>CM042401.1:6364442-6821942 GCA_023634145.1 Thymallus thymallus | reverse complement strand
AGCACTCCACCAATCAGGCCTCTATGGTAGAGTGGTCAGATGGAAACCACTCCTCTGTAAAAGGCACATGACAGCCCGCTGCGAGTTTGCCAAAAGGCACCTAAAGGACTCTGAGACCATGAGAAACAAGATTATCTGGTATGATGAAACCAAGATTGAACTCTTTGGCCTAAATGCCTAGTGTCACATCTGGAGAAAAAATGGCACCATATCTATGGTGAAACATGGTGGTGGCAGCATTGTGCTGTAGGGATGTTTTTCAGCAGCAGGGACTAAGAGACTAGTCAGGATCGAGGGAAAGATGAATGGTGCAAAGTACAGAGATCCTGGATGAAAACCTGCACGAGAGCGTTAAGGACCTCAGACTTGGGTGAAGGTTCACTTTCCAACAGAACAACGACCCTAAGCACACAACCAAGAATATGCAGGAGTGGCTTGGGGACAAGTCTCTGAATGTCCTTGAGTGGCCCAGCCAGAGCCCGGACTTGAACCCGATTGAACATCTCTGGAGAAACCTGAAAATAGCTGTCCAGCGATGCTCCCCATCCAACATGACAGAGCTTGATAGGACCTGCAGAGAGGAATGGGAGAAACTCCCCTAATACAGGTGTGCCAAGCTTGTAGCGTCATACCCAAGAATACTCAAGGCTGTAATCGCTGCCAAAGGTGCTTCAACAAAGTACTGAGTAAAGGGTCTGAATGCTTATGTAAATGTAATAATTTGTTTTATGTCTACAAACCTGTTTTTGCTTTGTCATTATGGGGTATTTTGTGTAGATTGATGAGGAAAAAAGAACAATTTAGTACATTTAAATGTCTGAATACTTTCCGAATGTATTGTACATTTTACGCATACTCCTCCCTCTCTTTCTACTCCTCCTAGACCCAAACCCTGTCTTTTCCTCTTTCCTCTCATCTTGTTTTCTTACTATCTGTAAGCTATAACTAGAAGTGCAATACATCAGCTGCTGAGGTTTTAGCATTTGTTTCTTCAGTCCTGCGTGTATAGATTTTAATGAAACACTTTTTTAATCAGAAAGATTGTGCAGTAGATCCCAATGGCCCATATATTTCACCAATAAAATCTTGGCAGCCGGCTTTAAAACAACCTCAAAATCAAAGTTGCATATTTCAGAGTCAGACTCTGAAGGGGAGGGAAAAAAAGAAAAGAGGGAAGGCAGAAAGCAAGAAAACAAAGATGGTCGATTGTAAAAGATGATTGTTTTAAGTACTGATGATGGGTGTTGTGACGGCGTGAATATAGAATAGAGAGCCAGGCGCAGGAGGTAGCGTGAACTCAAGGATAACTTTTAATATCCAAATCACGAATACAAAATCCGAACAGGAATAGGTACAACTGTTCTAGATATAAGACGAGAAAACAAAGATGATAACACTACCACAACGAACAATATCCGACAAGGACATGAGGGAACAGAGGGAACATATATACATGAAGTAATGAGGGGAAATGAGAACCAGGTGTGCGTAATGACAAGACATGACAAATGGAATAATGAACGAGAGAGCGGCAGTGGCTAGAAAGCCGGTGACGACGATCGACGAAGCATGCCCGAACAAGGGGGTGAGGCAACTTCGGCAGGAGTCGTGACAGGTGTACTGTTGCTTGTTTGCGTTGTATGCGTGTGCTTACTGTAACTGTCGCTCTGATATTGGCTACTAGGTAGCTACTTCCCATGTCGTTGCGGGACAGTAGTGCTTGGCAAGCGGGAGCGAAGGACACTGTGTCCCGGTGTTGTTACTGTTCATGCCCTCCACATTGAGTAGACTATGTACAATGAGTATACAAATCATTAAGAACACCTGCTCTTTCCATGACATTAGTTATTTATTGTGTGAGCTGTTAGTTCTTAGTTATTTATTGTGTAGGTTGCTATCGTAAAATCGTGTGAGGGCAAGCATCTCCATACAGAACGGGTGCGCTGATATTTGCACCACTTATCCACTTTTCGTGCAGCCTAATCAGCCATGCAAAAGTGTCTTGAGTGAGAAAAAATCTGCCCAATTAGCTGATTCGCTTTCTATACTCCAACTCCTTTTGAAACCCCCACCCCCCACAACTTCTGACAAACTCCAAGCATTGATTACGCAAGAATGGCCTGCCATCAGTCAGGATGTGGCCCAGAAGTTAAATGACAGCATGCCAGGGTGGATTGCAGAGGTCTTGAAAAAGAAGGGTCAACACTGCAAATATTGACTCTTTGCATAAACTGAATGTCATTGTCAATGAAAGCCTTTGACACTTATGGAATACTTGTAATTATACTTCAGTGTACCATAGTAACTACTGACATAAAGATCTAAGAACACTGAAGCAGCAAACTATGTGGAGACCAATATTTGTGTCATTCTCAAAACTTTTGGCCACGACTGTAGGATCTTCATTTTATCACCCTGTTTCTGGAAAACTTTCCTGCAGTAGCAAACTGGCTAAAATTAAGATCCTACTTCTGTTGCAGTCTTCTGTACACACGCGTACGCATGCACGCACACACCACACACACAGACACACACGTGTATACACATTACACACACACATACGCGCACACACACACACA
This sequence comes from Thymallus thymallus, assembly GCA_023634145.1. Classification (NCBI taxonomy): domain Eukaryota; kingdom Metazoa; phylum Chordata; class Actinopteri; order Salmoniformes; family Salmonidae; genus Thymallus; species Thymallus thymallus. Next base: position 6,819,363 of record CM042401.1, on the reverse strand, counting down.
CACACACACACACACACACACACACACACACATACTGTGTCCACTGACTCCTGCAGTCCTGATCGCTCTGAATGCGTTTCAAATCTTTTATTGATGCAGATTACAGTACAGTACAGAAGTATCGAGCCCCCTGTGACTGTTACAGCACCACACCTCGTTGTCTTTTATTAAAACGAACCAACAGACTGTAGACAATATGGTTGAATCCCACAGGACTGTGTGGAACTGTGACTTGCATGTAATTACTGGGGCCATATACAGCTACAGCTGCACCTTGTAATCTACATTACAGTAACAGAGAACACACGTAGGTCTGTAGCGATACAGTCCTCTTTGAATAGTGTTTGTATATATTGCACATATGCCTATCATAATGTTATGGGGTGTTTTTGACATTTAAGTATGTTGTAGTTGCGTGGTCAATCATACATGAAGAGACTTTCCATGTCCACACAACATTTTTGCCCAACAGATTTGCTAGTACTGGAGGTCTACACATACCGAATGTGTTGTGAAACTTAGAGCCTTCCCTCTAGTGTTTATCTACGGTACTGCACCCTCTAGATTCCCTGCCCTGAGTAATGGTCATTTCACTCAGCAGTGAAAAGAAAAAAAGGAAAGAGCAATACCTAGTGAACAACTGAATGCATTCAACTGAAATGTGTCTTCCGCATTTAACCCAACCCCTCTGAATCAGAGAGGTGTGGGGGACTGCCTTAATCGACATCCATGTCATTGGTGCCCGGGACACGGATGCAACCACATGTTCTTTACAGTAAATCAATAACACAATTTAAACATGCTCAGCGACAGCTTGTCATCACAATTGATGCGTTAAACTGGAGTCTGTTCCAATTTCAATCCCTACGCCATGACCTTTTAGATCTGTCGGTAGGATCCACTTCCTATTTGATTGGAGGGTGTTTGTGGCTATTTCTGTCCAGGCCAGGCCTGGTCGGTCTGACTTTTTAAAGCCCATAACTTATTCATCTCCTCGCCCAGGGCTGCGTAAGATATGGAAGGCACACCCTTCTTACGCTCTCTCTCTCTCTCTGTCTCTCACTCTCTCTCGCTCTCTGTCTTTCTCTCTCTCTCCCCTCTATTTATCGTCCCCCCCCCCCTCTCTCTCTCTCTCTCTCTCGCTGTCTCTCGCTCTGTCTCTCTCTCCTTCTCTCCCCCCTCTCTCTGTGCATACCGATGCATATTTCAGCAGTAATACTGTCAGGCTGGCTCAGAAGGAAGGTTTACTCTGCCCCTGGTGAGAGGGGAGAAGAGGCCATAGTTAAGCCCACTGCGGGATGTTAGAGGAGACTAGAGGGATGCATCTCAAATGGCACCCTATTCAACCCATAGGGCGCTAATCAAAGGTAGTGCACTATATAGGGAATAGGGTGCCATTTGGGACACAGACTACTGTAGGAGATATGAGAAACCCTCCAACTGTCAATCAGATATGGCTGCTATGCTCAGTGAAGAGACAAGTCCTCCTCTTTCTGTCCTCTTTATAAGGTCATAAAAGACACTAAAGAATGGTATTCAGCCAAACCTTTCTGTGATTCCATCCTCCTCTGCTTTGAAAATAATTTACCTGAGGGGTGAGTTGTGCCAAATTGAGCAGCACAGTGAGGGGTTGGATGTAATCATCTGTGACTGTTGATTAATAGTGTTTGTGTAATTACAGCAGAGTGTTGATTAATCATATCGTTTACATGATTCATCAGTTTTTTTTCTCTGATGCTCAACCCTATCTACTCTGTGCCTCTGATTAACCTCTCTCTCTCTCTCTCTCTCTCTCTCTCTCTCTCTCTCTCCCCCTCTCACTCCAATAGAGATGAGATGAAGGGCAGGGTGAATCGCTGATGGCTGCCAAACCCTCTGTGCTGCTCTATGCTCCTCTACTCTCCCCTGGGATCACTCTGCCATCTATTTATCCTCCTTAATTAGCATGTCCCAGATAACCGACACCCCAAACTCCCTGTGCTACACCCGCGGGGCAGACAAAACACGCCAACCTACACAACGCGTCATTTACATTTGCTAATCAATAGAATGCTTATTGTACTGAGAGAGAACAGAAGACTAGGCTGTATTTGTATTGGGCTCTGCTGCTGCTGCAGTGTGGCATGGTTCTGTTTGTTTACTGTTTCAAAACGCCTGACAGAGCAAGAACAAAATAAGAATGTGGAGTAGATTCATCCCATTTTATCTGGGACAGTATCTGTTTATTTTACATACTGTAGACCATGGATAATCAACTAGATTCAGCCGCGGGCCAATTTCTTTTCTTGAGCGGATGGTCGTGGGGCTGGAACATAATTACCAATAATTTGTAGTGTGCAAATTGCCTGCGTGAGAATACTTGGAAACATATTTCCAAAATTAAAATCAATTGGAGCTGATTTCCTGGTGTTTTTACAGTAATTTACATGTAATGAAAATGTATAATTCCAAACATTTAAAAAAAATCTACAGTGTCTCTCCGTCACGTGTTTATTTAACATGTCAGACAACCTCTCTCTCTCTCATGTAACATATTACCACCCATATTTATACATAACTATTTTTATGACCCGTTAATGATGTAATTCACACACACACGCACATACGCACACACACACACACACACACATATACACACCTCCTCTCCTGTAATCAACTTACTGTTTGCTAAGATAATAATGGCTCATGATTACTCCTCCTCTCTCTCTGTGTGTGTGTGTGTGTGTGTGTGTGTGTGTGTGTGTGTGTGTGTGTGTGTGTGTGTGGGTGTGTGTGTGTGTGTGTGTGTGTGTGTGTGTGTGGGTGTGTGTGTGTGTGTGTGTGTGTGTGTGTGTGTGGGTGTGTGTGTGTGTGTGTGTGTGTGTGTGTGTGTGTGTGTGTGTGTGGGTGTGTGTGTGTGGGTGGGTGTGTGTGTGTGTGTGTGTGTGTGTGTGGGTGTGTGTGTGTGTGTGTGTGTGTGTGTGTGTGTGTGTGTGTGTGTGTGTGTGGGTGTGTGTGTGTGTGTGTGTGTGTGGGTGTGTGTGTGTGTGTGTGTGTGTGTGGGTGTGTGTGTGTGTGTGTGTGGGTGTGTGTGTGTGTGTGTGTGTGTGTGTGGGTGTGTGTGTGTGTGTGTGTGGGTGTGTGTGTGTGTGTGGGTGTTGTGATGCGTGATAACATTAATCTGATTTTCTATCTACTACTATGACAGGCAGAAATCTGGATCCTTAATACAATTCTGAATCTTATAATGTATGCCTGAATATTTTAAAATGCTTCAAAGTTGTCTGGTATTGATTTTGGTCAGATGGATTTTAAAAAAGTAAGGTATACAGACAGTTTAAAAGGATCATTTTAAAAAGTACCGGTTTAAGAGGAATGCATACATTTCACCGTTGCAGCACATTGAATGAATGACGCATTGACTGGACTGATAAGTGAGTCATAATGGCAGTTAATTTATAATTTCACCTGTGACATATAAATACTTTCTCACAATCTTGTAATGTCTGTAATCAATTTTTCCTACACAGATATTCTACACTGAGTGTACAAAACATTAAAAACTGATTTTTCCATGACGTAAACTGACCAGGTAAACTGACCAGATCCCTTATTGATGTCACTTGTTAAATCCACTTCAAATCAGTGTAGATGAAGGAGAGGAGACGGGTTAAAGAAGGATTTTTAAGCCTTGAGACAATTGAGAAATGGATTGTGCATGTGTGCTATTCAGCGGGTGAACTAGCAAGACTAAATATTTAAGTGTCTTTGAAGGGGGTTTGGTAGTCGGTGCCAGGCGCACCGGTTTGTGTCAAGAACTGCAACGCTGCTGGCTTTTTCACGCTCAACAGTTTTTCATGTGTATCAAGAAAGGTCCAACACCCAAAAGACATCTAGCCAACTTGACACAACTGTGGGAAGCATTGGAGTCAACAATCTGGACCTCGAAGCCAGTTCTTTGTTTATTCTTCCCATCTAACCTGGGACACCAGGTGGGTTCAATTAATTATCAGGTAGAACAGAAAACCAGCAGTAGTCTGGATCACGTAGGGTAAGATTTAAATACCCCTGCCTACAGTATGCTTTGTAAGCTCCCGTCATGTCCTAACCTTACCTCTAGAGGTCACTAACACAATGCACACACACAATACCCAGTCAGACAGAGGTTTCAATACCCACAGCTAACATAAGAGGAGTTATTATAGAGAAACATGTCTGTCTCTTATTAACTCAGGAGGCTACTCTACTGTCCTGTGTAACTCAGCTGGTAGCGCATGGAGCTTGCAACGCCAGGGTTATGGGTTCGATTCCCACGGGGGACCAGTATGAACATGTATGCACTAACTAATTTGCTCTGGATAAGAGCGTCTGCTAAATGACTGTAATGTACTGGCAGTTAGAGCAGACTCCTAGGACAGCGGTCTATCATTTCTCTCAAGCATCACCAGTCAAGACTAGCTTATTACTCTCCTAGAGAGTCAGACACACACTTGCATGTAAACACACACACTGTTCTGTTTGTATTGCATGGATGGAGAACAGTCCAAAGAGCATGGCGCTTGCAACGTCAGGATAGTGACTTCGATTCCTGGGACCACCCATAAGTAAAACGTATGCACCCATGACTGTAAGTTGCTTTGGATAAAATTGTCTGCTAAATGGCATATATTATTATTATATGTTCTCTGTGTTTTGCATGTTGGGGGTTTGGATGTTGAAATGACAGGGAAGGTAATTAGAGGTCAATGGATAGTTGACCTACATAAAGTGTGGTGTAGTGGGTAGTATTCTCTTTCTCGCTCTCTGACTCCTAACAGCAGCCAGCCCCAGCACACTGTGTATGTAGTATAGTCCTGGCCTCCAGCCCTGTGTGTGTATCACTTATAGGAAGTGAGGGTGACCTCATAGGGGTCTAACATGACAATAGAGTCCTCTGCCTGGCACTGGGAGGCCAGTGGTCACACGAGGGATGCACTGGCAGGTGAAAACTACAACAAGGCTCCCTACTCGTAATCAACAAGCTAAACTGACCCTGGTTTAGCTCTTAGGGGTTCATTACGATGTGGGCAAAACTGACCTTAGGGGAGGTTGAAACCAACCACACCACTATGATGTGGGCAGTGGGCAGAGGCCTATGACATCACTTCTTCCACTAGCCACTAGTCAGACCAGAGCCATCATCATCATCATCACTCTGACTGTGCATCATCTAATGTGGGAGAAATGTTCCTTTTGTCTCTGGTAAGTTCCTTGTCCCAAACCTCAGAGCCTGTCTGGCCCTGCCTGCAGTGTGATTACAGTGTGCCTGGTAAAGCATGTGACTCGCTGTGGCTTTGGTATGCGTGGTTGTGTTTTGGCTTCCTTACTTTAAAACGTGTATAAGCTTTGCTGACGCTACTATCTGAGGCAGGAAACCTGCGCCGCGTATGTCTTTAGTTGAACTTTGCCATCCGTTTGTATTGACAGATACTTTGACTGCAGCTATTTTGTGCTGTGTGCTGGATGTGCTTTCTGGTACAGGGAAACAGCAGGTCTGTAGGGTAGGGTGGGAGGGGAGGGGAGGGGAATCGAAAGGACTTCAGGTCTGATGTACTCTCACAGTCACCCACACACCTGCTGTTCAGTAGATACAAGGGTTAGACAAGCATTAGTCTCGAAAACCCGACCCTAGGCAACACAATGACCAAGGTCTGGTTTCAATGATGGACACTTGGCACTACTTTATCCGCTTGAATAAAATACAAAATAGTAGCTAGCAAGATGGAGATCACAGAGGTTATTTTGAATGAGTGCATTTCGCAAGTGGCTAGTTTGCATCAACTACCTCAACTAAAACCACTGCAAAGGTTTTGCCTGCAAACTTTGGTTTTGAATCGCAATGTTCTGGTACGTCTGCTGTGTGATTTGTTGGGGGAGTCCCCACATTTTCCCCCCCTTATTATAAGGCAGGCATTGACGTAGGTCCTCTATGCCAAAAGAGTCCATCGTTGAAACCAGACCCTAGTCACTGTGTTATCTGTGTTGGGTTTTAGAGACTAGACAAGCATCCCGCTCTGTCTGTCCTCTCAATAAAAAGCTCTCTCCCCATCTCTCTCTGTCTCTCTCTCTTCTCTTCTCTATCTGTCTCTCGTCAACCTCTCTCTTTCTCGCTCTCTTCCTCTCTCTCTCTCTTCCTCTATCTTGGGCTCCCGAGTGGCGCCGTAGTCTAAGGCACTGCATCTCAGCGCAAGAGAGATCACTACAGTCCCTGGTTCAAATCCAGGCTGTATCACATCTGGCCATGATTGGGAGTCCCGTAGGGTGGTGCACAATTGGCCCAGTATCGTCCTGGTTTGGCGGGGGTAGGCCGTCATTGTAAATAAGAATTTGTCCTTAACTGACTTGCCTAGTTAAATAAAGGTTAAAAAATAAAATCAATTTTTATTACTCTATCTGTAATCTTCTCTGTATCCCTCCTTCTCAGTCTGTCAGAAAAGCACCATTTTGCACAACAGGTTCAAGTTGGTATACAAAGTTAAATATTATCCTGTCCTGTCCTGTATGAAGCTCATGGATAATGGATCTTGTGTTAAGTGTGTGTACTTAACACACAGTGTAAATATATACGTTTTAAAGCAATATGCTTTTATAATGGCTAATGGGAATAACACAAGTAGGATAGCCAAGGAACACGTATACACACACACGCACACACGCACGCACACACACACACACACACACACACACACACACACACACACACACACACACACACACACACACACACACACACACACACACACACACACACACACACACACACACACACACACACACACACACAAAACAGACAAACACACACACACACACTGCAAAGCACCTTGACGTCCTTGTGGAGATAAATAACAGTTATCAAATGCAGACTCCAGTCTGCTTAAAAGTATTGTCACAACCCTGCAGTCCAAATATGCATGAATTGTGCAGGAGATATTCTATTCATCCATTCTGGAGGGAACATTTGAGTTCAATATAAGACTACAGTCTGTGTGCCTCACAGGATTTAGTTTTGTTGAATTAAGTCCCCTTTTGAATTATACATTTTCATTATAATGCAGAAGCTGAAGATATTAACTATTCTCCTGTGGTGTTGTGTGAGATGGACAGATCACTATGTTTTATCATTTAAAAAAAATACATATTTATAGAAACTCTATTATACAAGGCTTTCAAGGCCCCCAATGAATTGATACAATTGGACTTTCTGTAAGTAAACACTTGTTTGTTTTTTGAGAACTTTCAGAGAACAGTTAAATCGATGTATCCAATCCGGAAGAGTCCACTCTGGCAGAGGGGGTGGACTAAAATATTATCGTACAAAATATGTACAAAATGTTCCTATGTCGGAATAAGATCACACAAAATAGCCCATTAAACATGTTAGTCAATCACTGCGTTTGTAGACGACCATTGAAATTGATATAGAAACGGGCAACATTAGTAGACCCCTCCGTTTCGTCTTGATATTCGTAAAGTAGGCTGACTGAGTTCAAAGTCGCTCCTCTGGGGTGTATTAATTCCGCCAGACAGTTGAAAAACCTTTTGTTTTGCAACTAAAACGAGAATTTGGTTCAGTTAGGTCCCTCCCCGTTTCGTTCCGTTTAAGACACGTTTTTCAAAGTATACACCCCAGTTGTTGGTAAGAACGTTTCGGCTCCCATAGATAACACAGCAATAATTTTAAAGGATATCGGGAGTCCGACGCCGGAGGAGCTGCAGCGAGCTAGGGAAGTCTTTTAGGACCGCTGTCACAAGCCATGTTCCATTTTAGAGACTAGGGTAGGGTATATTTTAAGAGAACTGTTCCACAAGCTATAATTAAGACACTTGTTTTACGGTTTACGGTTAACATAAGACGACAGTGTTTCACAACTTTTACAGCGCAGAATGCCTGTGAAAGGAGGCAGAAGAGTGGCTGCTTATCCAGGCAAGGGCGAAAATGTCGGAGTAAGTCTGTACTTTGTTTTACCATTATGGACTGTAACTTTTAACATACCCCATCGCTGTATCTTAACCCGCTGCGTCACAAGAATATGTTGTGGATATCTGTAATACATTTTAGTTTTACGGTTATACGGAGGGGTGATAGGGTGGATGTACCTTTGCTACGTATGGCGCAACCAACGTTTATAACCGTGTGAATTCACCTGTTGAGTTTCTCCCTCTCGGCCAATAGGAATGACGTATTCAGTCAAATATTCGCGCTTGGTGTCAAGTAGTAGGATGATTTTACTCACCGTTTAGATTGCTGTGATATAGAATATTATGTTGTGACTATTTTTATTCTGTCACTTTTTTAAATCTTTCTAGTTTAAATGTCTATTGAGTTGAGAATAAGTGTGTATAGCCTAATTTCATGTTAGGCTTAATCAATTCAGAAGTGTGTGTGTGTGTGTGTGGATGCACCCCAAAGGCTCTCTGTACTTGGCTCAGTATTGTCTGTCTGTCTCTCTGGCCCCAGCAGGGGAGAAGCTTAGGGTACACAGATTACTGGGACGAGGATCCCTGGAGGGCTCAACCAATACGTGTATCGTATGTGTGTGTGTGTGTGCGTGTGTGTGTGTGTGTGTGTGTGTGTGTGTGTGTGTGTATGTTGGTGAATATGTATGCATTTACAGTATATTTGTGTTTGTTTCTCTGTGTGTGTGCGTGTGCGTGCGTGTGTGTGTGTGTGTAACGGGTTGATGATAATCACATTGCTGACCTCATGACACCCAGCAGCTTCCAAACCCAATCCTCTCAACCCTCAATATGGCATTCGTTTACACAGCTACTGTATTAATTCAACAAAAACAGACAAGTGCTGATGAATATCTTATCTTTTCAGAATGTGATTATCACTATCCTGTAAATCCAATAAAATAAATATACAGACCCACTTTAAAGAAACTACTTGTGCAGGCTTTATTGAGAATTTGGTAAGTCTTCACAAGCACTGTCACACATTTCTGAATAATCCATAGCCTGTATGCCTCATAAAGTATGCCTTATAATCAATTTTACTATTGAGACAAACCTTGCTTGTTTGTCCCAATAGCTTGTGGTGAGTGGATCATTATTATACAGTTTCACAGTCAACCCTCCACACAGCCTCAATGGATTCCACTGTTCTATCTGTCCAGCTGTATAGACTAGAACCTTCACACCATTCTAGAGTGAGTATCTGTTAAAGTACAGTAGTGTGTCATTCTCTATTGGGTGAGGACTTCAGTCATACAGTAGCACTTTATTTTAATTTCCAGAGGTGATAATACATGTTAACTAGATGCACGTTGATCTTCAATGTGTCTTTCTGAGGGGAAGAGTGTGTGTTTCAGCGTGTATGTGCATGTGTGACGCTACAGCTTGTGAATGTAAGCACGTGTGAGTACAGTATATAGGCCTACTTTGAGTGTGTGTGTTTGAATGCATAATGTGAACCGAGTGTGTGTGTATATATAACTGTTGCTTCAAGGTCCCTCATTGGAGAGATACGTGTTCAGAGCAGACCTGTGGGTGGGTGTGTGTGCCCCAGCGGCTTGTGTCTTGCTGACCGCTGTAGCGTGGAGCAGGTGGTCTCAGCAGTAATCCCCCAGAAGGCCATAAGAGAGAAGCCATCGTGGCAGTTCTAATCTCCCAGGGGGCCGTTTGGCTTTATCTCCCCCCCCCCCCCCCCCCCCCCCTCTTCACACGCCACTGACCAACACACACACACTCTGATCAGCCGCCAGCACTCAATTAGTACTATAACTAGGATGCTCATGAACTGGAAGTTGATTCAAACTTTCCAGTTTTCTAGATAAGCTTGGTTCCAGTTTTTAAACTTCAGTTTAAGAAAACACCTCATATATTATAGGACGTTTCTGATGAACAGTAAGATTTCTAAAGGAACAGTTGAAGGAATAAATTACTGATGGAGAAAATATGAAGTACCTGTTATGGCTACTCAGAGTATGTTAGACTGTGTTCATGTTACTACATATTACTACCTTTCTAGAGGTTATCATGTAGTCAGTCATTGTCATGCTTGAGTAAAAGTAAAGATACCTTAATAGTAAATGTCACCCACTAAAAAAGTACTTGTTTTAAAGTATCCAGTTTTTAAATGTACAGGGTGGAAAAAGTACTCAATTGTCATACTTAAGTAAAAGTAAATGCTATATTCCATCACTCAGACATCCTTTACAAAAGCAGTATGAGTCCGCCAGATCAGAGGCAGTAGGGATGACAACGCGTTAAATTGATAGGTGCGTGAATTGGACCATATTGCTGTGCTGGCTGAGCTTTCGAAATGTAACAAGTACTTTTGAGTGTCAGGTTAAATGTATGGCAGTAAAAAGTACATATTTTCTATAGAAATGTATTGTTGTCAAATTTAAATTGTAAAGTACAGATACCCCCCAAAACTACTTTAGTACTTTTTTATGTACACTGAACAAAAATACAAACACAACATGTAAAGTGACATGACATGACACAGGTGCACCTTGTGCTGGTGACAATTAAAGGCCACTCTAAAATATGCAGTTTTGTCACACAACACAATGCCACGATGTCTCTGTTTTGATGGAGCGTGCAATTGGCATGCTGACTGCGGAAATGTCCACCAGAGCTGTTGCCAGATAATTTAATGTTCATTGCTCTACCATAAGCCGACTCCAACGTCGTTTTAGAGAATTTGGCAGTACATCCAGCCGGCCTCACAACCGCAGACCATGGGTAACCACGCCAGCCCAGGACCTCCAAATCCGGCTTCTTCACCTGTGGGATCGTCTGAAACCAGCCACCCGGACAGCTGATGGTACTGGGTTTGCACAACTGAAGAATTTCTGCAGCAACTGTCAGAAACCGTCACGGGGGAACGCTCATCTGTGAGCTCGTCATCCTCACCAGGGTCTTGACCTGACTGCAGTTCAGCGTCGTAACTGACTTCTTTGGGCAAATGCTCACCTTCGATGGCCACTGGTGTGCTCTTCATGGATGAGTCCCGGTTTCAACTGTACTGGACAGATGGTAGACGGTGTGTATAGCGTTGTGTGGGCGAGTGGTTTGCTGATGTCAACGTTGTGAACAGAGTGTCCCATGGTGGCGTTGGGGTTATGGGTTATGGTATGGGCAGGCATTAGCTACAGACAACAAACACAATTGCATTTTATTAATGGCAATTTGAATGCACAGAGATACCGTGATGAGATCCTGAGGCCCATTGTTGTGCCATTCATCCGCCGCCATCACCTCATGTTACAGCATGATAAAGCACGGCCTCATGTCGCAAGGATCTTTACACAATTCCTGGAAGCTGAAAATGTCCCAGTTCTTCTATGGCCTGCATACTGTACTCGCCAGACATGTCACCCATTAAGCATGTGTAGGATGCTCTAGATTGACGTGTACCACAGCGTGTTCCAGTACCGACCAATATCCAGCAACTTTGCACAGCCATTGAAGAGGAATGGGACATTCCACAGGCCACAATCAACAGCCTGATCAACTATATGCAGAAGATGTTGCCCTGCATGAGGCAAATGCTGGTCACACAATACTTTTTAGTATTTTATTTTTTATCCACGCCCCTAACTTTTTAACCAACCTGTGACCAACCGATGCATATCTGTATTCCCAGTCATGTGAAATCCATAGATTAGGGCCTAATGAATTCATTTTAATTGACTGACGTCCTTACATGAACTGTTACTCAGTATAGTCTTTGAAATTGTTGCATTTTGCGTTTTTATTTTTGTTCAGTGTATTTTTGCCTAAAAACTTTACACCACTACATGTAGTCCAACTTGACAGATCCTCTCAGGGAGAGGGAGTGGACAGAGTTAAAGATTCCTCTGAGTACCAAATGGCACCCTATTCTCTATTTAGTGCACTACTTTTGACCAGGCCCCATAGGGAATAGGATGCTTTCTGGGACATTACCCATATGTCCTCCCTCCTGTTGCTTTTCAACTCAACTCTCAGCTCCCTCCCTACCTGCTAGGAGAGCTGCTCCTCTTATCTGTGTAAATAATCTGGAGATGAGTGTGTTCTGACTGGAGCTTGCGCTCATATACGCCTACTGGTAAGCATTTATCTTTGGTGAGGCAAAGGGCATGGGACAGGGGGCCCAAGGGCGTGGTGGTGTTGAAATCAAACCACCTCGTGGGGAATACATTTGCACCAAATTGCTCGGAGCTATCTGATCTCTGATTGGCCGGATCTAATGGTGGTGCAGCATTCTGATTGGATGGTCTGGGGTTGTTGTCATGAAGAGAAGTGCCGTGACACTCTTATGCCTTAATCACAGTGACAGCGCCCATTGCATTTTGGTACACCAGAAATACATTCATTTCCAATGGAACGCTGCGTTTGCTTTGCAGTATTGCGTTGCAGAGGGAGATGCAGTGCCTTCTGTGTGGCGCATACGTTGGATTTATCGAACGTAGCTTCATGAAATGGGTTTTCATTACCGAGCGGCTGCAAACAAGCCTAAGATCACCATGCGCAATGCCAAGCTTCGGCTAGATTGGTGTAAAGCTCGCCGCCATTAGAATCTGGAGCAGTGGAAACACTGAATCACGCTTCACCATCTGGCAGTCCGATGGACGAATCTGGTTTTGGCGGACACCAGGAGAACGCTACCTGCCCGAAATGCATAGTGCCAACTGTAAAGTATGGTGGAGGAAGAATTAATGGTTTGGGGCAGAAGTGTTGTGATTGTATTATTATGATGTAGTTACCCTGACATCACTTCCTCCTTAGAGCAGCTAGAACAATAGATGGAACTGGTCTACTGACGGGCCAGTAGATAGGATCAGAGGATGTAGGGTGAACAGAGAGGAGGAGGGAAGCAGAGGGAGGAAGCAGAAGAGGGAGAGGGGAATAGTGGTAGAGGAAGAAAGATGGAGGGAAGGCCAGTGTCTGAAGTGGTTGTTTACTGATTCACGATCTCCCAGTGATCAAAAGCCTAATAATCACTCTCTGCACTCTGCTGCTCTGGCCTAGTACTGCTCTGCTCTCTGCTACTTTCCGAATGCACTGTATATACACACACACACACACACACACACACACACACACACACGCCTTTACAACCCTTGCCCTCGTGCCAGGGACGAAAAGGTTTGATTTACATTGCAGCAGCAGATTATCTTGGTCACAGTGTTTCACTGCGCGTGTGTCTTACAGTGGACAACAACTGCACTCCTTCTGCCCTGCATTCCAACCCAAAGCCTCCCTCTCCTCCTCCTTTTCCTCCTGCCCCTTCCACATGTTAGTTCACGCACCTAAAATACCCTCTGTTAGAGAGGACAGGAATGACCCAATGGCAAGCCCAGCTCAAGCCCCTTTTGCTCAGCCTGTTGCGTCAGAACCCTGTCATCGCTTTACAGTAGCCATTGTCTGCGTCACAAATTGCGTGCACAGGGTGCCATTTGTGACACAGATATTGTTACTTCCTGGTGGGACATATCTGGGATGCTGCAGGGACAGTGGGAGTGTTAGTGGGTTGACTGGGGGGGCTTTTGGAGGAAAGCCCCCCTTAGGCTGTATGCCTAATGTTTTAGGAATGTTGAACAAAGCAGTCCCAAATAGCACCTTATTTCCCATATAGTGCACTACTTTTGACCAAGGCTCAGTTCATTTGGGACTAATCCAGTGTTTTCCAAACAGTGGATGGCTCTCTCTCTCTCTGTTCAGTTCAGTTCAGCTGTAATTACATGGCATTGATTTCTGTGTTCAACCCATCACCATCAACAGGAATAAGGGGCAATTGGCAATTTTAGTGCCTACACAGATTTCTTTTTTACTTTTCAGCTCGGGGATTCGATCCAGCAACCTTTCGGTTACGGGCCCAAAACTCTATCCACTCAGCTACCTGCCTGATTTCACAACTATGCTGGTGAAATTATTTTTTAATCTATAAATCCAAGTGATTATTTTTTATCTGAAGTGTTCAAACGCTTTTATTTATTTGTGTTAAAGGTCTAATACTGCCATTTTTATCTCAGTCTCAAATCATTTCTGAGTAGCAATTAAGTACCTTACTGGTCAAAAAGAAACAAATTGCTGCTTAGCAAAAATACATCTCTCCATAACTAATTTCGCTATGACCGTCTGGTTGTGGTCTGATTGGGAGGTGAAAACTAGATATTATTGGCAGAGAGGTTTGTAACTCTCTTTCTTATTGGTCTATTAACTAATTAACCACCTGGTGATGTCACCAAGCAGACCAAAACTCCATCCCCCATAACAGACAGACATTTTAGATGGTATTTTCAAACAGCTCTTACACTAATAGGGAATTATCATAATTTTCACAATTTCGCAGTAATATTCCAACCTCGGTGTGGAAACGTATATAAACATTAGGAAAAACACGTTTTTGTCTGCACTGTGCCTTTAATACAATTGCAGGACTTTAATTTAGTTTTAGATATTAAACAGTAAGTAAGTGCAAGTTTTTATGTTTACAATGATTTGGTCTAACCCCTCCTTAAAGGGAAGAGATTTAAGATATGTACCTAGGGGAGACTACAGTGTGTCTGTGCGTGCGTACGCGCGCATGAAATACCACCACCCTCCAGTCCCAGTTGTTTGCTACTCATTTGCTTGCTAGTCATTTAACAGTTTGGCAAGATAATGTGCTAGCTAGCTGGTTGTGTAAGAATGAGTTTGTGGTTGTGCTAAACAGCTAGTTAGCGAGCTTGTCAGTTGACCGTTAGCTAGTCAATGATTTAGAACTTTAAACGAATTGGGTTGGCTAGAAAACGTGGCTCTAGTGAATTGTGTTTTGATCCAACAGGCCATGCCAATAATGTTTTTAGGGAATGTGAATTATTAATGAATTTCTTTATGAGCTAGCGCGACTTACTTTTCTTTTTCCACATCACCACACCCCAGTCCAGAGCACAGCCAGGCCATGAATGCCAAGACAAAAGTCTAACTCTGACTGAGAGATAGAGGACAGGCAGCCAAAACCCACTCAACTTGTTTACGGTGAGATCAGTCAGAGAAGTACGGATACATACTGCGAAGGGCTTCGATCTTGTCAGATTATCCAGTGATGTGATGGTTAAAAGAAGTAACACGGAGTGTATGTGAGTGTGTCTGTGTGCGACGTTAACTAATTTCTCTGTGTTGATCAGATAAATAAAACATACTTATTATTTAGTAATAACAGGAAGTGTCCTTTGGTAACTAAGGTTTTGTTGAACAGCAGCAGGAAAAGGCGTGTGTCTCCAAGGGGAAGAGACTTCCTTGTTGCATATTTCAGATCAAACACCCATACAGCCGCACCACAGACGTGGGTACAACTTGAAATAGTGTTGGTTATCCTTCAAATACTTTGAGAGTTGGAAAGCAGTGAATATGCTGTTGGTTTATTTGACCATAACTCCTATTTGTGGAAATCGGAATGAGGAAACTATTGGATTGACCATATCAACCCCAGTGAAGTGTTTTACCATAGCAACCCCAGTGCTACAGTACAAACAGAAGTGTTGTGATTGTATTATTATGATGTAGTTACCCTGACATCACTTCCTCCTTAGAGCAGCTAAAACAATAGATGGACCTGGTCTACTGATGGGCCAGTAGATAGGATCAGAGGATGTAGGGTGAACAGAGAGGAGGAGGGAAGCAGAGGGAGGAAGCAGAAGAGGGAGAGAGGAATAGTGGTAGAGGAAGAAAGATGGAGGGAAGGCCAGTGTCTGAAGTGGTTGTTTACTGATTCACGATCTCCCAGTGATCAAAAGCCTAATACTCAGTCTCTGCACTCTGCTACTCTGGCCTAGTTCCACTCTGCTCTCTGCTGCTCTGGTCTCTCAGATGTTCTGTTTCGAGACACAATCCCAGGTGCAACACTGAAGGGAAGAGGATAAAAATAGAACCACAATTTATTATGAAGAAAAAACGGAGAAATCTTCAATGACTCATGCCCATGTGGCTGAGATTAACGGTTTCCATCTCTCATATGAAAACAAGACAGAAAGTGTTTGTGTGAAGTTTTTCTTTTTACTCTCAAAAGCCATTCAAGCCTTTACTGTATTGTTTTGGTATTTGTGATTTACTTTAAGACATGAGGTCAATGTATTAATAATTTAGACTAACAATGCTTATGTGATAATAATAACTTTATTTACAAAGAGCTTCCCATACATTTAAAAATAGTAAACAGGCCTCCTAATAATACAATGAATGAAGAAGAATTCAGAATGTGTGAGTAGAATCAATAATGAGATGACATCACAATGGAGAGCTCATACAGTATGCAGAATAGCTGGCACAGTGGAGAGCGAGAGAAGCAAGGGCGAGAGATGGGCGTGCAAACCCTGGTGTTCCAAAGCGGACATTGTTTAATCAAAATCAAACAACAAACTGAGACCCATAGTTGAGGCTAGAACAATTGGTCTTTCTGTTTGGAGTGGAGTGCTGTGTCTAGTGCTCTCTCTGGGGTTGTGAAGAGTTACTGTATCTGGAGGAGAGCTGAATAAGGTTATGGTCACTGAATAGTAATCACTGACCTCCCATGACTAGGATAGGTGAAAGATGCACACATAGAGCCTCCACTTACACCTATCCGATCATCTTAAAATAAGGGCTTGGCTTACCCATGAAAAACATACAGAATCAGACTAGAGTACTCAATGTAATCTTCCTCAATGTAACCTCAGTGATCACTTCAAGGAAGGATGGGCTGGAGGGATGGAAGAGATCCCTCTCTTACATTTTAAAAGAAATGGAACTGAGTCTGGTTCAAACATGGTCTGACACCTCTTTAGTGTGAGACGTAAATCGCATACTTGCGTCCTCTCCTTCTCTAAACCCATTAGATGAGAAAGCTAGAGGCTCCCCCTGCCTGACCTTCTCCTCCAATGGGTTTTGTGGATGGATTAGGTAGGTCCGATCTACACTACTGAACATTATACAGAGAGGGAGGGAAAAGAAGAGCGAGATGGGGAAGATATTTAAAGAGGAGAAGAAAGGGTTGGGGGGGGGGGGGGGAAGACTGAGAAGAAAAGGGAGAGAGAAAAAGAGGGAGGGTGAAAAAGAGTTGGCTACTGGGCAGTTTATAGTCTTTGATCGTTTAACAGGAAGTGAATTGTGCATCACATCATTAATCCTCTTCTGCTTGTCTGATGGACTTTAAAGACATTCTTCCCTCCCTCTTGGGAAAGGGGGGAGAGTGAGGGAGGGAGAGAGATGCAATCAACTCCTCTCCCTCAGATCTCCCTCAGATTTCCAGGTTCCAGCCACAACAGCAGCTGTAGGGTGTGGAAGGCTTTGGTGGTATACCGTATATACCTTGTTTATATTGAAATTTATTTTTTAAACATACATATATATGTATTCAGACCCTTCGCTATGAGACTCGAAATTGAGCTCAGGTGCATCCTGTTTCCATTGATCAGCCTTGCTGTTTCTACAACTTGATTGGAGTCCACCTGTGTTAAATTAAATTGATTGGACATGATTTGGAAAGGCACACACCTGTCTATATAAGGTCCCACAGTTGACAGTGCATGTCAGAGCAAAAACCAAGCCAAGAGGTGGAAGGAATTGTCCGTAGAGCTCCGAGACAGGATTGTGTCGAGGAACAGATCTGGGGAGGGGTACCAAAAAATGTCTGCAGCATTGAAGATCCCCAAACTGGCCAAACTGAGAAATCGGGGGAAAGGGCCTTAGTCAAGGAGGTGACCAAGAACCCGATGGTCACTCTGGCAGAGCTCTAGAGTTCCTCTGTGGAACCTATGGGAGAACCTTCTAGAAGGACAACCATCTCTGCAGCAATCCACCAATTGAGATGGTTTGGGATGAGTCGGACCGCAGAGTGAAGTAAAAGCATCCAAGTGCTCAGCATATGTGGGAACTCCTTCAAGACTGTTGGAAAAGCATTCCAGGTGAAGCTGGTTGAGAGAATGCCAAGAGTGTGCAAAGCTGTCATCAAGGCAAAGGTGGCTATTTTGAACAATATAAAATATATTTAGATTTGTTTAACACTATTTCATAGTTTTGATGTCTTTTCTATTCTACAATATAGAAAATAGTCTTAATTTAATGAAAAACCCTTTGACTAGGTGTGTCAGTGTTTGACTGGTACTGTACATACGTACATACATACATACATACATACAGTATGTGAAAAAGTAAGTACACCCCCTGTAAAGTTATTTTATTTATTTATTATTATTTATTTGTTTTACATATTTGGACAGATGGATATGTAATCTTCACTTCCAACACTATTGACAGATAAAGGTTACCAAATTTACATAAAAAAAAAAAAAAAGCCTTTTCATTATGGGGAAAAAGTTAGTACACCCCTACCCTTACCATCACATAAAATGTCTAAAATTAGAATTAGGTACCAAAACAAGTGCAAATGATTAGAAAACAGAAAGGCTTTGACACTTATGGAATACTTGTAATTATACTTCAGTGTACCATAGTAACTACTGACATAGCGATCTAAGAACACTGAAGCAGCAAACTTTGTGGAGACCAATACTTGTGTCATTCTCAAAACTTTTGGCCACGACTGTACATACATACATACATACATACATACATACATACATACATACATACATACATACATACATACATACATACATACATACATACATACATACATACATACATACATACATACATACATACATACATACATACATACATACATACAAAAAGTATTCACACCCCTTGACTTTTTCCAAATTAATTACAAATGAAAAGCTGAAATGTCTTGAGTCAATAAGTATTCAACCCCTTTGTTATGTCAAGCCTAAATAAGTTCAGGAGTAAAAATTTGCTTAACAAGGCACATAAGTTGCATGGACTAACTCTGTGTGCAATAATGGTGGTAACATTATTTATGAATGACTAAGCCATCCCACACACACAATTATCTGTATGGTCCCTCAATCGAGCAGGAAATTTCAAGCCCAGATTCAACCACAGACCAGCCTCTCAACAGATCCTGGTTCGATCCCGGGCTGTGTCGTAGCCGACCGCGAGCGAGAGACCCATGAGGCGGCGCACAATTGGCCCAGCGTCGTCAGTTTTAGGGGGGGTTGCAGCGATGGGACAAGACCGTGCGTGTGTGTGAGAGTGAAGTGTTGCATCTCGCTCATCTCAATATCCTAGCATATTCACTGATGATGGGCCCTGCTTTACTGAAGTTGCAAAATATTGTAAGCCAAGAAATTGTAAGATCCAGCATCCCATTGCGAGATACAGCTTTTGATTGTTGATAGATAGGTCTAGCGTACTGTTCTGACTCCGACTGCCTGGTGGCCAACGTACCTATGCTGTGCTCCTCCCTTCTCTCTCTGTCCCTCGCTAGCTCGCTGTGAATGATGCAAGTGTTTGTTCTCGGACGTACGCCAACTAATCAGTCTCCTCAGATCTAAAGATCTAGCGGAATCGAGTCTAGACACTCAGAATCCCAAAAATGTTTTGTCGTACTCTCCACCACTACGCCATTGACATAACAATTGGGGAAAAATGCCAGAGAATGGCAAGCAACCGCAGCGGTCCTGTATAGCAATATTTTGCAAAGTTAAATGAGAAGGAAATGCTAACTTTGCGAGGTGGAATTGAGGTACAGTAATGGTAGTACAGGTGCAATGCTTAACCATTTGAAAGAGACGTAACGTGAGACCCAAACCGTTGCTGGTAGCAGTGCAGTTGCATTGTGAATTCAAATGGAATTGTATGAATTCAATTGTATGAGTTTCTTGTTTAAAGCAGAGACAATCAAACAACCTAAATTAGTTGTGTGTCCAAAAAAAGCATTAAAAAAAAGAAAAAAGAAATGGCACCCCTTGTGTGCACTGTTGGTAATACCGTATACCTCGGTATTGTACAGGAACATTATGAACATCTGTATACTGCCCAACCATAGGGTGCGGCTGGTTGGCTGGTTGAGAGAGTTTGAGGGTCAGCTTTGTCTGTCTGTGACCACAAAACCAGGCACCCACCCACACTGTCTATTTACAGCACTGTTACTATACGGTACAGTAACAGTACACACGTCTGACAGGAGAAATTCGGGATGTCTCAATTTCTTATGTGTTGGCTGGCTAGCATGTCCTTTCTATGTATCCAGTCCTCTGTGGTGGCTTGTGTGTCCATGACTGTGTCTAATAACAGATAGAAAGGATTCTCACATTCACTGTGTGATATTCTGTTCTCTTCTTATCTGACTCATGTTTCTGACGCCCAGACTAGGCCCATGCATGTATAAGGGATCTGTTTTCCTCAGCGTTTTATAAAGCCCTCAATGTCCTTCATGATATCATAATGTGATTTTGATACTGCTGTCTAACATTGGTCAACCCATTTTAAATAGATAGCTTGTCTTTCCCTCCCTCAAAATCTAGGCCAAACATTCAGGAAAAAAAATGTCTCTGTAGAGAAGACATAAGAGTAACTAGTAGAATAAAGAATAGTATCAGTATCTATACATTACATTTCTGTGTTCTATTGAGTGAGGCCCTGCAGGTCTGAGGTACGTTGCTCTGCTCTGCTGGAAAGGACAGAACAGAGAGGCTCGAGTGACTGTACAGGTATTACCTTTCACACAGGTAGGGAGGCTCCTCATTGGCTAGCCGCTAGGGTGGGAGATGCCCTATTTGTTGGCAGCAGTCAGCTGGATCAATGAGAGCGGGCCCAACCCCACCCCCTGGCCACTAGGCTTTTATCAGCAGGCAAAGCATCATGGGAGAGCTAGCTATAGGTATAGATGCAGTCTTTTGGCGAGCTTATATACTTATCTCCCTTTCTCTTTGTTATTTATGTTAGCTAAGTCAAGGATCTGTGTCTGAAAGGGATATACTGGACTAGTGGAATACAGGTGTGTGTTGGTGGGAATGGTATTGGGCCTCTCTTTGTCAGCAGGTGTGTTTACCTGTTGCGTGTAAACAGTTCGGCTGTATGTTTTGTATACACTCAACCTGAGATGGCAGTCAGATTTGAAGAGCAGGTAAGACAAGGCATCCAAGCTTTTCAACTACGCTAAATGCCCTTTTTTCAGTGTTGACCGGCCTTGCACAGTACATATCTATTCCATTCTCTCTCTCTCTGTTATCGCTCTGTCTCTGTCTGTAATGGGCTGCAACTTGTCAAGGTCAGAGGAATGCTACTGATACGTACAACTACCCAGAAGGAAGAAATGCTGCACGGGGCTGCTCTTTTTTTGGCACAGTGTTTTGGGCTGATCAGAACTGTTATTAGATAGATAGGTAGGTACTTTATTGATTCCCCGGGGGGGAAATTTCTTTGTCAAGCAGCTATAAGCAGCTACAACAATAGCTACAACAATACACAGGGCAGGTGCAAAATGCCACAACGAAAGTACACAAAACACAAAACTCACCCTATAGCATACAAATACACACACAAATTGTGCAGTCAAAACCGTGACGTTCCTGTCGTGTGTGTGTGTGTATATATTTTCACACTGAGGCTGTAATAATACTGTGACATTGTGAATAATGATAATGCCCTTTTACTGTAAGATATGTTTAAAAAGACTGCCTGAACCTGAAATGTCAGCCTGTTTTGATGGCATGGAGTTTTTGCCTGCCTGGTCACATTGCCAGGCGGTAAATTAGGTTGTTAATACACCAATAAGAAAGAGTTCCAAACCTCTCTGCCAATAACACTAGTTTTCAGTTTTCCCTTTCCACACTCGGACCACTCCCAGACAGTCCTAGCAAAGTTCTTGCTTGAGAAATGGCTCTTTGCTATGAACATTATTATAAAAATTTTTTTTTACACTTTTAACCACCTAGGCTGAATTGGATACTATAGTCACATATTCTGACTGTTTTAATTGAAAGCATTCACAGTAAGGTAATTTTACTTTTACCCAGAATTGATATGATATTGTGGTTAAAAATGGCTGTATTGAACCTTTTTTAAAAGGATAGTATGTCATCATTATGTGATCATCGGTATGTAAATCATGATGTTTTGTACATTCCTTTGATCACTTTATTTGATGTAATAAGACATAGTCTCCTACATGAGCAGCTTTCAAATTTAGAAACAAGAGTTATGTTTATTTTAACTGCCATACAGTGCATTCGGAAAGCATTAAATAAAACAATTTCCTCATCAATCTACACGTAATACCCCATAATGCGAAAGCGAAAAAAAACAAAAAAAAAACGTGTACCTTATTTACATAAGTATTCAGACCCTTTGCTATGAGACTTGAAATTGAGCTCAGGTGCATCCTGTTTCTATAGATCATTCTTGATGTGTCTACAACTTGATTGGATTCCACCTGTGGTAAATTCAATTGATTTGACATGATTTGGAAAGGCACACACCTGTCTATATAAGGTCCCACAGTTGACACTGCATGTCAGAGCAAAAACCAAGCCATGAGCTCAAAGGAATTGTCTGTAGAGCTCAGAGACAGGATTGTGTTGAGGCACAGATCTGGGGAAACGTACCAAACAATTTCTGCAGCATTGAAGGTCCCCAAGAACACAGTGGCCTCCATCATTCTTAAATGTAAGAAGTTTGGAACCACCAAGACTCTGCCTAGAGCAGGCCATCCGGCCAAACTGAGCAATCGGGGGTGAAAGGGCCTTGGTCAAGGAGGTGACCAAGAACCCGATGGTCACTCTGACAAAGTTCCTCTGTGAAGATGGGAGAACCTTCCAGAAGGACAACAGTCTCTGCATCACTTCCCCAATCAGGCCTTTGTTGTAGAGTGGCCAGACGGAAGCAACTCTTCAGTAAAAGGCACATGACAGCCCACTTAGAGTTTGCCAAAAGGCACCTAAAGTACTCTAAGACCATTCTCTGGTCTGATGAAACCAAGATTGAACTCTTTGGCCTGAATGCCAAGCGTCACGTCTGGAGGACCTTGCACCATCCCTACGGTGAAGCATGTTGGTGGCAGAATCACTGGAGAGACTTGAAAATAGCTGTGCAGCGTCGCCTCCCCATCCAACCTGACAGAGCTTAAGAGGATCTGCAGAGAAGAATGGGAGGAACTCACCAAATATGTAGGTTTGCAAAATTCTGGGAACTTTCAATCATTTCCCTGGTTTTCCCGGAATCAGGACGGAATAAGGAAGGAAAGGTATGTTAACATTAAATATCAGATCTGTAGATGGTCACAGAACAGAACTCACACTGCCCTGGGCTACAACAGACTGGCACTGGGACTGCCTGAATGTTTCTGTCTTCTCACAGTGCAAACACTAGAGCAACATGGGTGGAAAAACAAGCTCCTTTTGTGGCGTCTACAATTTTTTTAAATCTCTTCTATTCATTATGTAGTTCACTCACTCAGGGCATTGTTTGGTGCTTTTGTTAAGAAAATGAAGGCCTGACCCTTTTCTCAAGTGTAGAGGGTTATTTCCATAGGAGGAGACGAGGGGGGCACAGTTGGTAATGAGCCAAGATGGCAGCCGTAACCACAGTGTCATAACACAGTCGTAGTCCCAGTACACAGGGGGAAGGTTCACATACAGTAGCACCATGAGTCACTGTCACAACCCCAGATACACCAGAACTAAGTCATGGAAAATAAATACTTTCCATTCAGGTTTTGTGTCCTATTGTGCCAAGGCATTCTTTTTATAGTTATGTAGATGAGGGTAGTGGTGGGAAAGGTTTAAATCGCTGTGCCTTTATCGTCTAGGTATAAAAGGGGAATATTCCTTAATTGCTATGTAGCTAATTTTCTGTAACTTCTAATGGGACACTGAGGTGGGGAATTATGCTTGGTTTAATCATGTTTAAATAGCCTATTATAATAGTAACTTTTCACTATTTGAAACATGAATTCTTAATCTCATGAATTTGTTCATCTCTGTAACACGAACCCTTGCAAGCTTGCTGTGTGTGTGTGTGTGTGTGTGTGTGTGTGTGTGTGTATCTGATCAGGGCAGGCCCAGGGGTAGCTACAGTAATAGGAGCCTCCAGCAGACAGACTAGCCAACGGGCCCAAACTGCTGGGTATCCTGAGGAGGAAATGCACTAAAAATAACACTAGTCCCTTCGCTCTGCTCCGTTCCCTTGCTCCCAGTGAGCACACACACGCACACACAATCACAACCCTCCTCAGAATCAGATCAGTCCTCTTGTTCACCACAGAACCCCCCCCCCCACTCCCTCACAGAGAAGCAACATATCTGTCTGAAACTTAAGACCACTGCTATGCTGTGTGGCCGAGGCACCGCTGCCGTGTAGCTTTAAACCAGTGCTAATTTCGTTCTCCTTTAGCAGTTGTCTGGAGCAGCGCCGGGTATCTGTAGCCACACAATGTTCTAGTGGAGTTATTTGTCAGGAAAAACAACTTGTTTTTCCTCCCTATCCTCTGCATGTATGGTAAGCTCCAGTCTACATGGTTAACCATGGAGACTGGAGCTTACCATACATGTTATTAAGTAGTTATTAATTCATTATAGTTGTATGCTGCATTATAGATGTGTTATAACCATGTACTGGATAAGGATAGATGTGATCTATGGCAGTCTTGCGTGACTCGGTGTTCCTGCCGCTGACTATCCTCACTTAAACTATAGACCCTCCACTGATACGCTATATATACAAAGGTATGTGGACACCCCTTCGAATTAGTGGATTTGGCTTTTTCAGACACACCCTTTGCTGACAGGTGTATAAAATCGAGCACACCGCCATGCAATCTCCATAGACACACGTTGGCAGTAGAATGGCCTTACTGAAGAGTTGAGTGACTTTAAATGTGGCACCGTCATAGGATGCCACCTTTGCAACAAGTCAGTTCATGAAATTTCTGCCCTGCTAAAGCTGCCCCGGGCAACTGTAATTGCTGTTATTGTGAAGTGAAAACGTCTAGGGGCAACAACGGCTCAGCCGAGAAGTCGTAGGCCACACAATCTCACAGAACGGGACCACCGAGTGCTGAAGCGTGTAGCATGTAAAAATTGTCTGTCTCCAGTTGCAACACTCACTACCGAGTTCCAAACTGCCTCTGGAAGCAACGTTAGCACAAGAACTGTTCGTCGGCAACTTCATGAAATGGGTTTGCATGGCCGAGCAGCCACACATAAGACTAAGATCACCATGCGCAATGCCAAGCGTCGGCTGGAGTGGTGTAAAGCTCGCCGCCATTGGAGTAGTGGAAACGTGTTCTCTGGAGTGATGAATCACACTTCACCACCTGGCAGTCCGATGGATGCCAGGAGAACGCTACCTGCCCGAATGCATAGTGCCAACTGTAAAGTTTGGAGGAGGAATAATGGTCTGAGGCTGTTTTACATGGTTTGGGCTAGGCCCCTTAGTTCCAGTGAAGGGAAATCTTAATGCTACAGCATACAATGATATTCTAGATGATTCTGTGCTTGCAACAGTTTGGTGAAGGCCCTTTCTGTTTCAGCATGACGATGCCCCTGTGCACAAAGCGAGGTCAATGCAGATATTTTTTGAGATTGGATTGGAAGAAATTGACTGGCCTGCACAGAGCCCTGACCTCAACCACATCTAACACCTTTGGGATGAATTGGAACGCCAACTGCGAGCCAGGGCTAATCGCCCAACATCAGTGCCCAACCTCTCTAATGCTCTTGTGGCTGAATGGTAGCAAGTCCCCGTAGGAATGGGGGGGGCAACTACATATTAATGCCCATGACTTTGGAATGAGATGTTCAAGCAGGTGTCCACATACTTTTGGTAATGTAGTGTATCACCAGCCATGGGGGTGCAGAACTCTTAAGGTTGGGCTGGTGTGGGTGGGTAGAGAAACTCTGGGGTTGTTGAATAGACTACTTTGTGTTTGTGTTTGTGTGTGTGTGTGTGTGTGTGTTGGTTGGATAGTTGTACTGTAGAATGTTCTGGTGGTAGAATAGAATGTCTTTTGGAGGCTGAGAAGCCCAGTGGTTCTAGTGTTACAGTAGCTCTGTGGGGCTAGCTGTGTGTCTCTTGTTTTGTGAAGAGACTGCTCTCTGAGCTATCTACATGGACAGCCTGGGATCCTTAGGGCTAGCTTAGCTTAGGCTAGCTACTGTAACACTGGAGAAGGATGGGGGAGGCAGAAGACAAGCTCTCTTGTTCTGTTTTTTTTTCACTTTCTCTGTACATCTTTCTTTGGATTTCTACCTCTACAGGTGCCTACATGCGTCAAATAAAATAACATTGTATTCGTCACATGCTTCGTTATACAACAGATGTAGACTAACAGTGAAATGCTTACTTACGGGCCCTTCCCAACAATGCAGAAAGGGAAAAAATATAAATAATATAAAGAAAATAACACAAGGAATAGTAAATACACAATGAGTAACGATAACTTGGCAATATACACAGGGTATCTGTACAAGGTAATTGCGGTAGATATGTACATATAGCTAGGGATAAAGTGACTAGGTAACAGGATAGATAATAAACAGTAACAGCAGCATATGTGATGAATCAAAAGAGTTAACAAAAAGGGTTAATGAAGTCCAGGTAGCTATTTACAAACTATTTACCAGTCTTATGGCTTAAAGGCACTGCATGGTCAATTCGACGTCTGCATTGGCAATGCGGCATTTACTGTGATATGGCTTCTGCAGCATACTTCATACTTCTTGCACTTCGCGGAGCAGCGCAGAGCTGTTGTCAAGGAAGTGAGTTTGTTTATACAGGACCTCCCGCCCCCACCTACTGTCAACCAATCATGTCAATGCGGAGATTTACGAAGCCCTCTGCGTTGTTACTAAATTTGGGAGGTGCGCAGCGATGAAGTACGGACCACATTTTCGGATCAAGCATAAATTGGCTTTTAGGGGTAGTAGCTGTGCAGGGTCCTGTTGGTTCCAGACTTGGTGGATCGGTACTGTTTTTTGAGGATCTGAGGGCCCACACCAAATCTTTTCAGCCTCCTGAGGTGGAAGAAGCGTTGTCGTAAATGCTCTAGCATTTAGCTCCGTGCCGGTGTTGCCTGTTATTCATGGAATTTCAGTTTTCCTGCATTAAAGTCACTGGCCACTAGGAGCGCCCTATACAGCTTGTTGCGTGCGATCTTAGTGCCAGCATCGGTTTGTGGTGGTAAATAGACAGCTACAGTACGACAAATATAGATGAAAACTCTTGGTAAATAGGATGGTCTACAGCTTATCATGAGGTATTCTAACTCAGTGGACCAGAACCTCAAGACTTCTTTAATATTAGAGGGTGTGCATCAGTTGTTAACATAGAGACACACCACCTCCCCCGAGCTTCCCCTAAGCCACCATATCTACTCTCCGACGTAGTCTCGTCAGGTATCCCGTCTGAGACTAGCCACCCGGACAACTGATGAGATAAGTTATAGCTGTTCTGATGTCCAGATACACAAAATAGCACAATTGGTCAGGAGCCTTTAAAATGGCCGCTATTCCCTCCAGCGCCATTACTCTGTGTGTGTGCGCATCTTAACAGTTGAGTGGGTTCTTCATTAAGAGGTTAAACCTGATTAGAACAGACAGGCCAACGCAGCCCTACAGTACTGCAGCTCTGCTTTGCTCTGCTACAGTTGAGCTCCAGGTATCATCAATCGGGTCTCAGCCCATGTTTCCCTTTCCAGTTAGCGAAGCTCCTTGGCTGCTTACAAGCAATTGTCAGCTGTAGTGACATGACTATTTCTAGATTCATTGTGACTTTATACGGCTTATGTTACAGCACCCAATCTCCCAAGCCTGTTCAGCGGTATCGTATACATCACATCTCCTGTCCGAACTGACACTCAGACGTTCCAGCTTGCTGTTGTGTGTGGGTGTGTGTGTGTGTGTGTGTGTGTGATCTCTATTTGTATATATATTGTAATCTTAGGAGTTATCAGAGAGCTAACTGGTATTATTAGCCAGGCTGGTAGTATAGGGGGAATGTGGGACTGCTGCTGGCCTTTCTGTTTACTGTGCAGGCAATAGAATTGGACACACACACTGCCCACTGTCCAGAGTGATCAGAGTCTGTACAACGACCTTTCACTGTCACAATATTGGGAGTGTTCAGTGCGAGCTGGTTTCAGGCCACGTCAGTCTCAATCAATGTGGAAGGAGAGGGAAGGAGAGATACAGGTTTTAGGGTATATGTCAGCTATATCTGCCTCTTCTCTGCCCCCCTTGTCCTCCATCGCACCACTTCCCCCTTGTCAACCTGCTCTCCATCTCTCTTCCTTCTCTGTCCTCTCCTCTTCTACTTCTCCCTCTCTCCCCACTCCTCCCCCACCACCTCTATGTCCCTCCCCCTCTCTTCGCTACCTCCCCCTCCCTGCTTCCTCCCTCTCCAGTATAGATCTCCTCTCTATCCAGTCCTATAGATCTTCTCCCTGCTGTAATCAGGTGGTGGCCTACAGCTGTCATGTCCACTGTGGCCTGATCACTCCACTTCAGACACTCCTCTTTTCTCCCCTTCAAGCTGGCTTCACTCTGGGGCTGGGCTGACAGGAGCTGCAGCCCTATGGGCCCTGGTCAAAAGTAGTGCACTATAAAGGGGTAGGGTGTCATTTGGGACACAGCAGTGTTAGGGAGGCAGAGACTATGTGGTGAGAGGAATTGGAAGGAGCTTTCAAGTCCTAGTCAATTCAAAGACTTTGCAATGGTCAAAACCGTGTCAAACACTAGAATAAATCAGTGTGCTGGGGTTATCACAGAATCACAGGGATAGCATGGTGCTAGTGCTGCTGCTACTATGGTGAGAGGAAGGAAACGAGAGGAGCTTTCAACCCCCAGAACAGTCAAAGATCTGTTAAGTCTAACTCTTGACATACTGAAAGATCAAAACCTTGTCAGACCTTTTAGACTGAATCAGTTTGCTGGTATTCCTTATGCGTGAAACATATCAGACTCTAAGTCTGATTTTTCTCAGTAATGAAGTATATCTATGGGTATAGCAGCAGGATGTGTTCCTTGTCACAGTTTAATGCAAATACAGGACTCTCAGACCGGTCCAGTGAACTCCGATCACATCTAACATGACACACACACACACCTACCCCCACACACACACACACACACACACACACACATATCCTTCATGACTCCTTAGGAAGCAGTTCTGTATCATTGATCCATATAGCAGAATCTATATCATACTTCTACAGCAGAACCCATAGGACTCGATCAGACCGGGCACAATGGAATTTCTCTTAGCCACAACGCTTGTTGTGTTCTACCTCACATTTTTAAAAAGTATTTCACCTTTATTTAACCAGGTAGGCCAGTTGAGAACAAGTTCTCATTTGCAACTGCGACCTGGCCAAGACAAAGCAAGGCAGTGCGACAAAAAAACAACACAGAGTTACACCATGGGAAATAAACAAACGTACAGTCAGTAACACAGTAGAGAATCTATATACAGAGTGCAAATGTAGTGCAAAATGCAAAATGCACTTGCCACATGCTCAGTCTTCTGTTGATGCGGTTTACTTGTGTTGAGGTCTTCGTTATTTACTGCGATGGTCGTAGCACGGTTAATAACAGGCTAAGTGCTGTTGACTTGCCCTTCTACTGGTTTGGTGTGTGGTGAAAAGGTCAGTGATGTTATACAGTGTCCCTGGGAGCTGCAGAGCGTCTCTCTCAGCCTCTCTTCTTTGCTCCGCTTTGAAGATTAAACCTCTTACTCGGGGAAAGGAGGGTGAAGGAGAGAAGAGGTAGGTAGAGTGAAGGATGGGAGGGGGGGGTGGAAGGGTAAGTGGCTTTTTGTCTTATTTTAATTGCCTCCATTTAGCAATGTCAAAAGGGCACTTATTGTGTTATTACCAGAGCTAATTTTGAGGGGATTGGAAAAGTACAGATTTGATTGGGGGCTGTTTGGAGTGGTGGATACTGGTGTTATCGTTTAGAGCTGTTCAAGTGGGTCATGTAGGTGAAAAATGTTTAAATTTTATCAAACACACAGTACTTTCACATGGTTTTATGGGAATTAAGGCAAGTGACTTCGATGGCTAATTTCTCTGAACGGGAAGAAGAAGCAATACTCCAAACCGTAGCTCCATACTACTTGTCATAGTGAACGGATACTGTATACTAGTTGTTGGGGTAGGATTATTGTGGGGTCCGTGGGAGACTTTTTGCAAATGTTGGGGGGGATTCCTCATGTCTTACTCATTGGTAGGAAGAAGTGTGGTCCAAATCGGATTTTCGATACAATAGTTATTGAATATTATATGAATCATATAAATTAAATTGGCCATTTTGGATGCAATCAATTAGGTGAATTTCTCAGAGATCAAATATTGTTTCATAACTTAATGTTGCAGGAAGGCTTATCTTATCTGTTTCTAACTGCCTAAACCATTTCAGAACAATCTGAGATAGTGGGTGTCATGGCTTGCTGAAATTACATCAGTAATTGTTAGTGGGCTTGTGAGAACACTGTCCTGACTCCTGTCTCGTGTATATCTCTGTTCTGTTAACTGTTTTACTAGTCCAGTGCTATACCAGCTCTGCTCTGCTTCCTGCTCTCAAATGCTGTTGGAAGCGTTCTTTATTTATGAAGGAAAGATGATGTCTGAAATATTTACAACAGAGGAGCAGTAAAGAAGAACTTTCAATAAGACATGAGATGCAACAATCAAGAAGTTCCTACTTGCTCACAGCTTTTAAGGATAGGGGTCCTTGGGACCTGTGGGGACTGACTGGTTAAAGTGCCTGCTAAAAAGTGGTCACTGCAAGCCCCTCACATACAATTATGTAAGGAAAATACAAACAGTGCATTCGGAAAGTATTCAGACGCCTTGACTTTTTCCACATTCTGTTATGTTACCGCCTTATTCTAAAATGGATTAAATTGTTTTTTTCCTCATCAATCTGCACACTACCCCATAATGACAAAGACAAAACTGGTTTTTAGACATTTTTGCAAATGTGTTAAATAAAAAACTGAAATCACATTTACATAAGTATTCAGACCCTTTACTCAGTACTTTGTTGAAGCACCTTTGGCAGAGATTACAGCCTCAGGTCTTCTTGGGTATGACGCTACAAGCTTGGCACACCTGTATTTGGGGAATTTCTCCCAATCTCACAAGCTCTGTCAGGTTGGATGGGGAGCGTCGCTGGACAGCTATTTTCAGGTTTCTCCAGAGATGTACAGATCGGGTTCAAGTCTGAGCTCTGGCTGGGCCACTCAAGGACATTGAGACATTGTCCCACTTCTGCATTGTCTTGGCTGTGTGATTAGAGTTGTTGTCCTGTTGGAAGCTTATTTCTACATTTTCTTTACATCCCTGTTAGTGAGTATAATTTTTTTTTTTTAAGTTGTATTATTATTTATTTTTATTTAACATTTTTTATTTAACTAGGCAAGTCAGTTAAGAACCAATTCTTATTTACAATGACGGCCTACCCCAGCCAAACCTGAACGATGCTGGGCCAATTGTGCGGCCGGATGTTATACAGCCTGGATAATTTTTCCAAGATAATCCATCCACCTGACAGGTGTGGCATATCAAGAAGCTGATTAAA
The DNA here is from genome assembly GCA_023634145.1 of Thymallus thymallus. Classification (NCBI taxonomy): domain Eukaryota; kingdom Metazoa; phylum Chordata; class Actinopteri; order Salmoniformes; family Salmonidae; genus Thymallus; species Thymallus thymallus. The sequence continues at coordinate 6,787,945 of CM042401.1, read as the reverse complement.
CAGCATGATCATTACACAGGTGCAATTTGTGATGGGGACCATAAAAGGCCACTAAAATGTGCAGTTTTGTCATACAACGCCACAGATGTCTCAAGTTTTGAGGAAGCATGCAATTGGCTGCAGAAATGGGTGGGCCTATGCCCTCCCCTGCCCAGTCATGTGACATACATAGGTTAGGGTCTAATTAATTCATATCAATTGACTCATTTCCTTATCTGAATTGTAACTCAGTAAAGTTGTTTATTTTTGTTCAGTATACTAATCTATCAAGCTACTACTCCCTCATGCCAAAGCATATTACTCAGCAACATTTGCTTACAAGAGACCCGAAAACACTTTCGGTAGCTACAGTGTATAGTTTATAGTCCCTGAAGCTTTGCTACTTAGGATACTTCTCTATGCTGAAGCTCTGAGCTTTTGCTTCTCCCAGTTTGTCCTGCTGGCTGCAACACAACGTTGCTAAATGAAAACGGCGAGATGAAGTTTTGCTTCCGCCTGTCTGTGAAAACGACGGTGGTTACGGTGTGAGTGAACACTACTCAGGTCCTTCATGCTGTATATTTATGAAATAGTAATGTGCTTTGTGAGTGAGATTATGTCATCTCGTTGAGATTATTCTGTCCCATTTCCACGAGGGAGGTCAGTTCTCAGTCACAGTAGATACACCTATCTTTTTTTTCACCCTGTTTGTAATATTATTTTAAGTCCTTTTTGAAGTTTAGTCCTAATCGGCTGCGATGTGTTATTAGTTGCATAATATACACAGAAGTAATGCCCTGCCTGCCCTCAAGTGGTAGCCTGCCTGGGTGAATTTGCCATGGAGGGTTGGGGAAGTAGTCGTGCTGGTTTCATAACTCTTTTAGAGAGAGAGAGAGAGAGAGAGAGAGCTGACAGAGCTGACTGGACTAGGCAAAGTTGTGTGTGTGTCACCCCCCCCCCCCCCCCCATTTTCCCTAGTAAGTGGTTTCTTCCAAGGTGCACCACGTAGCAAAGACATACAGCATTTGATTTGATTTTAAACTTTCTTTACGTGTGTGTGACGGAGATGTGGTCTGACACCAACTGTCTGAAGCTGTGAGGGCCACCTGCAGACAGCCAGGGCCAACAGCCCTCTGATCTTCACTGGTCCTCACCACACACACACAGGCACACACATACACACACCCACTGTGTCACTCCAGGCTAGGTGGGGTGAAGGGTGTTTTGTAAGCAAAGCCCCTGTGTGACCTGTGAGTCAAAGAGGGAGGGAAATGGAGAGAGAAATACAGCAGAGATGAGGACAGAGAGAGAGAGATGTATGGGTGTGGAATATAGATTAGGGCCTATAATCACTGAGCAAGGTACAGTAGATGGGCCTATACTGTAGATATTTTAGTTTCGCATAAAGATAACAGCTGTTCTATTTCTGGCAAGAGATTGTTGATTAATTTGCACTCTCCCTGTTAAATACAATTAATAAATAAACTGTTAGATGTTACTTTAAGGACAGACTTTCAGAGACTAACTTTTCTTCAAACAGCAGAGACGAGGGAGCTCTAAACCTTGAGATGCAGCAGGCTGATGTCTTATGATGCACTTTCCAGTATCAATTATTTAAAGTCACCTGACTGACTGTAGACTATGATGATGATGATGGGAGAAGTGACTCATCAACTTTATGATAGCGGTCTAGTTCAGGTCTTGCGTATAGCAAGTCTACAAATGCTTTAAGCAAGTCTTACGGAGCATTTTGGATAGGAGACAATGGAAAGGGGGTTCAAAGAAAGAGAGCTAGACTATTTCTCTTGCTTTCATAGTTAGAGGTTCTGAGTATCAAGGTTTAACTCTACGAAGAACTCCGACGCACTCACACACAAACACAGACAGCCTTAAGCCCTATTCGGACAGGATTAGTTTTACTGGTCAGGTAATGTAATTATGTGCACGAGCACAAAACACCACATCCGTAATTTTAGTCCCGTCTGAATCTGCCGTGTCAGTCATTTTTACATGGCAGGAGAGGAACAATTCCAGCCAGAATACTGTTTTTTGTCAAATTCCCCTGATAATACTAGTCCTGTGCGTAACGAAATCTCTGTGTTTTCCGAATTTTTACAGACTTTGACATGTGCTGCGCATAGGTTGAGCAAGAAAACAAGAAGTGCTGTGCATATATTTCATATGAATGGCCTAAATGTATCAACTTTCACAGTGAATACCTTTGTTTATAGGTTTCAAAACGAAGCCTATGAACAAAAGTATTCACTGTGAAAGTTGATATTGCACAAAACGTGCCTATGAATTGAAATTGAAATGCAGTCAGTTTGATTAAATGTGCAGAAAAAGTATTGTGCCTAGGCCTATTTCAAGCTGCAATACTTTTTGGGGTACCTGACCAAATTCACATAGAAATATAGGTTATAGATCTGTAATTCTCATTGAAAGCAAGTCTAAGAAGCAGTAGATCTGTTCTATGTGCACTATATCTATGCTTCCCGTTCTTAACTTTTGTTTTTGTGTCTTTTACTTTCGGTTTTGTACACCAGCTTCAAACAGCTGTAAAAACAATATTTTGGTTATGGAAAATATATTTCACAGCGGTTTAGGTGGTGCAAGGATTCATTACACTATTCATGCTTGTTTTGTCACATAAACTGAAATTAGGCAAACTATTAGGAAATGCTGGAGCGATTTCTGCATAGTGCATCTTTTAATGAAACTCTGGCTGTAAATATAGGTAATAGACCGCAAAGGAGGGCGTCCCCAATTCCCCACTGAGCTGAACTTTTTGGAAATGGCATGTTAATTTTCTCATAACGCAACTCAAGTGCAGTGTGTTGTTCAGCATCTTACATCAGCAGGATTGGGGGCATTTTCATTACCAGGGACGTCTACTGTGGATCGCTAAAATAAAGATTATGATCACACTTCCTCAATTTAAATATTATGGGGACACCTACAGCCAAGCACGAGTTATCAGTGTAGCTTATTATTGTCTAGACATGGTGAAGGAATTACAGGAGGCAGTTTGGAAAAACGATTTCCTGGAAACGCACATGGTGGGGCAATAATTACATAACCAACCTCTCTAGTAATACTAGTCCTGTCCGAATTAATCCCAGAGTAATTTTTCCCAGGTCACCCCTAACCTTCTGTCTAGATATCCGGACAATTACACACACACGCACGCACACACACACACACACACACACACACACACATACGCACAGACACACACACACATACAGTATGCATGCACACACTCGTGCATGATCTCTATGTGCTGATCTCGTGTGTGTGTGTGTGTGTGTGTGTGTGTGTGTGTGTGTGTGTGTGTGTGTGTGTGTGTGTGTGTTTTAATTCCTGGTAAGCATTTGTCGTCTCGTACCGTGTGGATCAGAAAGGAATGTAAATAAAACCCTGTTCATACTATCGTGCCCACAGACCTGAACCATGCTCTGATAGCTTCTCTATGGTGGATACAACTAATTAAACCGATTCCAAACTAGATCCAGTCCCAGTCTGTCTCTCTCTCTCCCCCCCCCTCTCTTTCTCTCTGTTACAGTGTAATTATGTTTCATTCAGCTGTCAGCTCAGTGTGGATCAGATCAGAGGAGAGGAACTCTAGTGTAATTATGTTTCATTCAGCTGTCAGCTCCGTGTGGATCAGATCAGAGAGGAACTCTAGTGTAATTGTTTTATTCAGCTGTCAGCTCAGTGTGGATCAGATCAGAGGAGAGGAGCTCTAGTGTAATTATGTTTTATTCAGGAGCTCTAGAGGCTCAGTGTGGATCAGATCAGAGGAGCTCTAGAGGGGAGGAGCTCTAGAGGGGAGGAGCTCTAGAGGGGAGGAGCTCTAGAGGGGAGGAGCTCTAGAGGGGAGGGTCAACTTGCCCTTTATTTCATTATACTGGGCTTTGATACATGCAGCTTTTCTACTGCTGCTGTTTTTAGACTGGGGACTAGTGGACATGTCACTGTTTTAGTCATATTGGTATCTGACACTGCACAATGAAGTTTGTTTGATATTCCCCACATTACTGGGTTCTGATATTCATATGGATATGTTTGTGCTTTCCTACGTGTGTGTGTGTGTGTGTGTGTGTGTGTGTGTAGGGCAGCATTGTATTAGGATTACATAAGCCTGGAGGGAGCCGGCGAATTGAGGGGGATGAGAGAGAAAGAGACTGAGTAGGGAGGGAGAGGAGAATGTGGAGGGAGGGAGAGCGGACGGATGGGAGACCCTGGCACCCATCCCGACCGCCGCCTGCTCGGCTAGTGTTGTGTAGCGAGGCGATTGACATGTCGACAGCTCTCCGCAGGAAGTGGTTGCGTGTGGTGTGCACGCTCAGGACTCTGCGAGCAGGAGGAGGAAGCGTGAGTTGTGTTTATTTTTAGTTCCCCCTGGGCCGACTAATCTGTTCTGAAACTCCGGCTTAATGGGATTGGAGGTCGGCTGACTTCAGTAGGCATAGGACTGTAGGACCATAGGGTTGCTCTGTGGGCTCGCTGAGTTGTCTGCTGTACCCCAACCAAACCAGCCTGTGCTGCTCTGGGCCAGGCTTGGCTACTGGGTGCTGTGCTGTGCTGTGCTGTGCTGGTGCCATACAAACAGATTGCTGAGCCAAACAGGGTTCGAGCTTAGCTTAGCTGAGCTGAGCCATGGATAAGAAGCTGTCAGCGGGTCGAGAGAGATGAGATTGCGGGAGATGAGATGAGCCATGAATTTGGACTGCCTGCAGTTGGGGGACTGGTGTTCAGGGGCCCGAGGGGGTCCATGGCTGTGCCACACGGAGGAGGACCAGGGTGGAGGTGGTGGGGGCCGGGGCCAGTGGAGCTCAGCAGGAGGGCCGGGTGGAGGTCGACCCAGGCTGGAAGTGCCTCTCCTGGGAGGACCCTGGCTCAACTCGGAGGAACTAAAGAGCAGCGTGGTGGTGCTCTACGCTCCCGCTGGGAACACCTGCTTCCTCCGACTGGTACTGGAGATGGATAGAGTGAAAGAGAGCGAGAGAGGGACCTTCTGCCCTTGTCACTGATCATCCACCTCCCCAGAGAATAAACTGTCTAGCTCTGATCCCTAGAGGAAAGATCTCTCCCTGCTTTCCCCTTAGGGCTTTCTGGCGTGTGTTTGACTAGATGTTTGTTTGTAGACTAACGTAGTGGTTTGGTTGTAGAACTAAGTGTTAAAAGTATGTTAAGTTGTGTTTCAGGGAAAGTTCTATTGTGGTAGCTAGCTACACCAGTTCAGTGCTACAGTTTGTTTATTTAGATACAGAGACACTGTACTGTTGCACAGTTCCTCATCATGGCAGTTTGTTGGCCTCTACTACAGAATCATATGATATTCTAGGAAATCACAATTGCCACATTTTGATCCAATAGGAAATTGCTAGAGCCAAGACCTCTATTTGCCAAGTGAATAATACAGGGTTGAAGAAGTGTGCTGCTCCAATAGGCAATTGCTCTGGCCGGGAGAAATTATTTTGACTGCTTTTCATTTGAGTGGCAAAGAAACCGTTGATGAATGATGTTGACTCGTGCGTGCGTGCGTGCGTGCGTGCGTGATGATAAAAGCTCTCCCGCTCCCTCTCTCATGCTAGAAGAGTGTAAAAGAATGTGCTTTTGCATTAGTTGAAGGTTGGTAGCATTTAGCTGTGTGATCTGCACGTCAGTCTGTGGATGGGTGGGTGGGTTGTAGGGAACAGTTATTTCCGGGTGGGTAGGGGGATGTTTTGTGGTAGGTGTGTTCTACACTACATCCATCTCTCTAGAACAGATCGGAGCCGATACAGATGGGTCCTGATGCCGTTCACACTGGGGAGAGGAGTTTACAGAGTGGATAGTACTCAGGCTTGCAGGATAGCTATAGCCAGTGGTGGAAAAAGTACCCAATTGTCATACTTGAATAAAAGTAAAGATACCTTAATAGAAAATGACTTAAGTAAAAGTGAGTCACCCAGTAAAATACTACTTGAGTAAAAGTCTAAAAGTATTTGGTTTTAGACATAAGTATCAAAAGTAAATGTAATTGCAAAAATGTACTTAAGTATCAAAAGTAAAAGTATAAATAATTTCAAATTCCTTATATTAAGCAAACCAGACAGCATGATTTTCTTGTTTTTAAAATGTACAGCTGACCAGGGGCACACTCCAACACTCAGATACCTCGTTTCCACCAAAAACGAACTGGTTCGGAACTGGTGCTGGTTCAAAGTTGGTTCAACTTGCGAACCTTCTCAGAACCTGTTTGTTTTTCCACTGACTAGAGAGCCCAGCGAACGACGTCGTAACGTCACTGTGTACGTCGCCATACTTCTTAGCTTTCCCGGAAACGCTTGCGCCAACTTCAAGCATAACAGTTACAATGGTCTTTCTGCAAATGTTTCTCCTGGCTTTGCGAATCCATCTTTCTTCAATCGTTGTACTATCTTTCTACTAGCGCTGTGTTTTTAGCAATGGCGGTCACAACCTTTTCCGTCGTGTTGTTGGTCACAATAACCCCGGCCCCAGCCCCCGACGTAAGCATGACGTCGGGGGCTAGTCCAGCAAAGAGTTGGTGCCGCTTTGGAACTGGTTCGCGAGTAGGCACCGGCTCCGAACCGGCTCTCAAAATGCTTTGGTGGAAAAAGGGTAAGACACAATTTACTGAGGGATGACCAGGGATGTTCTCTTGATAAGTGTATGAATTGGACCATGTTCCTGCCCTGCTAAGCATTCAAAATGTAACGAGTAATTTTGGGTGTCAGGGAAAATGTATGGAGTAAAAAGTACATTCTTTTCATTAGGAATGTAGTGGAGTAAAAGTATAAATAGTCAAGTACAGATACCCCAAAAAACGACTTAAGTAGTACTTTAAAGTATTTTTACTTAAGTACTTCACACCCCTGGCTAGGCCTCTGTGGCTGTTGATCGATTTGTGTTTGTGTGTGTTCTGCATGAATCTGTCTGCATGTTGTCATCGCAGGTATAGAATTCTGTCAGATCAGTGTGTGTGTGTGTGTGTGTGTGAGTGAGATGGGTATTTTACATTTCTTGACTGTTCGAGTACTTTTTTGCATTTATGTATATGCCAACAGTGAGCAACAATGCTTAATTTATCCTAACCATTACAGGAAACTAATCCTAATCGCTAAATTGCACCATTATATTATATATTCAGTCAATAAAAAAACATTTAATATGAATTTATTGAACCAGTAATATCAACTGGTTATATTATATCGTGGAACACAATCTTCAAAAAGGTAGTAACATCAGCAGTGGTGCTTGCTTGTAGAAGCTTATGGCTGTGCAATGGCATAGCTTTGTTTTTGTTAATAGACCCTCTTATTTCCTGAACCCTTATCACAGTCAAGACACTTATTTTATAGTAAAAAAAAACGTGATATAATATTACAGAATAAAATAGACAGAATAGTGTGAAGTAATACGCATCTCGCATCTGGAACAGCTATTCTCAAAGAGTGATCATTTGAAACGGGGCTCAATTTGGCAAGTTCAAAGACAATTCTTTCATGGTTACAAACCAAAACCTGTATTCTGTTTGATATAAAGACGATCGATTTGGTTTATTTTGCCTGGTCTTTGGAATGTTCAAAATGGAGTAACAATTCCACATTGAACACTGCATGTGGATGAATTATGGCCACAACATCTATTTGGTGAGTAGGCCTTAACGAGTACGCTTAATGATTCTGATGAAAATATGCCCTTTGTCTTTATCAAGAAAATGTTTTTGCATATTTTCAGTGTGGAACCTTGCTATGTTTAGGGGGGTTATAGCCTAGGCCAGGGCTCTCCAACCCTGTTCCTGTAGAGCTACCGTCCTGTATTTGTTTTTTACTCCAACCCTAATCTAGGAGACCGTATTCTAATAATTAGCTGGTTGATAAACTGAACCAGGTTAATTACAACTGGAGTTGGATCGAAAGCATACAGGAAGGTAGCTCTCCAGGAACAGGGTTGGCGACCCCTGGCCTAGGCTAACCAATTCTAAATGGCACTAGCTGTTCGCAAGGTCGTCACTAGTTACCACAGCCGCAAAGTCATAACCTCTCCTATTTCTAAAATGTAAAATCTGATTTTAAACCTAACTTTAACCACACTGCTAACATTATGCATAACCCTAACCTTAAAATAAGACCAAAAAGCTAATGTTTGTTTTCATGAATTTTTACTCTAGCCAAACCTGACTTTGTAGCTGTGGTAACTACTGACAACCGCAAAGTAGCCTAAACAGAAATTAGATGGGACGCAATTATTCCAAAACTGCAGCTCATTGTTGGAACACATATTTCCCTACTTCAGTCAACCAGCTGCCGTTTAGAATTTGTAATAAAACTGTCATCATTTTGCAAGGAATGTAGCTTGTCTATCCCATGTGTAGAGGGAGTGGTCGGAATGCGATTAAATGAGTGTGAGACAGAGGTGAAAGGGAATTTTAACTGTTTTTTTAATTTTAATTAATTTTTTGTTGTGCCCCGCAAATTAATGTTGTCTTCAAGACAATTTCGACCAAATATTTTTTACAATATTTGATTATTATAATTTTTTATCTCTGGTTAAAGATAGAGTTTTGACGTCCGTTGAATACTCGATTACTCATGCCCATCCCTAGTAGAATCGCAGGAAATTAGCATGAAAACTGCAACAGGCGGGCCTTTTAAAAATGTTCAGGGCCAGAGAAGTTCTAGTAAAACTCCTATGCTATGTTTGACTCGCTCGAGTTGTGCTCTGATTATGAGAGGGTCACAAAAGGTTTCAGAACCCTTGCTCTTTGTTGTGAGCTGAGCTGAGGGACACTGGGGAGAAGCGGAGAACCATGTAGAGCAGCAGCGGTGTGTGGTTTTATACAGTACCATGGCATTGCTTAAAGGGGCAATCTGCAATTACTACTTCCATGTTCTGGACTTCCATTTCAATATTGTTTAAATACTTGTTTTGAATGTGGTCTATGGGTGAGGAGAGACTGCATTGCATACTTTTTTCCCATTTTTTTTTCACATAGCCACCAACAAGTGTGTGTTCATAAACAAACTCTGGCCAATATAGATCTTTTGGGATTTTACAGCATTGTATAAGCCAACTGACTGAAACATAAAAATGTGTTGGTTCAACTCAGACTGTGGAGGTTAGTTCCTATGACCTCAAGACAGGCTCTATATCCCAGGGTCAGAGAGGACGGTGTGTGTGTGTGTGCGAGTGCCTTAGGGCTGCACGATTAATCAAATGTTTATTGAAATTGTGATTATTGACATACACAATATCCATATCGCAGCATTCAGTCAACAGATTTTTCCAAACAAGAACGAAACAGCTTCCCATTTTGCTTCTTAATATAAATCCAAATGTTTTCTATATAATACTATTTGTGTAACTTGCTCTCTGCAAAATGCAAGTTAGTTTGTTTTAGCAAGCTGCAAATGTGCATAAAAAAATGTGTTAGCCCCTAATGCTAATTGCTCGCTAGCTAGCTGGCTATCTAAATCCACTGATATATGGCAAAGCATGCTAGCAAACTTTTGCTCTAATACAGACCGCTACCAGTGGTGGAGTATATCAGCATTGTTTGTGCAGCAGCTTGTTCTTAGTCAAGAGACTAATAATATTCTAAAATCTTTGTCTGAATGTACAATGCCTTCAAAAAGTATTTACATGCCTGAAATCAAAATTGATTAAATTGAGATTTTGTTTCACTGGCCTACATACAATATCCCATAATGTTAAAGTGGAATTATATTTTTTTATATTTTTTAATTAATTACAAATGAAAAACTGAAATGTATTGAGTCAATAAATATTCAACCTATTTGTTACGGCCAGCCTAAGTAAGTTCAGGAGTAAATATTTGCCTAACAAGTCACATAAGTTGCATGAACTCTTCAATATGATTTTTGAACGACTACTTAACTGTATGTGTGGGGTACAGAGATGATCTGTCAGTCGAGCAGTGAATTTCAAACACAGATTCAACCACAAAGACCAGGGAGGTTTTCCACTACCAAAAATCAACTTTCTGTGAATACTTTCTGAAGGCACTGTACCGATCTATTTAAATCCTAATTAGGGTCCCATGGGAAACACTGGCCAAACATCTCCACCCTTAGTTTTTCATTTGTTGTCATGCCAAACAAAACTGCATTCCATGTGCCCACTATATTCCAACCATAAAATTTGAATGATCATTATATTTCTATGATTCCAACAGCTTACCAAAGTGTTTTGATTTATATTTGCAAGTAAAATCGCAATCGCAATATTTGCTACAAAATCACAATTCTATTTTTTGCCCATATTGTGCAGCCCTAGTGTTTGAATGCATGGTTGCGTGTGTGTGCGTGTGTAGGCAGAGGTAGGTCAGTTTCCTGCGCTGATCCATCCGGATGCATTGATCCATCCGGATGTGTGTCTGTTTCCACTGTGTCCTGGAGCAGTGCGCGTGTGCGCGCGCACGTGTGTGTGTGTGTGTGTGTGTGTGTGTGTGTTTGTGAAAGAGAGATCTAAATACTCCCACTCCATTGGCTAACACCGAGAGGTTCAGGCCTATTTTAGAGCCTGTGTTTTGGACCAGAGCGGTAATTTTGTTTTTGTAGTGGTTTTCCCATCCATGTCTTTACCATAGAACCATATAGGAAAATAAGTGTATTTTACATCAAAGCCAAGACTCGTCTTCATGACGGAGTTCACAGGTCACCAGTACTATATGTCATGGGTCATTTAATTCAGTGTGAAAATGGAACAAACATTTCCATTGATGTTTTTCCAGATTGCAGAAAGAAATGTCAAATGTTAGACTTTTTGTATCTACAGTGCCTTCAGAAAGTATTCATACCCCTTGACTTTTTCAACATTTTGTGTTACAGCCTGAATTCAAAATGTATTAAATAAAACAAATTCTCACCCATCTACACGCATTACCCCATAATGACAAAGTGAAAACATGTTTTTGAAGTGTTTGCAAATTTATTGAAAAGGAAATATCTCATTTACATACGTTTTCACATGGCCGCTTCCCAAGTACTGAACAAATATAAAGTCTTTATTTCAGAGAACAAAAATCCTCCCACGGCCATAGGACTGGACGATTTAAAATCTGACTTTTTTTCATCCATTTTTTTATGTTACAGCCTTTATTTTAAAAATTACACACAATACATGTTAGAATCCCCTTTGGTAGCGATAACAGCTGTGATTCTTTCTGGGTAAGTCTCTGAGATTTGCACACCTGGATTGTACAATCTTATTTAAATTCTTCAAGCTCTGTCAAGCTTGCCAGACAACCATTTTAATTTACTTTAGTGCCTTATTGCAAACAGGATGCATGTTTTGGAATATATTTTGTACAGGCTTCCTTCTTTTCAATCACATTTAGGTTAGTATTGCAGAGTAACTACAATGTTGTTGATCTATCCTCAGTTTTCTCCTATCACAGCCATTTAAACTAACTGTTTTTAAAGAAACCATTGACCTCATGGTGAAATCCCTGAGCGATGTCCTTCCTCGCTGGCAACTTAGTTAGGAAGGACGCCTGTATCTTTGTAGTGACTGCGTGTATTTATACACCATCCAAAGTGTAATTAATATATTCACCATGCTCAAAGGGACATTCAGTGTATTATTTTATTTTTTATCTACCAATATGTACCCTGCATTCGGAGCCATTGGAAAACCTCCCTGGTCTTTCTGGTTGAATCTTTGTTTGAAATTCACCTTACGGATAATTGTATGTGTTGGGAACAGAGATAATGTCGGCATTGAAAAATCATGTTCAACACTTTATATTGCACTTTTCCATGCATTTTTTACTCCTGAACTTATTTATTCAATACATTTCAGATTTAAATGTTTTAATTATTACAATTTTTATCACCCATGTCTCAGAAACGAATGGTTCTGACCGCTTGAAATTTTTGGAAATGAAGCTTCTCCTTCCGACCGTACCGTTCTGCTTGTAAAATGATTACCAACTTTACCCACTTCATGTAAAAATTGCTTTTTGGTAAACTCTATCTACTTTAATATGAAGTTGAATCCCCTCTTTTCCTAAAATTAATGTAATATGACTATTGTTTGTTTTTGTTCACGTTATTGTCCATAATTATCGGCTACGTGATTATACAATAAAAGTGCTGAAAACATGTCTCACTATTTAGAAATAAGATGGAGAACAAGCTATAGGATGAAGAATACCAGAGTTTTGGTGCTGGTACAGCCGACTAGTGTTCGATAAAGCTACATTATTAGATTTTTTTTTTACAAATCAATACTTGGTGTCAAAGTTTCAAAATAATTAATAATTTTGTTATATGTAACTGTATATAGGACCGCAGGTAGCCTAGCGGTTAGAGCGGTGGGTCAGTAACCGAAAGGTCGCTGGTTCAAATACCCGAGCTGACAATACCCGAGCCCTGTGGGTAGGCTGTCATTGTAAATAAGAATTTGTGCTTAACTGACTTAGCCTAGTTAAATAAAGGTTACATTTAAAAAATATATTAATTTGTTTTCCCCCATCACTACTAACTGTGTTTGTTCTCTGTTCTCCACAGAGCTCAGGAATGGAGGAGACTGTTTGGGAGCAGTACACTGTGAACCTACAGAGGGTGAGTTGACCTCGGTCTCTGTGTCTCTGTCTCTCTTTCTATATACAGTGCATTCAGAAAATATTCAGACCCCTTGACTTTTTCAAAAGAAAATTACATTACAGCCTCATTCTAAAAATGATTGATGAAGAAAAATACTAATTTTATCTATACACGTTACCCCATAATGACAAAGTGAAAAAATTCTCTGGTCTGATGTAACCAAGATTGAACTCATTGGCCTGAATGCCAAGCATCACGTCTGGAGGAAACCAGGCACCATCCCTACGGTGAAGCATGGTGGTGGCAGCATCAAGCTGTGGGGATGTTTTTCAGCGGCAGGGACTGGGAGACTAGTCAGGATCGAGGGAAAGATGAACGGAGCAAAGTACAGAGATCCTTGATGAACACCTGCTCTAGAGCGCTCAGGACCTCAGACTGGGGCGAAGGTTCACCTTCCAACAGGACAACGACCCAAAGCACACAGCCAAGACAACAAAGGAGTAGCTCTGGGACAAGTCTCTGAATGTCCTTGAACATCAAGCATCTCTCTGGAGAGACCTGAAAATAGCTGTGTAGCGACTCTCCCCATCCAACCTGACAGAGCTTAGGAGGTTCTGCAGAAAATAATGGAAGAATCTCCCCAAATACATGTGTTCCAAGCTTGTAGTGGCACACCCAAGAAGACTTGAGGCTGTAATTGCTTTTTATATTTTATAAATGTGTCATTATGGGGTATTGTGTGTAGATTGATGAGATAAAACATGTAATTCATTTTTTTATTATGCTGTAACGTAACAAAATGTGGAAAAAGTCACTGTCTGAATACTTTCCAAATGCTGTGTCTGTGTGAGACTACAAAGGGTGAGTTGACCATGTACTGGCCCTGGAGTCTCCTATGGTCTCCCCAGTGGACGACCTACAATGTAGGTTCACAGGGTAGTGTGTGTGTGGTGTTGGTCTTTTGCCATCATCAAAGGACCACAGCAGGTGAGTGATTTCATATGAAGCCAGGACCCCAAAATAAATAACTATATATATATTTTGGTGATTTCTATTAAATGTAATCCATCGAATTGTCCTTTGGAAGAAGGTTTGTTGACATATTTTACATTTGTATCTGAAAGCATAATTAATCAAAGTTGGCATTTTTATGACATGTTGGCCTTACACAGTCAAAATCATGTTTTTCATAAAATTGGATATTTGAAGGAAACCAGATAAAAATATGAAAAATAACTGTTGCTTCTACATTGATAAAGTTTGATCATGAAGTCACTGGTCCCCTCCCCAATGTTAAACACTTGGATTCATTATTAAGGGGACAAGGTGACATCACCTTGACTCTCATTTTAATACACCAATGGTAACATGATGATTTAAATAAGAACCGCCTTGTAACCAACATAGGAGAAGGCGTGTTTGCAGAGGGGTATGATTTATGTAGCTAGATAGCTACTCTACTGGTACCAACATTTGACTGTAGGGTGTTAGCAAATATAATTACAAGTTTACCCTATTCATCTATGGCCAAGATACTTATGTTTCCCCTTTCATCTGTGTCTGGTGTTAGCTAGTTACTGGCTAGCTAGGTCTTAATCTGTGTCTGGTGTTAGTTAGTTACTGGCTAGCTAGGTCTTAATCTGTGTCTGGTGTTAGTTAGTTACTGGCTAGCTAGGTCTTAATCTGTGTCTGGTGTTAGTTCGTTTCTAGTTAGCTAGGTCTTCAGCCAGCTTGGAACAAAAGGGGGTGAAGGGTCGTTCAAAACTCTGACGCAGTTGTCATGTCAACACATCCATCAGTGCTGCAGTGAACCACATTACAAGAAAAATGCCAAACAGGAGATTAATAAAAATATGATATAATTGATGCAATTTCAATGTTGTTTGAGTTGCTTATGTGTATTTGCTTGAGATGACACTGCTCACTGCATCCAAGTTGCTTGACATAGGCGTTTCAAAGAGCTGTCAAGTTGAGCTCATGAATATAATCTCCCCGCCCACTCGGCCTGTCTTTTCAAACTTCCTGACAGCCATGAGAGAAAAAGTACTTTTCAGAGTGGCTGATCAGAACCTTTAAGATTCCATAATGTTTTAATTTGTAGGTGCTACATTAATTTATGAATATTTAAAAAATATTTAAAAATATTTTTGGGATTTGGCTAATGTTACAATATATTGTTGAACATAATATACTCTACAGGCATCAGTTCCAGAGTAGGATCTCTATTACTTGTAGAGTTATGATCTAAGCATTACCAACAGAGTGAATGTGAAAATGGATTAAAATAGTCCCCATCTGGTGGTAATTTGCAGGATGTGCAATGATACAAATAAAAAGAGGGCTGTGATTACTTACATGGCCTACTGTGCCAATTTCTCTGTATAAAATGGAACATAACTTTAAAACTAGCAGAGATTCAACTTTGGAATTTTGAATTGCTGTTAGGATCCCCATTAGCTGACACCATAACGTCAGCTAATCTTCCTGGGGTCCAACAAACTTTGATATCCCCATAGAGTATATTATGTTCAACGATATATACAAATATTATTCATGTTGATATGGTTCAATATTCATAAATGAACGTAAAAAATATTATTTAAATAAAAACAAAACTCATATTACAGAGCAAGCAGTAAAGCTTCATATGACACAATTGTGGAGGCTTAAAGGAGGCCTGGGAAAGGCCAAAATGTCATAAATGTAATTTATTTCAAATTTATACTTTTTAGATAAAAATGACAAATGTATGTCAACAATCCTTCCTCCAAAGGACAAGTCTATGGATTAAATCTTGTGAAAATACCCCAAGTCATAGTCTTTTTTTTGTCCTGTTTTCGTATGGAATCTCTCTGGTTTGTGTTGGCTCTCACTGTGTGTGTGTGTGTGTGTGTGTGTGTGACTGTCTGTGTAAAAATGTATGGGTGTGTGTAAAAATGTGTGTTTGTGTAAAAGTGTGTGTGTTTGTGTGTGTGTAAAAATATGTGTGTGTGTGTATCTCTCAACCTTTACTGAAGCCTCCAGTCAGACACAGTATCCCCAGAGGAGAGGATGTCTCTGTGGTCACTGACTGTAGTAGATAGGATCAACATTTTATCAGATCAACTACAAACATAGGCTGCTTCCCAAATGGCCCCCCATTTACTATAGTAGAGTACTACTTTTTGACCAGGGCCCATAGGGCACCCTAATGGCACTCTATTCCCTAGATAGTGCACTACTCTTGACTAGGGCGCATAGGGTTCTGGTCAAAAGAAGTGCACTATGTAGGGAGTAGGGTGCCATTTGGGACGGATATAGAATCAATGTTATCAGATCAACTATAAACACAGTGATGGAGAATGTGACATCACAGAGCATGGAAATAGAGCTAACAACAGGAAGAGAGGACGAGGTTAGAAGGACAGAGTGATTCTGGGAGATAGCTGTTTGGGATGTTCGACTGTTCCCTCCTTATCACACTGATGCATCAGGCTAGCCCTGGCTCTCAGTACATGGGTCATTATTGGGCTGCGGTAATATTTACAAAAATAATATTTTTACTAAAATAAATGCATTTTCTGAACACCCCACAACATTAAGAACCAAATTAAACCTTTGTGGAGGAGTGGTCAAGTTCCTCAGTGCTCCTTTCCTCTCCTCGCTTCTTTTGTATGCTGTTCTCCGCTGTTTACGCTTCTGACTCTGGTCTCTCTCACTTAAATCACTGATCTTTAGCTTTTTCCCTGTCTCAACACTTCTTTTCCATCTCTGACGCTCTCTCTAAAGGTATTGTTCCCTTTTTTCTGGGTAAGCATTTTGACGTGCTTGACACTGCCTTAGTCTTTCTGCTGATATGGGTACCATCATTCCCTAGATGTTTCAATGGATAACTTTAAATCAAAGATTCTTAGAATATATACAGTTGAAGTCGGAAGTTTACATACACCATACATTTACACTCAGCTTTTCACAATTCCTGACATTTAATCCTAGAAAAAATTCCCTGTCTTAGGTCAGTTAGGATCACCACTTTATTTTAAGAATGTGAAATGTCAGAATAATAGTATAGAGAATTATTTATTTCAGCTTTTATTTCTTTCATCACATTCCCAGTGGGTCAGAAGTTTACATACACTCAATTAGTATTTGGTAGCATTGCCTTTAAGTTGTTTAACTTGGGTCAAACATTTTGGGTAGCCTTCCACAAGCTTCCCACAATAAGTTGAGTGAATTTTGGCCCATTCCTCCTGACAGAACTGGTGTAACTGAGTCAGGTTTGTAGGCCTCCTTGCTCGCACACAATTTTTCCGTTCTCCCCACAAATTTTCTATAGGATTGAGGTCAGGGCTTTGTGATGGCCACTCCCAATACCTTGACTTTGTTGTCCTTAAGCCATTTTGCCACAACTTTGGAAGTATGCTTTGAGTCCATTTGCGACCAAGCTTTAACTTCCTGACTGATGTCTTGAGATGTTGCTCCAATATATCCACACAATTTTTTGAAGTGCACCAGCCCCTCCTGCAGCAAAGCACCCACACAACATGATGCTGCCACCCCCGTGCTTCACGTTTGGGATGGTGTTCTTCGACTTGCAAGCCTCTCCCTTTTTCCTCCAAACATAACGATGGTCATTATGGCCAAACAGTTCTATTTTTGTTTCATCAGAACAGAGGACATTTCTCCAAAAAGTACAATATTTGTCCCCATGTGCAGTTGCAAACCGTAGTCTGGCTTTTTTATGATGGTTTTGGAGCAGTGACTTCTTCCTTGCTGAGCGGCCTTTCAGGTTATGTCGATATAGGACCCGTTTTACTGTGGATATAGATACTTTTGTACCTGTTTCCTCCAGCATCTTCACAAGGTCCTTTGCTGTTGTTCTGGGATTGATTTGCACTTTTCGCACCAAAGTACGTTCATCTCTAGGAGACAGAACGCGTCTCCTTCCTGAGCAGTATGACGGCTGCGTGATCCCATGGTGTTTATACTTGTGTACTATTGTTTGTACAGATGAATGTGGTACCTTCAGGCGTTTAGAAATTGCTGAGGTCTTGAAATACATCCACAGGTACACCTCCAATTGACTCAAATAATGTCAATTAGCCTATCAGAAGCTTCTAAGCCATGACATAATTTTCTGGAATTTTCCAAGCTGTTTAAAGGCACAGTCAACTTAGTGTATGTAAACTTCTGACCCACTGGAATTGTGATATAGTGAATTATAAGTGAAATAATCTGTCTGTAAACAATTGTTGGAAGAATTACTTGTGTCATGCAGAAAGTAGATGTCCTAACCGACTTGCCAAAACTATAGTTTGTTAACATTAAATCTGTGGAGTGGTTGAAAATTAGTTTTAATGACTTCAACCTAAGTGTATGTAAACTTCCGACTTCAACTGTACATGTATACACTATAATCCTTGGGTAATTTAGGATCTAGAGCGATTTCAAGGAACAGCTGAAGTTCAGAACCTTGCCCAACTCTCCTACCACTAGGCTACCTGCCTTAAAACATGTTTTTTGTTCACATGGAACACATTATATCATGTTTCATAAGTTAATGTATAATATATTTAATAATTCATTTGTTTAGATGCTATTAATAAATAAAGTAAATAACTCAATCCTGTCACAGGTTTACAAGCCTGTTACAGGTTTACAACCCTGTTACAATGAAAGAGTTTTTTGGGTCAAAATGGCCTCTTCTCCTCATGTGGTGAAGGACAGGAGACCATATGGTGGGCATGACATTAATAGATTGTATATTTTTATGGGTTAAAGTATAATTTTTTTAAGTACTAGTTTTCCATCTTTATTTCATGTTGAGTTGGTCAGCTCGACGATCCCCACCTGACTTATACAGATCTATATAATGTGATTACTTGCCTGTTTCTGTACCATGCAGTTGAAAATGATTGAATGATGTCACTTCCTGTTAATGATGGCACATAAGGGTGGGCTAACCATTTTTATTGGCAGAGTTTGGTTTGCGTGACGGGGTTGAGTGTAGACTGAGGGACAGAGCTAAATTGTGTGATTTTTATCAATTACTGTGCTTTTAATTTTATTTATTTTGTAACCTTTATTTAACTAGGCAAGTCAGTTAAGAACAAATTCTTATTTACAATGACAGCCTACCTACAGGGACAGCCATAGTAGTACGGCGTCCCTGGAGCAAATTAGGGTTAAGTGCCTTGCTCAAGGACACATTGACAGCTTTTTCACCTTGTCGGTTCGGGAATTCAATCCAGCAACCTTTCGGTCACGGACCCAACGCTCTAACCACTAGGCTACTTGATAAATACTTTCAACAAAATAACACATATATTAATGGCAAAAGTTATTAATTATGTGCACGTTTTAATATTAATTTCCCAAGTAAAAATGTATTGAAACGCCTGGGGGATATTACTTAATTCTTAATGTCAGTTAAAAAAATGCTATTTTTTTTTATAATAAAGTTTAAATTAATGCTATATTTATACTGGACATTTCAGTTTATATTCAAAATCTTTTAACATTTCATTTTGGTGACCCAATACTTGAAATATAATATAAAAAGTCAGAGGAACTAAAATATTCCCCAAGCCCAAGAATGACCCACATACAGTGGCAAGAAAAAGTATAGACAAACACAGTCTGCTTAAACTAATAACACACAAATAATTCTAAGTTTTTATGTCTTTATTGAACACGCCGTGTAAACATTCACAGTGCAGGGTGGGAAAAGTATGTGAACCATTGGATTTAAAAACTGGTTGACCCTCCTTTGGCAGCAATAACCTCAACCAAACGTTTTCTGTAGTTGCGGATCAGACCTGCACAACGGTCAGGAGGATTTTTGGACCGCACTCTCGAGGTCATGCCACAGCATCTCAATCAGGTTGAAGTCAGGACTCTGACTGGGCCACTTCAGAAGGCTTATTTTCTTCTGTTGAAGCCATTCTGTTGTTGATTTACTTCTGTGTTTTGGGTTGTTGTCCTGTTGCATCACCCAACTTCTGTTGAGCTTCAATTGGCGGACAGATAGCCTTACATTCTCCTGCAAAGTGTCTTGATAAACGTGGTAATTCATTTTTGATTTTGATGTTGGTATGCTGTGCCTTTTTTTTCTCCACACAGTGTTGTGTGTTCCTTCAAAACAACTCAACTTTAGTTTCATCTGTCCAAATAATATTTAGCCAGTAGCGCTGTGGAACATCCAGGTGTGGCTACTTCCATGGTGTCCTCCCATGAACACCATTCTTGTTTAGTGTTTTACGTATCCTAGACTCGTCAACAGACATGTTTGCATCTTCTAGAGATTTCTCTAAGTCTTTATCTGACACTCTAGGGTTCTTCTTAACCTCAATGAGCATTCTGCTCAGTGCTCTTGCAGTCATCTTTGCAGGACGGCCACAATTTTTCTTACCGTGGACTGATGAACATCAAGGCTTTTAGAGATACTTTTGTACTTTCCAGCTTTATGCAAGTCAACAATTCTTAATCTTAGGTCTTCTGAGATCTCTTTTGTTCGAGGCATGGTTCACATCAGGCAATACATGTTGTGAATAGCAAACTCAAATTTTGTGAGTGTTTTTTTTAGGGCAGGGCAGCTCTAACCAACATCTCCAATCTCGTCTCATTGATTGGACTCCAGGTTAGCTGACTCCTGACTCCAAATAGCTTTTGGAGAAGTCATTAGCCTAGGGGTTCACATACTTTTTCCAACCTACACTGTGAATGTTTACATTTTGTATTTAATATAGACAACAAAAATACAATAATTTGTGTGTTATTAGTTTTGTGACTCATATGAAGATCAGATCAAATTTTATGACCAGTTTATGCAGAAATCCAGGTAATTCCAAAGGGTTCACATACTTTTTCTTGCCACCGTAAATGCACACACATACAGTGGGGAGAACAAGTATTTGATACACTGCCGATATTGCAGGTTTTCCCACTTACAAAGCATGTAGAAGTCTGTAATTTTTATCATAGGTACTCTTCAACTGTGAGTGACGGAATCTAAAAAAAAAAAAAATCCAGAAAATCACATTGTATGATTTTTAAGTAATTAATTTGCATTTTATTGCATGACATAAGTATTTGATACATCAGAAAAGCAGAACTTAATATTTGGTACAGAAACCTTTGTTTGCAATTACAGAGATCATACGTTTCCTGTAGTTCTTAACCAGGTTTGCACACACTGCAGCAGGGATTTTGGCCCCCTCCTCCATACAGACCTTCTCCAGATCCTTCAGGTTTCGGGGCTGTCGCTGGGCAATACGGACTTTCAGCTCCCTCCAAAGATTTTCTATTGGGTTCAGGTCTGGAGACTGGCTAGGCCACTCCAGGACCTTGAGATGCTTCTTACGGAGCCACTCCTTAGTTGCCCTGGCTGTGTGTTTCAGGTCGTTGTCATGCTGGAAGACCCAGCCACGACCCATCTTCAATGCTCTTACTGAGGGAAGGAGGTTGTTGGCCAAGATCTCGCGATACATGGCCCCATCCATCCTCCCCTCAATACGGTGCAGTCATCCTGTCCCCTTTGCAGAAAAGCATCCCCAAAGAATGATGTTTCCACCTCCATGCTTCACGGTTGGGATGGTGTTCTTGGGGTTGTACTCATCCTTCTTCTTCCTCCAAACACGGCGAGTGGAGTTTAGACCAAAAAGCTCTATTTTTGTCTCATCAGACCACATGACCTTCTCCCATTCCTCCTCTGGATCATCCATATGGTCATTGGCAAACTTCAGACGGGCCTGGACATGCGCTGGCTTGAGCAGGGGGACCTTGCGTGCGCTGCAGTATTTTAATCCATGACGGCGTAGTGTGTTACTAATGGTTTTCTTTGAGACTGGTCCCAGCTCTCTTCAGGTCATTGACCAGGTCCTGCCGTGTAGTTCTGGGCTGATCCCTCACCTTCCTCATGATCATTGATGCCCCACGAGGTGAGATCTTGCATGGTGCCCCAGACCGAGGGAGATTGACCGTCATCTTGAACTTCTTCCATTTTCTAATAATTGCGCCAACAGTTGTTGCCTTCTCACCAAGCTGCTTGCCTATTGTCCTGTAGCCCATCCCAGCCTTGTGCAGGTCTACAATTTTATCCCTGATGTCCTTACACAGCTCTCTGGTCTTGGCCATTGTGGAGAGGTTGGAGTCTGTTTGATTGAGTGTGTGGACAGGTGTCTTTTATACAGGTAACGAGTTCAAACAGGTGCAGTTAATACAGGTAATGAGTGGAGAACAGGAGGGCTTCTTAAAGAAAAACTAACAGGTCTGTGAGAGCCGGAATTCTTACTGGTTGGTAGGTGATCAAATACTTATGTCATGCAATAAAATGCAAATTAATTATTTAAAAATCATACAATGTGATTTTCTGGATTTTTGTTTTAGATTCCGTCTCTCACAGTTGAAGTAGAAACCCACACACACACACACACACACATCATTCAGTTATGAGTCACTCTCTCCCAGCTGTGCGTCCATCAATCTATTTGACACACTAAGGAGGTAAGTGGTGTTAGGGAGACCACGTCTCTGACTTATACCCTGCTCTCCATATCCCCCATTACTCTCTGTGTGTGTGTGTGTGTGTGTGTGTGTGTGTGTGTGTGTGTGTGTGTGTGTGTGTGTGTGTGTGTGTGTGTGTGTGTGTGTGTGTGTGTGTGTGTGTGTGTGTGTGTGTGTGTGTGTGTGTGTGTGTGTGTGTGACTGGTCCTACCATACATCTTAATTTAGACAGATAGGAGATGTCTTGTTTCCCCTTTGATAGCCAAGAGCTCCAAGGTTGACCTGCTCTCTTTCATTCCTTTCTCTCTATCTTTATATCTCTCTCACGCTCTCTCTTTCACTCTCTCTCTCTTTCTATCCCTCTTCTCTTTCCCTGGGAGATTTGTCATGTCAACTCCTTTGACGTGACTGTATTCTGGCTAGAGCGAGTGTGTGCGGTTGTGTGATTGTTTTCTGTCGGTTTTGCACAGCTCTCTTGGTCTCTTTCTTTCTCCCCCTCCTCTCTGTCCCTCTATTCCTGTGAGTTGTGATTTATGTGTCATTCAGGGTAGAGACCATTAGAGCCACATTGGAAACACAAGCCGTCTGCTCCCCCCTCCTCCCTCGCCCCACCAACCAATCTCCTCCCATCTATGTGGTTGTAGTCAACCCTTTAACCCATCCAATGTTACCATGCTCTATCTACCTGTCTGTCTACTCTCTAATTACATTTCAACCCATTTTACTCTATTTGTTTGTCTGACCTCCCAATCCCATTCCCCTGTCCAATTTCAACCCTGAATCTTTCCATTGCCCAACCCCCAACTTAATTATCTCTCGCTCTATCTATCCTGCATGCAGGACTCCAAGATGGGGTTTGGTATCGCTGTGTCGGGGGGGCGGGACAACCCCAACGTGGAGAACGGAGAGACGTCAATCATTGTGTCAGATGTCTTGCAGGGAGGACCAGCTGATGGACTACTGTTGTACGTTACACCGCTTCCTCGTTATGCCATTAACTTCTACTTCGTCTTATGTCATCAACTGTTGCTTTCGCTTCCTCTTATGTCATGAACTACTTCCTTTGAATCTTAGTAGTTTGAAGACCTCGTCCTCATCTCCTCTCCTTCATCTGCACTGATTTGAAAACACAGGCTTTTTTTTCCCTAAATCAGTACAGATGAAAGAAAGGAAGGACACAACGAGAGGAAGCCATTTTAGACTATTGAGGTGCGCCCCTAGATTGAGTTTGGAACCCTTTATTTGAGGTTTTGTGTGAACTGTGTTGTTGTTGATTCCTCCCCAGTGAAAATGACCGTGTGATCCAAGTCAACTCCATCCTCATGGACAACGTGCCTCATTCCTTCGCTGTGCAGCAGCTACGCAAATGTGGGAAGACCGCCAAGATAGTGAGTATCACGTTCGTTAGTTAGCTAAATCGTTAGTTAGTTAGTTAGTTAGCTAATTCATTAGTTAGTTAGTTAGTTAGTTAGTTGGTTAGTTAGCTAATTAGTTAGATTGAAGGAAGGAATCCAACTGAAGAAGGTAGGCAACAATGGCCAATTGTTCAAGAGATTTTAGTTTTTCCATCGGCCATTAGATAGGTCATAGTGTTGCTGGATTGGCAATGTGTGAGGGCTTGGTTGTGGTAAGGCCTCTTACTCCCACCTAGGGGAGGAGAGAGGCACACAACCAAGCTCTCACACATCTATTAGGGAGATTATCATCCCCAATCAGAGACAGCTGTATAGCGTTGTCTCTGATTGGGGATAGTATTTAAGATCTGCACAGATCCACCTGTGTGTGGATCATTGTTCGTTTGTCTGCACTGCGAGCAGCACACAACGTAAGTCACTGTGTTTAGTTTTGTTTAGTTTCATGTGTTTCTCTCTCCTTTTGTATTTTCGTGCCTTGTGAGACCATCTCCGAAAATAAAAAGGAATGACGCTCCACCAGCGCTCTGTGTATCGTCCCATCAATCCTAACCGTGACAGAATGATCCACCACCCTGGGACGCAGCGAGAACAGACTTTGGTAGACATCCTCTACGATATGGGGAAATTGTCGAAAGAGGATGTCTACCATTATCATGCGGTGGAGAAAGGCTGGGGTCCGGAGCAGCCAAGGCGCCGGAGACGGAGGACACGTCACCGGGCTAGAGTAGAGGACCAGCCTGGAGCCCAGAAAACCCCTCAAACTGATTTTGGGGGGGGGCTATGGGGGTGGTCGGGGATCGAGGGAGAAGAGCCCCGACCACTGCACTCGTGGGGGTTCCAGGAGGAGCCCCTACAGCCATGGGAGCGGGAGTACATAGAGGAGTCGGAGGAAGACGACGACGATGTGCTTCTGTTCCCTCACTCGTGGGGGTTCCCGGAGGAACCCTCACAGGATGGGGATTGGCGTTGGAGTAGGGACGACAGGCACAGTCGTGCTCCAGCGTCAGTTCCCAGTCCGGTGCCTCCAGCGCCGGTCCAGAGTCGGAGGAGGAGGAGACCGACTCAGCGCACCAAACCATCGGTGCGCAACAATAGCCCGGTACGGCCCGCGCCTGCTCCGCGCATCAGCTCTATGGTGCGTTTCCCCAGCCCGGCGCGACCCGTGCCAGCTCTACGCACCGACCCAACGGTGCGTTTCCCCAGCCAGGTACAGCCCGTTCCAGCTACTCGCACCAGACCAGTGGTGCGTTCCCCCAGCCCGGTACGGTCTGTGCCTACTCCTCGCACCCAACCTATGGTGCGTATCTCCAGCCCGGTGCGACCCGTGCCAGCTCCTCGCACCAGACCTATGGTGCGTGTCCCCAGTCCAGTACGCCCCGTGCCTACCCCTCGCACGGAGGCTACCGCGACGGTCGCCACCACAGTGCTGGAAACCCTCTCTGCGTCGGTGCCCAGGGTGGGCACGACGTTCAGCCCCGCTGTGGAGCAGGAGCTCCATAGTGCGTCGGTGCCCAGTCTGGGGCCGACAGCCAGCCCAACCACAGGGCTGGAAACCCTCTCTGCGTCGGTGCCCAGGGTGGGCACGACGTTCAGCCCCGCTGTGGAGCAGGAGCTCCATAGCGTGTCGGTGCCCAGTCTGGGGCCGACAGCCAGCCCAACTACAGGGCTGGAAACCCTCTCTGCGTCGGTGCCCAGGGTGGGCACGACGTTCAGCCCCGCTATGGAGCAGGAGCTCCATAGCACGTCGGTGCCCAGTCTGGGGCCGACAGCCAGCCCAATCAGAGGGCTGGAAACCATCTCTGCGTCGGTGCCCAGGGTGGGCACGACGTTCAGCCCCGCTGTGGAGCAGGAGCTCCATAGCGCGTCGGTGCCCAGTCTGGGGCCGACAGCCAGCCCAACCACAGGGCTGGAAACCATCTCTGCGTCGGTGCCCAGGGTGGGCACGACGTTCAGTCCCGCTGTGGAGCTGGAGCTCCATAGCACGTCGGTGCCCAGTCTGGGGCCGACAGCCAGCCCCACCAGAGGGCTGGAAACCATCTCTGCGTCGGTGCCCAGGGTGGGCACGACGTTCAGTCCCGCTGTGGAGCAGGAGCTCCATAGCGTGTCGGTGCCCAGTCTGGGGCCGACAGCCAGACCAGCTGCAGGGCTGAAGACCACCTCTGCGTCGGTGCCCAGGGTGGGCACGGCATCCAGCCTGAGGTCTCCGGAGAAGGTCAGCAGCCCGAGACCTCCGGAGAAGGTCAGCATCCCGAGACCTCCAGTGAAGGTCAGCAGCCCGAGGCCTCCAGTGAAGGTCAGCAGCCCGAGGCCTCCAGTGAAGGTCAGCAGCCCGAGGCCTCCAGTGAAGGTCAGCAGCCCGAGGCCTCCAGTGAAGGTCAGCAGCCCGAGGCCTCCAGTGAAGGTCAGCAGCCCGAGGCCTCCAGTGAAGGTCAGCAGCCCGAGGCCTCCAGTGAAGGTCAGCAGCCCGAGGCCTCCAGTGAAGGTCAGCAGCCCGAGGCCTCCAGTGAAGGTCAGCAGCCCGAGGCCTCCAGTGAGGGTCAGCAGCCCGAGGCCTCCAGTGAGGGTCAGCAGCCCGAGGCCTCCAGTGAGGGTCAGCAGCCCGAGGCCTCCAGTGAGGGTCAGCAGCCCGAGGCCTCCAGTGAGGGTCAGCAGCCCGAGGCCTCCAGTGAAGGTCAGCAGCCCGAGGCCTCCAGCGAAGGTTAGCGCCACGCCACCTCCAGCGAAGGTCAGCGCCCCGCCACCTCCAGCGAAGGTCAGCGTTCCGCCACCTCCAGCGAAGGTCAGCGTTCCGCCACCTCCAGCGAGGGTCAGCGTTCCGCCACCTCCAGCGAAGGTCAGCGTTCCGCCACCTCCAGCGAAGGTCAGCGTTCCGCCACCTCCAGCGAAGGACAGCAGCCCGGAGCCTCCAGCCACAGCTCAAGGCCTGGAGCCTCCTCCACCGGTGCCCAGTCCGGGGCCGGTCGTCTGCTTCGCTCCAGTGCCGGAGCAGTCCGCTCCACCGGTGCCCAGTCCGGGGCCGGTCGTCTACGTCGCTCCAGTGACGGAGCAGTCCGCTCCACCGGTGCCCAGTCCGGGGCCGGTCGTCTGCGTCGCTCCAGTGCCGGAGCAATCTGCTCCACCGGTGCCCAGTCCGGGGCCGGTCGTCTACGTCGCTCCAGAGACGGAGCAGTCCGCTCCACCGGTGCCCAGTCCGGGGCCGGTCATCTGCGTCGTTCCAGTGCCGGACCAGTCCGGGGCCGGTCGTCTACGTCGCTCCAGGGAAGGAGCAGTCCGCTCCACCGGTGCCCAGTCCGGGGCCGGTTGTCAGCCCCTCTCCAGGGTTGAGGGCTCCCACACCAGGGTCCAGACAGGACTTGGTGGAAGGCGGGAGTACTGAGGGGGGAACCATCGCGCCGGGGTCCGGACCGGACCGGGCGTGCAACGGAGAGGTAGGAGAGAAGCTACTCTCACAGCCTGTGCCACGCCCAGAACCGGAACCGGAGCCCCCACCAGCAACCACCTCAGTACCCCGCCATGTCCCCCCTAGAGTTTTGGACATTTTCTCTTTCAGGAGAGGGGGGATCCTTTTGTGTGCGATCGGGAGTCCGCACCTTAGGGGGGGGGGGTACTGTGAGGGCTTGGTTGTGGTAAGGCCTCTTACTCCCACCTAGGGGAGGAGAGAGGCACACAACCAAGCTCTCACACATCTATTAGGGAGATTATCATCCCCAATCAGAGACAGCTGTATAGCGTTGTCTCTGATTGGGGATAGTATTTAAGATCTGCACAGATCCACCTGTGTGTGGATCATTGTTCGTTTGTCTGCACTGCGAGCAGCACACAACGTAAGTCACTGTGTTTAGTTTTGTTTAGTTTCATGTGTTTCTCTCTCCTTTTGTATTTTCGTGCCTTGTGAGACCATCTCCGAAAATAAAAAGGAATGACGCTCCACCAGCGCTCTGTGTATCGTCCCATCAATCCTAACCGTGACACAATGTTAATATTGGCCAGACTTGGAAAAATAGATTTTCATATATTGATCCCAATTATGTAGTATTTGACCAGACTTATACAGATATAATTTGGCCTTGACAGTTATTCAACCCAGTAGTTAAACAAGTTAAGCAGACAAGTTCAGATAGTTCTAGCAGTGTGACAGTGGAGCACCATACAGAGAGCCACAGTACTGCCGAGCGAGGTGTTTTACACTCTGCTGAGCCCATTCTTTCCAGGTGATGCTCCTTTAACACTGCACAGCCAAAAATAACCTTACTAACCTTACTGTCATGGCCTCTGCTCCTGCCCCGCCCCTGCTCCTGGAGCTATGTGTGTGTCTCATGGGTGTTTTGTTGGACGTGTTAGCTAATGCGATCCTTTCCATCAAAATTCTTTTTAGAGTGTAGTTCTGCCTGAGCTCTCTTATAGCAATACAGTCTCTAACAGTTGACCCTTTCTGTCTCTCTGTGTGTGTCCCCCAGGCGGTGAAGAGACCTCGGAAGGTGGCTCTCCACTCCCTGAAACACCCTCCCTCACCTGGCGCAGAGAGTCGAGACTTCGGCTCCACCCGCTACTACGACGCCGATGACAACCAGAGCGATGGGGGCTGGCATCGTGGCAACGGTGGTCCTGGTTACAACCGCGAGCCTCGCGACCTCACCCCCGACAACAAGAGCTACCTGGACCCCGACTACGGCGGCCGTGGTAACAGAGGGAGAAGCCGAGGGAGGAGCAAGGAGAGGTCATTGCCGAGCCCGGAGCCTCCCCGTGACAACAGCAGGGGGCGGACATTGGACCGGGAGCCGCCCAGTCCCGAGAGGCCACGGTATCCACGGGAACGCAGCCGGGGGAGGAGCACGGACCGGGACAGAGGAGGAGGAAGTCCAGGTGGGAGGAGCTACAGCCGGGGAGAAAGCTACGAGCGAGGAGGTGGGAGGTACAGGGATGGGGGAGGTACTGGGGGGAGGATGGTGAAGAGTAAGAGTAGAGACCACCTCCAAGAGCCGTCCCGCTCGCCCTCCCCTGATCTCCCCAGAGGAGGAGTTAGAGACCTGGAGCCCTTGGAGAAACCTGTTAACGTCCTGCTGGTCAAGAACAGACCCAACGAAGGTGAGAAATTGTGATCAATGATTTTTTCATTGGCAAGATTAGCAAATTTAGGCATGACATGCCAGCAACAAATGCTGACATAACACATCCAAGTATATCTGACCAAATTATGAAAGACAAGCATTGTAATTTTTTATTCCGTAAAGTGAATGTGGAAGAGGTGAAACAATTATTGTTGTCTATCAACAATGACAAGCTGCCGGGGTCTGACAACTTGGATGGAAATTTACTGAGGATAATAGCGGACGATATTGCCACTCCTATTTGCCATATCTTCAATTTAAGCCTTCTAGAAAGTGTGTTCCCTCAGGCCTGGAGGGAAGCAAAAGTCATTCCGCTACCTAAGAATAGTAAAGCCCCCTTTACTGGCTCAAATAGCCGACCAATCAGCCTGTTACCAACCCTTAGTAAACTTTTGGAAAAAATGATGTTTGACCAGATACAATGCTATCTTACAGTAAACAAATTGACAACAGATTTTCAGCACACTTTATAGGGAAGGACATTCAACAAACAAAATAATGATTATTGGCTGAGAGAAATTATTTTTTACATTGTAGAATAAAAGTGAAGACATCAAAACTATGACATAACACATATGGAATCATGTAGTAACCAAAAAAGTGTTAAACAAATCAAAATATATTTTATATTTGAGATTCTTCAAATAGCCACCCTTTGCCTTGATGACAGCTTTGCACACTCTTGGCCTTCTCTCAACCAGCTTCAACTGGAATGCTTTTCCCTCCGTCTTGACATGCACACATGCTGAGCACTTGTTGGCTGCTTTTCCTTCACTGCGGTCCGACTCATCTCAAACCATCTAAATTTGGTTGAGGTTGGAACCAAAAATCTCAAATTTGGACTCCAGACCAAAGGACAAATTTCCACCGGTCTAATGTCCATTGCTCGTGTTTCTTGGCCCAAGAAAGTCTCTTCTTCTTATTGGTGTCCTTTAGTAGTGGTTTCTTTGCAGCAATTCGACCATGAAGGCCTGATTCACACAGTCTCCTCTGAACAGTTGATTTTGAGATGTGTCTGTTATTTGAACTCTGAAGCATTTATTTGGGCTGCAATCTGAGGCTGAACTTATCCTCTGCAGCAGAGGTATTTCTGGGTCTTCCATTCCTGTGGCAGTCCTCATGAAGCTGGTTGAGAGAATGCCATGAGTGTGCAAAGCTGTCATCAAGGCAAAGGGTGGCTATTTGAAGAATCTCAATTATAAAATATATTTTGATTTGTTTAACACTTTTTTTTTGTTACTACATGATTCCATATGTGTTATGTCATAGTGCAAATAAAGAAACCCCTTGAATGAGTAATATTCCAAACTTTTGACCGGGGGTGTATGCGTTACCACAGAAGGTGTTCTTTAATGAAAGCCTCCAACATAATCCAGGTAGAATCAGGAATTCCCCAGGGCAGCTGTCTAGGCCCCATACTTTTTTCATTCTTCACTAATGACATGCCACTGGCTTTGAGTAAAGACAGTTTGTCTATGTTTGCGGATGACTCAACACTATACACATCAGCGACTGAAATGACTGCAACACTTAACAAAGAGCTGCAGTTAGTTTCCGAATGGGTGGCAAGGAATACGTTTTCCTAAATATTAAAAAAACTAAAAGCATTTTTTTGGGGAACTAATCATTCACTAAGTCTGAACTAAATCTTGTAATAAATATTTTGGAAATTGAGCAAGTTGAAGTGACTAAACTGATGTAGTAACCCTGGATTGTAAACTGTTATCGTCAAAACATATTGATACAAATTGAACAGTAGTTAAGATGGGGAGAAGTCTGTTCATAATAAAGCGTTGCTCTACTTTCTTAACATCACTATCAACAAGGCAGGTCCTACAGGCCCTAGTTTTGTCACTCCTGGACTACTATTCAGTTGTGTGGTCAGGTGCCACAAAGAGACACTTAGGAAAATTGCAATTGGCTCAGAATAGGGCATCACGGCTGGCGCTTGGAGGTACACAGAGAGCTAACATTAATAATATACATGTTAATCTCTCCTGGCTCAAAGTGGAAGAGAGATTGACTTCATCACTACTTGTATTTCTGAGAGGTATTGACATGTTGAATGCACCCATGCATACCCCACAAGACTTGCCACCAGAGGTCTCTTCACAGTCCCCAAGTCCAGAACAGACTATGGGAGGCGCACAGTTCTACATAGAGCCATGACTATGTGGAACTCTATTCCACATCAAGTAACTAATGCAAGTAGTAAAATTAGATTTAAAAAACAAATAAAAATACACCTTATGGAACAGCGGGACTGTGAAGCAACACAAACATAGGCACAGACACATGTGTATACACACAAACGATAACTGTTCCTTTACAATATGTGGTCGCCCTTAAGAAGGGATGTTGTGTACAGGAAGAAGGGAGCATATGATTGACTGGCTCCCAAATGGAACCCTATTGCATACAGCATATAGCACAATACATTTGACCAGGGCTCATTTGGGACACGGAAAATGTTTACTGCTTTGATTTGGAAGGGCCAGTTTGTTATTTGTGCTATAAGGTTGTAAGGTCAGAGGGGAACATGGTTTTAAGGTCAGGCTGTGTATTTTCTCTGATTGCTGTAGCTGGTCACTAAGTGCATGTGCCTTTGTGTGTGTCTAGAGTATGGTCTGCGTCTGGGCAGTCAGATCTTCATCAAGGAGATGACCAGTACAGGACTGGCTGCCAAGGACGGAAACCTACAGGAGGGAGACATCATCCTCAAGGTAATATATCCCCCCACACACACACACACAATTAATATCTTGTTCTTTCCTTTACACACACATACACTCTCAACGTAAGTTCAATTGGTCATCATTGGCATGACTGCAAAGTAGGATGCTGCCAAAGAGGAACATTTTAAATCCTCTGTCAAATCACTACTCATCTAACACTCACTTACACTCATTTAATTACTCCTTCTCTCTCTCTCTCTCTCTCTCTCTCTCTCTCTCTCTCTCTCTCTCTCTCTCTCTCTCTCTCTCGCCTGTCCTCTTCTCTCCCCTGCCATCTCTCTCCTTTCCTCCCTCGCTCCAGATCAATGGGACAGTAACAGAGAACCTGTCTCTGAACGATGCAGGGAAGCTCATAGAGAAGTCTAGAGGAAAACTCCAACTGGTCGTACAGAGAGACCGCCGCCAGATCCTCATCCGTATCCCGCCACTTGTAGACTCCGACTCCGAGCCTGATGGTGAGTGGCTGACTGGGGAGGGGGAGGGATTATGAACGCCCGTCCTGACCAAAGCAGTATTCAGAGCGAGTAGTGGGGTTTGAGTGGGTTAGATTGCCTGTAGAAAGTCCCAGAGGGCTACAGGGCTACAGTGCATGTTAGTTTTCTCTGCTCCACTGCACTTACAGATCATTGATCACTGTACTATATAGTGTTGCAAAGTCTAATTGGGTTGCCAAGTCTCATTGACAACACTACACTGTGATCATGAAAACCAGCATCACTCTTTGCCTCAAATCTGGGTCTTTTACAAGCGTGAATAGGTCAAAACACTTCAGTTGATGTAGTAGTGAACATTACATTTACAGGTTAAAAAGGTCAAATAGGAAACATATTACATCTGATACTAATCAGTTTAGGATTTTGGTGAAGATATTCAAGTTTACTCAGGTTTGTTATCATGGAAAACAATATTGAGAAGTATCCAATGGCATTATTTCAACATTGCTCCGGAGTAGACAGCCACCAAATCCAGCCATGGCCCCGTTGAGGTAAAAATATCTGCCATTCAACGGGTTAAAAATAAAAATGGGACACGAAATTGGAAAGTCTCACGTTTCTGTTTGCAGCTGTCATATCGCACACACCCAGTCCATTCTTAGTTTACTTAATGTACTTAATGTACACAGGACATAGTGACCTAAAGTGGTTCATTACTAGCCTAAGTACACTATTTAAGGGTAAACATTTTGGACTTTTACTCTCTTACTAGGAAGTTAAACTGACCATGAATATATAGTATTGACAACAAAAATAGATTTCCTCAATCGTAACCTACAAAAGAGAAATCCTTTTTTGTCTTCTCTCTTCCAGATAAAATGTCATACTTTTAGATGAAGGACCACCCAAGAGAGTCACAACAGTAACGTTTGCATTGGTTGCTTTTAAACTGTAAAAAAAATGAACTCTGCCAACCACTACACTACTACAAGTTGTAAAGCTTTCACACTTTGCACTTCCTTTTTTGCTATTAAACGTTTAATTTTTTTATATTTTCCTAAAACCAATAAAATATTTTAATCACTATCTATTTTGTACTGTGTGATTTATTAAGGACAGTAGGTTGAATAATGCCAATGGAACAAATATTACATTTTTTACTGTACATTTAGGTCAAATATTTTACTGTAGTTTTAGTTCTACTTAAAAGTACATACAGTACAAGCTAGTGTACTTAGGCTAGTAATGTTTTATTCTACCTATAGCTTTGATACATATTTTACCATATTCTGTCATTAGTAAAAACATGCAAGAGCTTAGAGAAGGGGATTTGGAATTTCATGAAAAACCATGTCTTGTACAGCATAAGTGGGTAAGATTACTGCATCATTATAACCGTTGTAACAACATATTAATATTCTTCCTTCTTTATTAACAGGAGTTGAATACTACAGGATTTTTATTTTAACACAGTTTGTTTAACATACAACATTACCATTTCATACAAAGTATTCTTTGCATTTTCAGGGCTAATCATTAACATTACAGACATGGTCTATTCCTGTCATTGTGACTGTATGTGTGATAAACTGATCTCAGACCAGCCTATGAAAACAAACCTGATTTCCTTGTCTGTCTCCTGTCACAGCAAACCAGCTCTGATAGGCGGATTACCAGGAAGTAGTGGGTGGCTGAAGGCCGCTATTTGCTGAAGTCAGGGAATACAAGAGCAGTTGAAGATTTGAATAGAGAACAGAGAAGAACAGGATCACTGGTTGACCCACTTACTGCCTGCAACATTACTGCCTGCAACATTACTGCCTGCATCCTTACTGCCTGTCTCTTCATAAACCATTAGTTTTGGATGAGGTCTTTCAGTAAATTCCTTATTCCACTATTATCTAGATACCCCTCCTCATAAAATAAACATCCTGATGCCATTGCTCTCACCCCATCCCACCCCTCCTCAAGCCATCCCACCCATCTCTCACCCCTACATATAATCCAGATGAGATTGTCAGGATGGAATTAATCCCACCCTCCATGATGGAACAGATCTCATGAGGTGTGTGTGTGGGAGAGTTCCTGGAGGACCTGTGCCTCTGAGACAGTAATCTCAACCCTTACTCTAAATTACCCTGTGTGCTTTCCCTCCGGAGTTAAAACCTTCCGACGGTGGATTTTATCAGCCTGTTATTTCACTGTAGATTGGTTTGTTTATATATATCTCTCTCCTTCTCTGCCAAAGCCCTAACCGCCCAGCCTATACCCCTGCCAGTACTCTGATTAAAGAGAGGGGAGAGAGAGCAGGGCAAGCAGAGAGAGCGGGGGGGGAGTAGAGAGGGAGAGAGCAGGGTGCACACACAGTACAAAAACAGACCACTCAAACAGACCCTCAATCTAACAAACAGACCCTCAGTGGTGTAGTGGAGGGTATACGCAGGTACAGTGTATGCCATATAACTTTTTTTGTGGGCATTGCGTATACTCACTTCTTAATCCCTGTGATGCGTATCAAAGTAGTGTAGTGGAGGTATACGCTGTATCAATTAATATGGCTGATGGAACAAATCAGAATGTTTAGCTTAAAATGTTGCTAAAGTTTTATTTCGTCATGTTTTAAGCACAACAATGTGCACAAGGCGGCAGGCCTTAATGCAAATGTTTCAAAATGTAATTTGCGGGAAAATACTTTTCTAAAATGCGCACCACACATGCAAGCAGTTTCATGGACAGAGATGGAAATATCCATTCTAAATTTAGAAAGAGGGGAGATCTAAAGATGCAACAACTGTCATAGGTTGCTAATATGACTAGGATAATAATTTGGCTACTAGACACTGAAGGAAAGTTTATTTGAAAACCAATAGAACTGGAGGGAACATAGGAGGAAGTTTTTATAAAGTAATTGCCTCCATGTTTCTATGGTGGCTATAGGCTACTTTGAAGCAAGGTAAGACATGTCTCATAATATGAAGTAAAAAGTCCAGGTTTCAAACAATTAAGGAACAGGGAAACTGTAGCGATGCTAATGATTGTCCTAACCTCCTCCTGGTAGATGGAAAGGCTTTCCCCAAAACCTTCTCAATTAAATGTTAACTAGCTACGAAGTAGCCTATGTCTACCTGGCAGAATGATTTCATTATTATTTGCATCAATCCAGTGGCCATTTGTTTTGCAAACTCCATCTCATGTGGGTTACAGAAACTCTGCTAACCAAACAACAATCTACATTTCTTAGATTTTTACCAGACATCACAAGTGGTCTCCTGACATTGTTGTGGAATTAGAACATCCAATTTTGTTGTTTTTCTATTTAACTCAGTTGACAGTCTCATTTATCTATTTCAATAATAGGCTTACTATTAGCCATTTGCACAGTACTGCTTGGGTTGGCCTGACTGTGAAAGACCAATATGGGATTTATCATTTTAGGACAGTCGCTGTGTCACTGTTTGTCATAGAATTTTTCATACAGGGCGTTTGGGAAATCTTGGGCAAAATTTGATTATACCCACTTCTCCAGGCATCACTGCACACACACACACACACACACACACACACATACACATCGGCTAAATACACTAAATACACTAAATCAACCAACCAACCAATCAACTAGCTTTGTTAATCTTTAGTTTTTACCTGTTTGTGGCTTTCATGTTTCGATGTTTCAATTCTCCCGTCTATAAACCCACCTGTTACTGTATGTGTGGCTCTCCTGCTGAAAATACACAATCTGCTGTTATGAGAGGCATGTCGGTCTGTTGATCTGTCTCTGTCTGTCCAGCCATCTGTCTGTTCAGCCGTCTGTCCGTCTGTCTGTCTATCTACCTTTGTCTGTATGCATGTCTGTC
Organism: Thymallus thymallus; assembly: GCA_023634145.1. Classification (NCBI taxonomy): domain Eukaryota; kingdom Metazoa; phylum Chordata; class Actinopteri; order Salmoniformes; family Salmonidae; genus Thymallus; species Thymallus thymallus. The sequence goes on along the minus strand of CM042401.1, from coordinate 6,752,353 downwards.
TGTCTGTCCAGCCGTCTGTCTGTCTGTGTGCCTATATGTCTCTGTGCCTGTCTCTCTGTCTGAAGTTCTTTACAGGAGCTGAGGAGTGTTGATGCAACAGGATCATGCACTTTCAGATGCAACACCACCACTCACAGTAACGACTTCCCTCGCCACTCCCTCCCTGTATCTCTCTCTTTCTTTCTCCTTTGCTATTGCTACTTCACTCCCTCGCTCTTATGGTATTTTTCCCTCCATATTTCGATCAGTCTCTCAAACTCCCTCTCTCTCTCCCATCTCCCTCCTTTTCTCACCCCCCCCCCCCTCTCTGTCCCTCTCGCTGATGAGGACAATGGAGTCATCACTTTTCCCCCTCCACTGCTCTTCACTACACCATGATGTGTTACAGTAAGAGTCTGTCTCAATGACTCTTAACTGTAATTTAATTAATAGAGATTTAACGGACTGTCCCAAAGAAACATCACCATGGTCGGCCCCACTAACACGTTCACTTAAATCACTTTTTAATTGGCCAACAATTAAATGTGAAAAATGTATTTGTTAATGGAGTGAGACTGAATATACTACTACGCCCTAGTAAGTGCCAAAGCCATAGAGCTATGGGGAATAGTTTAGGGCCCCGAGTTTTATCGACCTGAACACTCTGGGCTATAGGCTTGGGTTTTTTCCTGGTTAGGTTACAGGGCACTAGATATGATGCATCTATCAATCTACCCATGGCACATTTTAAACGGCAGTTTCACAGTCTCTCTCTCTCGCTCTCTTTCGCTCTAACACCTGGGTCCTCTCAAAGCCTGTTAAACACTCCTCTTTTCCACAGGCTTCTCTGTACTCTCCCTCCTCCTCCTCCTCCTCCTCCTCTCCTTCTACTCTTTAGAACACTGCTCTGAGTCCCACATCTAGGACCGAGACGGTTTTAGAAGATCAAAACCATGACAGAAAAATGAAAGGCTTATCATTGGCAGAGACATCAGAGGGAATAAACAGGAACAGGCCTGTTAGATCTCTGTACTGTACAGTCTGTATATGTCAGTACTGTACTACAGGCTTACTGTGGCAACTGGTGCTCACTACCTTTTAATTTCACTGTTATGAAACCATACAGACAATCTACTTCATATCTATCTAGTCATAGAATACATAGAAACACTGGAGACTTAACCTCTTCAGTTGTTATGAGTCAGATATCATATTTGCATACTAAATGTTATATGTATGTCAGTCTGGTTAAGAATGACATTAATATACTCTACAGTATGTGTGGTTTAGATGGACAGTACAGTATAGTACAGAACTGTTGTATATACTGTGTCACTCAGAGCGTGTTGTAGAGAGGCAGAGAATGCTTCTGTAACTCTACCTCTATCTGACTCCTACACAGCTAGGGGACTGGTGATTCTTCTTGGGACAACCAATCAGGTTTCCACTGGTGTACAAATTCTCCTGGTGAAGGGAACACAGCCCATACGATTTCCTTGTCTCTCTAATCTCCTATGTTTCTCTCTCTCTCTCTCTCTCTCTCTCTCTCTCTCTCTCGCTCTCGCTCTCTCTCACACACAGATATCTCAGAGATGGAGTCCTACTCACCACAGGAGGACCGTAGATCTCGCCAGTCAGACCTATCCTCCCACTCCTCCAACGAGAGAGAGAACCCCAGGTAGGATGGATGGATGGATGGGAGGGAGGGAGGGAGGGAGAGAGAGATCAGATATATTATTAAAGTTGTTACTGTACTGTGTTATTTAACCAATATGTTGTTACAGTATTGTTCCAGTGTCCAACCTGTCCTGGGTGGGTGGATGGATGTGAGAGGAGAGTTTCAGTATAGGTCAAGGAGAGGTACTGTTACATTTGTTGTTTCAGTGTCCAACCTATCCAGTGTGTGTCCCTCCCACCCAGACCTCTAACCAGCCTGGAAGACTCTCCCAGGGTAGCCAAGATGTCTGCCATGGCCTCGCCCTTTAGGGTGCCCCCCCTACAGGACCCCCACACCCCGGGCCCTGCCATCCTGGACTCAGAGGGGATGCCACGCCTCGACGAGCCACCAGGTACCCACAATGATTATTTTACCCACAATCCTTCTAGAAAAGTGACCTCAAATCCTACCTAAGCCCTGTCTAAATTCAGTCTTATAACATTCGTAGACAGGTGTTAGGCTACAGCTTTTCAACCTGGCATTATCTAGCCTTTCAATGAATGAGTATGTAATCATCCAGTTAGGGGTGTCATTGATGAGAACTCACCCATCAGTTGTTTAGATGTGTTCATGTATGTGTGTTTGTTGTTTACCAGCGTCAGCAAAGACCACTCCTAAGATTCTGCTACGCCCCAGCCCAGAGGATGAAGAGCTCTATGGGTGAGTAGATCACAGTCCAGAGTTATCGTGCCTTATTAGAAACCCTGACCTGGCTAGCACATGGAAAGAGGGAGAGTCAAAGGAGTCCTCTCCTCCTTTCTTTTCCTCTCCTCTCCTTTCCTCCTCATTCATATTCATGATGCATCTGTGGCTCCATCTCTCTGCTGTGTATGCGTGCGTTTATGTGTGTGTGTCCGTAGGGAGGGAGGGTTATTTTTACGTTCTAGCGCTGGGCTGGGTGTGCTGACAGGCACTATTTGTCTGTAGTCTGAGGGAAGGGAGGAGTGTCTCAGCCCTCCTCTCTCTACTGCAGGTGAAACCTAGAATACACAACTAGCTGCGGACTAATTGCCTCGTAGTCTGACCTTGATCAGGACTTCTGTTACCTACAACTAGCTACAGTACATGTAGTCTGAGTTTAAAGAAACAGAACTGCATTGTTAATGACATTGTCGTGTCTTTACTACGATTAATGTGGGTACTGCTATTTATCTAATAATTACCTAACGTTTAATTATTATGATTAAATTAATCAGGCAATATTGAACTCAGTAGGAATTCTGGGGCACCACGGAAGAATTGTTTATAGAGCCGCTGTCTCCCGAATAAAACTCTTAAAGATCTGAAGATCTTTTACATCAATAGCAGTCAATTATTAATTATTACCTTCTATCAGTCTCATTCTGATTGTCGTAAAGTACTTGGTTATCTGGACAAACCCTAGTCCGCATGATGAATCAGCAATACACAAATTGGCTTAATTATTTATTTACTTACAAACTAAATAATCACACAGACTTACATACATACACAGGATGGATTATACATTGATTACTAATCATGTTGTGAAAAGTCCCGAGTGGGCTAACCCGACAAAGGAATGGGTCTCTATCGGCCCTTGAGAAGTTATACTCAACGTAAATACAAAATCTTATGCACTCTAACAACCGCCCATTCGGAAAAAGAAATGCAATTATATATTTACTCTTGAGCTGGACTTTGATAGATGGGTCGAAGATATAAGACTCTGGTTTGCCCCGCAGAGATCACCGTTGTCCTTTCATTAGTCTTTCTGGTAATAGTGTCTGTCCTCTTCGTCCTAGGCCCCGTACGTTCTCAGCTGCCGACTGTCTGTATGGTAGAGTTGTAGTTGAAATTCTCCCTAATTGTTTTGCAACAATTAGATGTAAATCTGATAACTAGAATGTGTAGACTTTCAAAGATACAATTTATGTTTTCCTATCATCTATAATAATATCCCAGACAACAACTGATCTGACATCATATTCTTTAAGTACCAATGGACGCTTTCAACTGGTTGGATTACAGAAATATTGTTTGTTGTCCAACCTTCTGATGTTACTGTATTGCAAACCTCTCTCTGTGGTAACAAAGGGCTTTCCAAACTCCATTTTGGTAGAGTGTTGGGAGAGGTTAGGTATCTATGGTGGGTCATAAACCTGTGGGGGTGAAGAGAGGGAAAATGGGTTATGACTCCGCCCCCCCACCCAACAGGGCAATTCATGACAACATGTTTTTTTGTTTTTACAACAGGATAGTTCCTAAGCCAGTGTTTCAATTGGGTTAGAAAAAGTTTCACCACCTTTGTTTCCAAAGCATCTCACCAATTGAGTTGATCCTAATTTAACCACTTGTAATGTTGCCATCCATTCAGCGCTAATACGGTGATGGTGAGTTTCCAGAAGGGCGACAGTGTGGGTCTGAGGCTGGCAGGGGGTAATGATGTGGGCATCTTCATCGCTGGAATCCAGGAGGGTAGTCCTGCCGAGGAGGAAGGGCTACGCACAGGAGACCAAATCATGAAGGTAACCACCTTTGGCACTGTGAACGACATTGGACTGTCTGAATTCAATACGAAACCTGTACACCAAAGGCAAATTATGTACAGTACATCTTTCAAGTCAACACCAACTTTCTGAAAGCAAATATTTGTTGTGTTGATGTGTTGATCACTTTAGACTCATATTGTGAATTGTAGTCAGTAAAACAACCCTTAATTTCCCCATGAACTCTTTGTGTGTGTGTGTGGTGTGTGCACGCGTGCAGGTGAATAGCGTGGACTTCCGAGGCATCGTGAGAGAGGAGGCTGTTCTGTTCCTGTTGGAAATTCCTAAAGGAGAGGACGTCACCATACTGGCCCAAAGTAAACCTGATGGTGAGGCTTCTACAAGATTCTAGAGATTGTATAGAGTTTTCTAGTCTTTATCGTGTTTCACAGGGTTCCCTGGGTTTCCTGGTTCTATAGTACTTCAGAGGGCTCTAGACATTGGGTTCTAGACACTTCTATGGTTCTTGACTTCTATAGTTTTTCAAAGAGTTTCAAAGCACTATTCTACACTGCCCCTCAGTATTCCGTAGTTATTCACATAATCTGATTTAATTTCAGTAGAAAAATACTTTTCCTACTTTGACTGGGGAATATGGTAGCGTTCACTAAATTATGAAATTGTTACCTTCATTAAATGATGCTGTGTTTCCTGACAATACATAATAATAATATTAATAATAATACAGTTGAAGTCGGAAGTTTACATACACTTAGGTTGAAGTCATTAAAACTCATTTTTCAACCACTCCACAGATTTCATGTTATCAAACTATAGTTTCGGTTAGGACATCTACTGTGTGCATGACACAATTGTTTCAGATTATTTCACTTATAATTCTCTATATTACAATTCCAGTGGGTCAGAAGTACATACACTAAGTTGACTGTGCCTTTAAACAGCTTGGAAAATTCCAGAAAATGATGTCATGGCTTTAGAAGCTTCTGATAGGCTAATTGACATAATTTGAGTCAATTGGAGGTGTACCTGTGGATGTATTTCAAGGCCTACCTTCAAACTCAGTGCCTCTTTGCTCGACATCATGGGGAAATCAAAACAAATCAGCCAAGACCTCAGAAAATAAATTGTAGACCTCCACAAGTCTGGGTGATCCTTCGGAGCAATTTCCAAACACCTGAAGGTGCCACGTTCAACTGTTCAAACAATAGTACGCAAGTAAAAACACCATGGGATCACGCAGGCGTCATACCGCTCAGGAAGGAGACGCGTTCTGTCTCCTAGAGATGAACGTACTTTGGTGCGAAGAGTGCAAATCAATCCCAGAACAACAGCAAAGCACCTTGTGAAGATGCTGGAGGAAACGGGTACAAAAGTATCTATATCCACAGTAAAACGAGTCCTATATCGACATAACCTGAAAGGCTGCTCAGCAAGGAAGAAGCCACTGCTCCAAAACCACCATAAAAAAGCCAGACTTCGGTTTGCAACTGCACATGGGGACAAACTTTTTGGAGAAATGTCCTCTGGTCTGATGAAACAAAAATAGAACTGTTTGGCCATAATGACCATCGTTATGTTCGGAGGAAAAATGGGGAGACTTGCAAGCCGAAGAACACCATCCCAACCATGAAGCACGGGGGTGCCAGCATCATGTTGTGGGGGTGCTTTGCTGCAGGAGGGACTGGTGCACTTCACAAAATAGATGGCATCAAGAGGAAGGAAAATTATGTGGATATATTGAAGCAACATCTCAAGACATCAGTCAGTAAGTTAAAGCTTGGTCGCAAATGGGTCTTCCAAATGGACAATGACCACAAGCATACTTCCAAAGTTGTGGCATAATGGCTTAAGGACAACAAAGTCAATGTATTGGAGTGGCCATCACAAAGCCCTGACCTCAACCCTATAGAACATTTGTGGGCAGAACTGATAAATTGTGTGCGATCAAGGAGGCCTACAAACCTGACTCAGTTACACCAGTTCTGTCAGGAGGAATGGGCCAAAATTCACCCAACTTATTGTGGGAAACTTATGGAAGGCTACCTGAAACGTTTTACCCAAGTTAAACAATTTAAAGACAATGCTACCGAATACTAATTGAGTGTATGTAAACTTCTGACCCACTGGGTCAATGTATTTGGCTAAGGTGTATGTAAACTTCCGACTTCAACTGTATATCCCATTTAGCAGACGCTTTTATCTAAGGTGACTTACATTCCTGCGTACACACATATTTTAGATATGGATGGTCCTGCGAATCGAACCCACTACGCTGGCGTTACAAGCACCATGCTCTACCAACTGAGCTACACACTTTGACTGAGTTAGAAATGAACCGTGTGGAACAGCTTGATGGAAAAGGGAGAGTGGGTCAGTCCTTTTTCTTATAGTCAGTCTAGTTGAATAGGTGCTATATGCAGCAGGATATGAGAGGATTAAAGTGAACAGTGGAAGAGTACAATGTCCTCTCCATGCTCCTCTCTACTCATTACACAAACACTGTGGGTCAGACCCCAGGGCTACACGCATGCACAATCACACACAAATGCAGACAAGTACACACACACACACATATACAATAACTTTGTGTCAGTGTGATACAGAAACACCAGATTGTTGCCCATCGGCACTGAAACCAGTTAAAGCCAGTCACGTGTACACACACACACACACACACAGAGAGGGACACACAAGTTACGTAATGAGAACATTGCCTCAAACCCATTGCCCCTGAAATGTGACATGTAATATGTACTGTAGAAGTTAATCTTTAAATGAATGAATCTTTAAAAAATAGTGCACTACTTTTGGTGTGAGAGGTACCAGGGGCCTCATCTGCAGATGGACAAACAGACACACTGACAGCAGACAGCCAGCCTAGGAGAGAAGGATAGGCATGACTGACCTCTACTGTCAACATCACTCTCTCTCTCTTCCTTTGTCATCCCTTTGTCATCTCTTCCTCCCTGTCTCTCTTGCTTCCCCACTCTCTCTCCTCCTCCCTCTCCCATTCTCATCTCTCTTGCTCTCGCTCTCTCTCTCTCTCCTCGTCGCTCTCTCCTCGTCTTCCTCTTCACTCTCTCTCTTTCCTCGTCGCTCTCTCTTTCCTCGTCGCTCTCTCTCGCTTCTTGTCGCTCTCTCTCTCATTCCTCGTCTCTCTCTCCTCGTCGCTCTTTCTCTCTCTCTCCTCGTCGCTCTCGCTCTCCTCGTCTCTCTCTCTCTCTCTCCTCGTCGCTCTCTCTCTCTCCTCGTCTCTCTCTCTCGTCTCTCTCTCTCTCCTCGTCTCTCTCTCTCTCTCCTCGTCTCTCTCTCTCTCTCTCCTCGTCTCTCTCTCTCTCTCTCCTCGTCTCTCTCTCTCTCTCTCTCCTCGTCTCTCTCTCTCTCTCCTCGTCTCTCTCTCTCTCCTCGTCTCTCTCTCTCTCTCTCTCCTCGTCTCTCTCTCTCTCTCTCCTCATCTCTCTCTCTCCTCGTCGCTCTCTCTCTCCCCTCATCATGCTCTCTCCTCGTCACTCTCCTCGTCTCTCTCTCTCTCTCTCCTCGTCGCTCTCTCTCTCTCCTCGTCTCTCTCTCTCGTCTCTCTCTCTCCTCGTCTCTCTCTCTCTCTCTCCTCGTCTCTCTCTCTCCTCGTCTCTCTCTCTCTCTCCTCGTCTCTCTCTCTCTCTCTCTCCTCGTCTCTCTCTCTCCTCGTCGCTCTCTCTCTCCCCTCGTCATGCTCTCTCTCCTCGTCACTCTCTCTCTCTCCTCGTCGCTCTCTCTCTCTCTCTCTCTCTCTCTCCTCGTCGCTCTCTCTCTCCTCGTCACTCTCTCTCTCTTTCTCTCCTCGTCGCGCTCTCTCTCTCCTCGTCGCTCTCTCTCTCTCCTCGTCGCTCTCTCTCTCTCTCCTCGTCGCTCTCTCTCTCTCTCTCCTCGTCGCTCTCTCTCTCTCCTCGTCGCTCTCTCTCTTTCCTCGTCGCCCTCTCTCCTCGTCTCTCTCTCTCGCTCATCGTCGCGCTCTCTCTCTCTCTCTCCTCGTCGCTCTCTCTCTCCTCGACTCACCTCGTAGCCATCTCTCTCCTCGTCTCTCCTCGTAGCTCTCTCTCTCCTCATCGCTCTCTCTCTCCTCCGCCCTCTTTCTCTCTCTCTCCTCCTCATAATCACTCTCTCCATGGTGTGAAAGAGTGCCTCGGGGGTATTGGTGTTTGCCTGGCTACCCAAACTCCTTGCTCCGGCCAAACGCTACACCCGCCCACGAACATTAGTTTCATCTCTGCAATGAATCTGGATCGGAATACCTCCCCGGCGATTTCTAGAACGCAAACTCATTCTAACCGTTCTGATTGGTCCTAGAAACCGATCGGTTGGGTCAGAGCCATAACATAAGTGGGTAAGGTAAAGCGCCGTTTTGAAAATTCAACATTGGCTTTGATACTCTGATTGGTTAGAGATAATCCATTCGCTGATGACTTTGTTTTGTACAGGGTTGCAAAGGGTTGGAAACATTCCATGGGACGTTAAGCCCTGGAATTTGGGACATTTTGCTTAAATTCATCAAAAACGTTAGCTTATAACAGTGAACCTTTTTTGTGGGATACACATAAGGCAATTCTAGGTCTTGTGGCATATTTCGGTTGAACTACCCCCAATTCAATGGAATTGCAACCCTCTGCATGCACAGTGCATTCTTCAAATCACATGTGCAGTGCACTCTTCCATCACATGTACAGCTGATTCTAAAGATCTTGCACACTAATGCGATGCTATTGAGCCCACACTACTACACTGTCTGAGCCAAGGACTACATGCTTTCTGGTAAGTTTTTATTACAATACTGGGTGGGTGAATATATTTTATGACATACATGATTTTTTGTTAACTAGTAAATAGTAGCCTACAGCAAAATGTGTTTAAGTAATGTCTAACTTGTTAACAATTTCTGCTAGTTAGTTTTTGCTTCTATGCAGATTTTAGCTTATCTGATGTGTGGAGATATTTCACTGCATCTAATATAGAAGGAAAAGCTGTGTACATTTGCAAATACTGTGCCAATTCATATGTGAAGAATGCAACAAAGATGCAGAATCATCTGGACAAGTGCATAAAGTTCCCTCAGCGCTCACAACAAGCAACCTCTGACAAAAGTCCCTCTACTTCAATTAGAGGTGAAAATTATGAATCAGACACTTTATCGATAGCAATGGCTCATGGTCCTCCTGGAATCAGATGTTTTTTGACTCAATGGAGGAACGTAGTCAGAGAAATGCTGATGAATGTCTTGCTCGAGCTGTGTATGCAACTGGTTCACCAGAGTTAAAGTGAAGGTCAAGCAAATCATAGAGAAAGCAGACTGTATTGCAATAATCTCTGATGGGTGGTTGAATGTTCATGGCAAGGAATAATTAACTACATCATCTCCAACCCTCAACCAGTATTCTACAAGAGCACAGACACAAGGGACAACAGACACTCCAGTCTCTACATTGCAGATGAGCTGAAGGCAGTCATCAATGACCTTGGACCACAGAAGGTATTTGCACTGGTGACAGACAATGCTGCGAACATGAAGGCTGCTTGGTCTAAAGTGGAGGAGTCCTACCCTCACGTTACACCGATTGGCTGTGCTGCTCATGTATTGAATCTGCTCCTCAAGGACATCATGGCACTGAAAACAATGGATACACTCTACAAGAGAGCCAAGGAAATGGTTAGGTATTTGAAGGGTCATCAAGTTATAGCAGCAATCTACCTCACCAAGCAAAGAGAGAAGAATAAGAGCACCACATTGAAGCTGCCGAGCAACACCTGTTGGGGTGGTGTTGTCATCATGCTTGACAGTCTCCTGGAGGTGAAGGAGTCTCTCAAAGATATGGCCATATCACAGTCTGCCGATATGGACAGCCCCATCAAGAGGATCCTCCTGGATGATGTATTTTGGGAGAGAGTGATAAGCAGCCTGAAACTCCTGAAACCTATAGCAGTAGCCATTGCACAGATTGAGGGAGACAATACCATCCTGTCTGATATTCAGGCTCTGCTGGCAGATGTAAGAGAAGAAATCCGTACTGCCCTGCCCACTTCACTGTTGCTCCAAGCAGAGGAAACTGCAGTTCTGAAATACATCAAAAAGTGTGACGACTTCTTCCTGAAGCCCATACACACGCCACAGCGTACATGTTGGACCCCAAGTATGCTGGCAAGAGCATCCTGTCTGGTGCAGAGATCAACAAGGCCTATGGTGTCATCACTACCGTGTCTCGCCACCTTGGCCTGGATGAGGGCAAGGTTCTTGGCAGTCTGGCGAAGTACACTTCCAAGCGAGGGCTTTGGGATGGAGATACAATATGGCAGTCGTGCCAACATATCTCATCAGCCATCTGGTGGAAGGGACTTGTTGGATCTGAGGCTCTTTCCCCTGTTGCCTCCATTATCCTCCAAATCCCACAAACATCAGCCGCCTCAGAGCGCAACTGGTCCTTGTTTGGGAACACACACACCAAAGCACGCAACAGGCTGACCAATACAAGGGTTGAAAAATTAGTGACCATCCGGGCAAATTTGAGGCTTTTTGAGCCTGACAACAAGCCATCCTCAACAAGGTTGGAAAGTGACAGTGAAGATGAGGCCTCAGTCTGATGTTCAAGAGGTGGACATTAAGGAGGTCCAGGGAGAAGACATGGAAGCCTGAGAGGAAGACAACCAAAGCTTTAGTTTCTAGACTATCATTTTACAGATTTTGAGAACGATTTTTGGGAGATGCGATGGATCATTGGGGATCATTCAATATTCCCTTTTGTTGTTCAGTGAAATCATCCCATGTGAAAAGTCAACCCATTTCCTTAAAGTTACATTCGTAACTAAATAGTGTTTTTATTTCTATTGGAAGGATTTAATCATTTGCAATTATGTCTAGGTATGATAAGGTAAAAGGTTTTATGTTTCTGTCTCCATATGATATGGTAAGTATATCCAATGCATAAAACATCTACTGTACATTTAAATGGTATTAATATTAATTTGCATATATTTCCATTATTTCCCATATATTCCTGCTAATTCCCACGGAAAGTTTCCACCTTTGAATTTTCCCCAAAATGTGCAACCCTAGTCTCAGACTGAGGTATGTAGCAAACATAGAGCAGCAGAATAATTAAGTTTGTCATCCGGCGATAGTTGAGTTCAAGTGTGATCCGTGGAGAATGGGACTGAATGGGCACGCAGGGAAAGGAATGGGGAACATGGAACATGGGTACTAATGAACCACTTGTAGCAACCAAATGTTCCTGTTGATGTTCATTAACCCTTGTTTTTGAGAGCTACAGGGTGTTCAGGAAAGTTAGTGCGCGGCTTGACCAAAACCCTGCATGCCCTTTAGCTCTCCAGAACTAGGGGTTGGTGACTACTGATGTACAGTGCTTGCTATAGTACATATGGATTTGTAGTATGAGCAAGGAATGAAGCCTGATCTCTCTCTCTCTCGCCTTCTCTCCTTCTCTCTCTCTCTCCTTCTCTCCTCCCCTCCCGCTCTCCAGTCTACAATGACATCCTGGTGTCTGGTCGTGGGGACTCGTTCTTTATCAGGACTCATTTTGAGTATGAGCGGGAGGCTCCCCAGAGCCTGGCCTTCTCCAGAGGGGAGATATTCAAGGTGGTGGACACTCTCTACGATGGCAAGCTGGGCAACTGGCTGGCCATCCGCACCGGCAAGGACAAACAGCTGCTGGAGAAAGGCATCATCCCCAATAAGAGCAGGTAATCATCCCTAAAGCGTCATCCCTGAGAAGGGCAGGTAATCATCCCTTAAACATTATCCCTAGCTAGAGCAGGTAATCATCCCTAAGGCATCATCCCTAGCTAGAGCAGGTAATCATTCCTAAGGCATCATCTCTAATAAGAGCAGGTAATCATCCCTAAGGCATCATCCCTATTAAGAGCAGGTAATCATCCTTAAGGCATCATCCCTAGCTAGATCAGGTAATCCCTAAGGCATCATCCCTAGCTAGAGCAGGTAATCATCCCTAAGGCTCATCCCTAACTAGAGCAGGTGAGAGCGAGACAGCGAGGAGCTAGCTACTGTAGCACAGTTAGCTAGGGTCCGAGATATCATCCCTAACTAGAGCAGCAGATGAGATGGAATGGGTGGGAGTAACCTTAACCATAAGTTAGCTCGGATCCATTTCATCTGCTGTAATCTACTGGGAGGAAACTAAGTTAGAATTTCTCAAGTCAGGATTGGGCTCTAGTATAGTAACTTTTAGAGGACGGATAAGATTCCCTGGCCATCAGTTGACTGTCAGGGTAGTGTTCAGCCACATCAATCAAATCAGACACTAGAGTAGGGTTCCCCAACTGGTGGGCTGCTGCTCAATCTAGCTGATGATCCTTGCACTAGAGTCACTAGAGCCTCTCACACAAGCATTTCTCTACACCTGCAATAACATCTGCTGACCACGTGTATGTGACCATTAAAATTTGATTTGACTCTCCCTCACACACACACACGCCACTCATTTGACCAGCCACTACACCAACATCTCTTCTCATCTGTTTAATGTCCTCTTCTCCTCCCCATTTTCCTCCTTCCATGTACTCTCCCTTCTCTTAGATCCTCAGGCCTTGGCTGTGGAAAGTTATTTGAACTGAAACAACTTGAAAGAGTGTTTATTTTCTGTATTATTTTCGTAAACACACTTGTCTTGGTTCATCTCTCTCCCTCTCCCACACCCACTCACCGTCTTATCACCCCAACACTCTGCCCTCACTCTATGCTGACTTCACCATAACTTTTTCAATATCACTCCTCTTCCCTCCTTCTCTTGCTCTCCCTCTCACCTTTCTAACCTCTCATTATAATTTTTTCCCTCCCCCTCTCTCTCCCAGGGCCGATCAGATGGCGAGCGTCCAGAACTCCCATAAGGCTGCTGGGACCGACCGCGCCGACTTCTGGCGTCTGAGAGGTCAAAGGGCAGCCAAGAGGAAGGAGCTGAGGAAAAGCAGAGAGGATGTCGGTGCCACACCCGTCGCCACACGCTTCCCTGCGTACGAAAGAGTCGTGCTCAGAGAGGGTGGGTCTGGTCAACACAGGGAAACCACACAGGAAATGACACGGAGGGAGGCGAGGAGGGAAAGAGGGGGAGAGAGTGCTGCAGAGGAATACATATTTGAGGTGATACAGACGCCAGCCATAATTGGGAAACACACAGGAATAAAACACATTTATTGTTTTATTTAAGGTTTAAGGCAAGTCAGTTAAGAACAAATTCTTATTTACAATGACGGCCTACCCCGGCCAAACCTTGGCGACGCTGGGCCAATTGTGCGTCGCCCTATGGGACTCCCAATCACGGCCCGATGTGATGCAGCCTGGATTCAAACCAGTGACGCCTCTTGCACTGAGATGCAGTGCCTTAAACCAATGCGCCACTCGGGAGGGGGAAGACATAGGGGGAGATAGAGATGAGGAGAAATTCATAATTGAGGAGTTGGGAGGAGGGGGGGGTAACAGAGTTTTAGGAAAGATTAGGGGTGAGAGGGAAAGGTCATTATTGGGTAACACAGGAAACAACACACACACACACAGAAATTAAAGAGAGGGGAGAGGGAGAAGAGTGTGCGTGGGTCGACACGCTAAACACAGGAAATACACACCACAGGGGGGATGAGGGGGAGAGGAGAATGTTCCTTAGAAAGGGGAGGCTGTAGGAGGGGGGAGAGGAAGACTTTAAGGAAGGGAGAGACTGAGAGGGAGGAGAGAGGAAGACTTTAAGGAATGGAGAGAATGAGAGGGAGGAGTAGGGAGGGAAGGAAAGGAGAGAAGGAAAAAGAGGAAGAGGGAATGGGGGAAGAACGACAAGTAGATGGCAATAAATGCAGAGAACTGGGACAGAGCTCATTACAGCATGGTATGCAAGAGGGGAAGAATGGCATAAGGATACAGTGTGGCTATGGCAACGAAGGGCAGGAATCTAACAGAGCAGTTGCTCTTTCTCTGCTGTTGTTTCAGTCCAAGCAGACTGTACAGTGGTGTTTAAGGCTGAATGGACTGAGACAGTACTGAGACACCACTTTATTGGGCCTGGTCTGCAGCTGTAAGAACCCATTTCCCTGCCGCGTCATAAAAAGTTGTGTGCCCATTTCGTTATCAGAAAATCTTTGTTTACCTAGCAGTGGATACAATCACATGCAACTTCAAATGCAGACCGTTAACAAACACGTATCATCTACAACATCGCAAATCAAATAAATCAAATTTGATTTGTCACATGCGCCAAATACAACCGGTGTAGACCTTGCAGTGAAATTATTACCTACAAGCCCTTAACCAACAATGCTTTAAGAAGTTTTAAGAAGAAATTGAACAATAAAAGTAACAAGTAATTAAACAGCAGCAGTAAAATAACAATAGCAAGGCTATATACAGGGGTACCAGTACAGTCAATGTGCAGGGGTATCGGTTAGAGAACAGTCTATGAATAGGGTGGCTGGAGTCTTTGACAATTATTTTTAGCCTTCCTCTGACACCGCCTGGTATAGAGGTCCTGGGTGGCAGGAAGCTTGGCCCCTCTGTAGTGCCTTCTGGTCGGAGGCCGAGCAGTTGCATTACCAGGCAGTGATGCAACCAGTCAGGATGCTCTCGATGGTGCAGCTGTAGAAACTTTTGAGGATCTGAGGACTCATGCCAAATCTTTTCAATCTCCTGAGGGGGAATAGGCTTTGTCGTGCCCTCTTCACGACTGTCTTAGTGTGTTTGGACCATGATAGTTTGTTGGGGAAGTGGACACCAAGGAACTTGAAGCTCTTAACCTGCTCCACTACAGCCCCGTCAATGAAAATGGGGACGTGCTCGGTTCTCCTTTTCCTGTAGTCCAAAACCTTTGTCTTGATCACGTTGAGGGAGAGGTTGTTGTCCTGGCACCACACTGCCAGGTCTCTGACCTCCCTATATGCTGTCTCATTGTTGTCGGTGATCAGGCCTACCACTGTTGTGTCATCAACAAACTTGATGATGGTGTTGGCCATGCAGTCATGAGTGAACAGGGAGTACAGGAGGGGACTGAGCACGCACCCCTGAGGGGCCCCTGTGTTGAGGATCAGCGTGGCAGATGTGTTGTTACCTACCCTTACCACTTGGGGGCGGCCCGTCAGGAAGTCCAGGATCCCGTTGCAGAGGGAAGGGTTTAGTCCCAGGGTCCTTAGCTTAGTGATGAGCTTTGAGGGCACTATGGTGTTGAAGGCTGAACTCTAGTCAATGAATAGCATTCTCACATAGGTGTTCCTTTTGTCCAGGTGGGAAAGGGCAGTGGATCTGTTGGGGCGGTATGCAAATTGGAGTGAGTCTAGGGTTTCTGGGATAATGGTGTTGATGTGAGCCATGACCAGCCTTTCAAAGCACTTCATGGCTACAGACGTGAGTGTTACGGGTCGGTAGTCATTTAGGAAGGTTACCTTAGTGTTCTTGGGCACAGGTCTGCTTGAAACATGTTGGTATTACAGACTCAGTCAGACAGGTTGAAAATGTCAGTGAAGACACTTGCCAGTTGATCACCGCATGCTCTGAGTACATGTCCTGGTAATCCGTCTGGCCCTGCGGCCTTGCGAATGTTGACCTGTTTAAAGGTCTTACTCACATCGGCTACGGAGAGCATGATCACACAGTCGTCCGGAACAGCTGATGTTCTCATGCATGTTTCATAGTCATTTGCCTCGAAGCGAGCATAGAAGTAATTTAGCTAATCTGGTTGGCTCAAGTAACTGGGCAGCTCATTGCTGTGCTTCCCTTTGTAGTCTGTAATAGTTTGCAAGCCCTGCCACATCCGACAAGCGTCGGAGCTGGTGTAGTACGATTCAATCTTAGTCCTGTATTGATGCTTTGCCTGTTTGATGGTTCGTCGGAGGGCATAGTGGGATTTCTTATAAGCGTCCGGGTTAGAGTCCTGCTCCTTGAAAGCGGCAGCTCTACCCTTTTAATGTTGCCTGTAATCCATTTAGATTTTAGTAATTTAGCAGACGCTCTTATCCAGAGCGACTTACAAATTGGTGCATTCAACTTAGGATAGCCAGTGGGACAACCACATCTCGATCACAGTAAGTACACTACCGTTCAGAAGTTTGGGGTCACTTAGAAATGTCCTTGTTTTTGAAAGAAAATAAATTTTTCGGTCCATTTAAAATAACATCAAATTGATCAGAAATACAGTGTAGACATTGTTAATGTTGTAAATGACTATTGTAGCTGGAAACTGCAATTTTTTTATGGAATATCTACAGAGGCCCATTATCAGCAACCATCTCTCCTGTGTTCCAATGGCACGTTGTGTTAGTTAATCCAAGTTTCTAATTTTAGGCTAATTGATCATTAAAAAACCCTTTTGCAATTATGTTAGCACTGCTGAAAACTGTTGTGCTGATTAAAGAAGCAATAAAACTGTCCTTCTTTAGACTAGTTGAGTATCTGGAGCATCAGCATTTGTGGGTTCGATTACAGGCTCAAAATGGCCAGAAACAAATAACTTTCTTCTGAAACCCGTCAGTCTATTCTTGTTCTTAGAAATGAAAGCTATTCAATGCGAGAAATTGCCAATAAACTGAAGATTTCGTACAACGCTGTGTACTACGCCCTTCACAGAACAGCGCAAACTGGCTCTAACCAGAATAGAAAGAGGTGTGGGAGGCCCTGGTGCACAACTGTGCCATTGGAACAAAGGAGTGATGGTTGCTGATAATTGGCCTCTATATGCCTATGTAGATATTCCATTAGAAATCAGCTGTTTCCAGCTACAATAGTCATTTACAACATTAACTACACTGTATTTCTGATCAATTTGATGTTATTTTAATGGTTGGGATATGTATTTTCTTATTGACCGAGGCACTGGTGCTTCCTGCTTTAGTTTTTGCTTGTAAATGGAATTATGGGCAGATTTGCCAAATGTAGGGTGAGGGAGAGCTTTGTATGAGTCACTGTGTGTGGAGTGGTCTAGAGTTTTCCCCCTCTGGTTGCACATTTAACATGCTGATATAAATTAGGTAGAACGGATCTGAGTTTCCCTGCATTAAAGCCCCCGGCCACTAGGAGTGCCGCCTTTGGATGAGCGTTTTCCTGTTTGCTTATGGCCGTATACAGCTCATTGAATGTGGTCTTAGTGCCATCATCGGTTTTTGGTGGTATGTAGACAGCTATGAAAAATATAGATGAAAACTCTCTTGGTAAATAGTGTGGTCTACAGCTTATCATGAGATATTCTACCTCAGGCGAGCAATACCTTGAGACTTCCTTAGATTTCGTGCACCAGCTGTTGTTTACAAATATACATAGACCGCCGCCCCTTGTCTTGCCAGAGGCTGCTATTCTATCCTGCTGAAAAAGCTTAAAACCCGCCAGCTGAATGTTATTCATGTCGTCGTTCAGCCACGACTCGGTGAAACATAAGATATTACAGTTTTTAATGTCCTGTTGGTAAGATATTCGTGATCGTACCTCGTCTAATTTATTTTCCAATGCTTGTACGTCGGATCCTTACAAGACACCCCGACCTACGTCTCCGTTATCCCTGTCTCTTTCTCCTGCGAATCACGGGGATTTCGGCCTTGTCGAGTGTTTTGAAGTACATCCTTACCGTCCGACTCTTTGAAGAAAAACTCTTCGTCCAGTCCGAGGTGAGTAATCGCTGTCCTGATATCCAGAAGCTCTTTTCGTTCGTAAGAGACGGTGGCAGAAACATTATGTATAAAATAAGTTACAAATAACACGAAAAAACACACATAGTAGCACAATTGGTTTGGCGCCTGTAGAACGGCAGCAATCTCCACCGGCGCCGTTATTCCATGTCATCAGAGGATTGATTGCCTGGCAAGCTAGCAAGCCAGTGAGACAAGGTAAAATATCACAAATGGAGTTAGATAAAGACAAAATAATAATATACTTGTTGGACATACAGTCAGGTCCATAATGACACCCTTGATAAAGCACAGTAAAAAATCTTCCCCAACAAGTCTTTCAAATAGGTCAGATGACATGAAAATATAGTTTTTTGGCCACACACACCAGTGGTTGGTTTAGCGTTGAAAAACAGAAGCATGCAGAAAAGTATCTCATACCTACGGTAAAATATGGTAGTGGATCTTTGATGTTATGGGTCTATTTTATTTTATGCTAGCAGTGTGATGTCAGTAACACCAGCAAGCACTCATCAAAATCCTCAAAGAAATGGTTAATATACCACAAAATCAACATTTGGCAATGGTCATCTGATAAAGGAATTTGTATGTTTAATGTTAATGACTAAGATGTTTCACCCTGAAACTGTGTAATGTGTAAGATGTATTAGAAATTACATAGACAATGTTTAGAATGTTACTATTTGGTAAATGAGTCAGGATGTAGTTCTTAGGCTAGCAGGAGGTTAGCCATAAAAGTTTACCACACTCATCTCTCAGAGTGGGGGTCTTGTCCCTGAGGTGGGTAAACATTAGCCACTGAGGGATGCCTTTGAGGGGAGTGACCTGAGATAACAGGACAGTGTCTTTGAAGGCAGACCCTGAGGACAAAACAGGGTGGGGGCTTGACTGTGACTGGATGGTATAAAAGTGTTTTTTGTTATTTCTTTCGGCAGAACGTTCTCTATGAATAAAGACTGACCATTTGCAAAGCTGGAGCTCTCTCTGTATTATTTAAACAAACTGAAGAATTTACAACCTTCAGGATACAGATAGTTAAAAAGTTCATTTAGAACATTGGAATAGAAAAAATCGTGACATCATCTCAGTCTCCGGACTTGAACCCCATTGAAACCCTGTGGTTTGAATTGAAGAGGGCAGTCCATAAGAGCAGACAAAATATATCAAAGATTGTGATTCTGTATGGAGGAATAGTCTTAAGATCCCTCCCAATGTGTTCTTCAATCTCATAAAACTTTTTTTTAAAGGCTCAGTGTAGTTATCCTCACAAGGGGAGGGTGCTAGAGCATTTTAAACAGCCGTGCCAATAATTTTGATCCCTATCTTGTTTATAGATTTGTATTACTTGTTAAACCAAATGTCTTTATCTGAGAAATTGTATTAGTATAAAATAATATAATTTCCCAATTTTTGGTGTGTTTTCATGCTCATCACTCATTCACTGTTAAGTTTGTCACAGTCCAGACAGCAACGTTAGCTATCCTGCTACAGAGATTTTTTTATGTCAGGATGCATGCGCCTCACTCGTACGTGACGTTTGATGGTAAACAGAAAATGGCTCTATTGAACTATTATACACTGTCGGCCCTAATGATGAATCCAGTAATGATAGTCATGTTGTGTTAGGTTGTACTACTGCTAAGGAGCGACTGTCTCATCACCTTTCTCCTCTCTTGTCCTGTAGCTGGTTTCAGACGTCCTGTGGTTCTGTTTGGTCCTATAGCTGATGCAGCCAATGACAAGCTAGCCAACGAGCTACCTGACCTGTTTGTCATTGCCAGTGAGTCTCTCACGTTGTGTGTGTCTGTCTGTCTGTCTGCCTGCCTGTCTGTCTGTCTGTCTGTCTGTCTGTCTGTCTGTCTGTCTGTCTGTCTGTCTTTGTCTTGAGTCACACTAGTCATTTCTTGAATAACACAGTCTCTGTCTCTGTCCATGGTCAGAAACGGAGCCTAAAGATGCCGGGTCGGAGAAATCCTCAGGAGTGGTGAGACTTAACACCATCCGCCAGATCATCGAGCAGGTAGGAGCGTCTCTCTATCTCTCCAGATATCTATCTGTAACACTAATCTATGAACATATTGAATGAACGAGGATGAACACCTGCTAATAACATGTTTTTGCATCACCAAATTCCTCCTTCAATAAAGAAAAAGCCACTGCCGACGCATTTTCATCACACATACCTTGATTACAATTACACAAGAAAAGACACAACTTTGATGCGCATGGGGATATCTTTGATTTGTCGCTATGACATTCAGAGCCTGAGCTACGACGTGCAGAAGTCTTAAATCTTTTTTTTACTTTGCTCTGAACTGGGTGAGGGATTTACAAGTTTTCTCATACAATGCTGACTCTGTCGCAATCAATGCTATTCAATTGAGCTATTTACTTGAAATCTGCATAAAAGCATAAAGCATTATTTTTTTGTAACTGATTGCCCCAGGTGTTCTGAATATTATTATTTTTTTATTTAAACTTTATTTTGACAGGGAAAACGGACTGAGACCTAGATCTCTTTTACGGCTGTGCCCTGTGTAAACATGTTAACATGTACAATTTAGACACACAGTCAGACATTTTGGAGAAGAAAGATCTCGAAACATACAAAAACAGAGAAACATTTCAAGAAAAACAAAGAAAAACATAGAGTTCAACAGAAACAAACACAGATAACATCATATTGATCCTCTAAAATATATTTTTGAAATGGGCAAGGGGCACCAAAGTGTCTAGCTTGAGGTGGGTCTGCAATTTGTTCCACAGAAAAGGTGCAAAGGAACTGAAGGCAGTTCTACCCAAATCTGGGTAGACTGCAGGCGTCTCTAATGTAATCCATGACTGTGATCTGGTATTACAATTAGTATGTCTATTGGAAATGAATGCTGAAATATATGGCGCGAGACCTAAATATTTATATGCAGAGACCTGTCGATTTGAGTACCATCCAGGCTAGAGTGTTTCTAACGGAGAGTTTAGACCTAGAAAAAGACATAACATTTGTTTTATTAAGATTTAAAACAAGTTTGAGCTGTAAAAGAGACTCCTGTAGGATCTTAAAATCGGACTCCAACTGCATTAATGTTTGTTCGACTGTTGGAGCAGTAGAATAAATCACAGTGTCATCTGCATATAATAAGAAGCCATATAATAATTGATGGTTCATGTTACATATTTGTGAGGGAAATAATGTCAAATCGAGGCTAGACTTAATATTTCCATCATTATTATCATTAAATAGTCTACCATCCAAAATATGTCATGTTTAACAACGTAGAATTGCAGGAAATTTGCTTTAAAATAGCTGAATTTTCCTGAGATTCCCCAAATGAAACAAAATCAATGTGTTGTTGGTGCATATCACGGATATTAATAAACTAGAATCAAAATGGCGGCCCAAATGCAGTTCAAATAAACCCTAGGCTATTTAATCTATCAAAGTGTTTGTCACAGTAAATAGTTGATTTGCAGTATGAGTTATATGACAGGTAATTACCAGTTTATAACCTGATACAGACATTTTAGGTGTGCCACAAAATTGTTTATCCCATTTAAGGTGTGCCACGGTTAAAAAAAGGTTGGGAATCACTAATCAATCTATCTTTCTCTTTCACCCTCTATCGCTCTCTCTCTCTCTCTCTCTCTCGCTTTATCTTTGTCCCCATCTATCTGTCTCTCTCCATTCAATCACTGTCTCCCACCATGTCCCCTGTAGGACAAGCATGCCCTGCTGGATGTGACTCCCAAGGCGGTGGACACTCTGAACTACACCCAGTGGTACCCCATGGTCATCTTCTTCAACCCAGACAGTAAACCAGGGGTTAAGGCCATGAGGCAGAGGGTGATACCTGGGTCCAACCGCAGCGCTAGGAAACTATACGAACAAGCTGTCAAACTGAGGAAGACCTGCTCTCACCTATTCACTGGTTAGTCACACACACACACACACACACACACAGTTACACAGAGATACGCACACAGATACACATACAGTACGTACACACACACACCATTTACTTTTAGCTACCACCCACAGGAGTGTCCATACTCCAGTAAATACTGTAGTTTGCCAGTGAGTTGACCTCTCTCTCTATCGTCTCTCGTCTCTCATCTCTCTCTCTCTCTCTCTCTCTCTCTCTCTCTCTTGTCTCTCTCTCTCTTGTCTCTCTCTCTCTTGTCTCTCTCTCTC
Organism: Thymallus thymallus; assembly: GCA_023634145.1. Taxonomy (NCBI): domain Eukaryota; kingdom Metazoa; phylum Chordata; class Actinopteri; order Salmoniformes; family Salmonidae; genus Thymallus; species Thymallus thymallus. The sequence goes on along the minus strand of CM042401.1, from coordinate 6,730,350 downwards.
TCTCTCTTGTCTCTCTGTGTGTGTGTAGATGACTATCTGACACAAATACACACACAATCCTGTAGTTGGCCAGTGATTCATGTTAAACCCCTGTTTCTGTAGACGACTATCGAGTCCCTAACGTCAATAAACAAACTGTTAAACAGCCAAATATAGAACACAAGATAGTTATTTTCCTGCATGAGGGATAATCTGTGTATCTCTTTTTTGTGCCGTTACACCCCCCCCCCCCTCGCTCCCCTCTCCACTCGTTCTCTTCTCATCCATCCTGCTATTATCTCTCACCCTTCTTTCTCTTCTCTTCCATTCGCTTCTCCCCCCCCCCTCCCTCTCCTCCTCGCTCCGCCCTCCTCCCTACAGCTACTATCGATGTGAACTCGGCCAACGATGCATGGTACGGCAGTGTGAAGGACTCTATCAGGGAGCAGCAGACTCAGGCTGTATGGGTGTCTGAGGGGAAGGTAAACACACTCACCTTAGAGAGCTCATACACTGGATACTATTACTGTACTATATTATATTATACTGTACTATACTATACTAGGGATTTGACAAATTGACATTTTTTTAACGTTTAAACTGCCATTTTCTTACCGGTTTTCTATTAAAACGTGAAGAACATTTAATACAATTCCACATGAAATCCTTTTACATGGTATGACCGCTAGGAGGAAATTAATTCCTACCACAGTAATACAGTAGGCTTAGTGGGCAGGTATTGTCCCAAAGACAACCATTAATTCACGCTGTTATGTGCATTAAGCGACTTGTATCAAAAAAGAAATCTAGCCAAGTGATCACAGTTCTTCATCTTGCATCTCTTTTACCTCCATTACGTGTCTCTCACTCAATTTCGATCCGACCGCTCCCTATACAGACATGCTTTTGCTGCGCGCCCAAGGTCTACATACATCAATGCCTATAATAACGTATCTGACTGATGGAATACACAAACCAAACTGTAGACACGCTACATTCCTTGCTAAATCACGATAGATTTATCATGAATTCAAAATGGACTGCTTGATTTTAAGTAGGGGTAATACTGTATGTGTTCCAACCACGAGCTGCACTTTTGAAATAATAGATTTGTCTTGTCTATTTTGGGCTTTTTTTGCAAATTGCTATATTGTGCCATTTGTAATAGCTTACAACCCCCCCCCTAAACGTAGGCAGGTTCCTGATTGAAATATGCAACAAAACATTTTTGATGAAGCCAAATAGCATATTCATCAGGGGCCTACTTTGTTTAATGATTAATAAAAGCCTGCCTACCAAGTTTAAGCTCACAAATCAAACACAGGGCAAACGCGGCAAATGCGGATATCTACTGGTTTAAAAGGGAATCATTTTTGCTTTCTAATGCTGTTAACTGTCTCAACTCCCGTTATAAACGGGATATCAAATCAAATGTATTTATAAAGCCCTTTTTACATTAGCAGATTTCACAAAGTGCTTATACAGAAACCCAGCCTAAAGCCCCAAACAGCAAGCAATGCAGATGTAACACCCTGTTGAAACGGGAGTAAACGTAAACGGTGAACAGTGATATGAGAGAGAAAGACGCACCTGTTAAAGTAGCGCGAATCGCAGCCCAAATGGCCCTTGCAGTCCATCATTTAGATAATTACTTCGCAAATTCAAGTAGACAATGGTTGCATATCAACTGCAATCATTTCTGTAATAAGCACCTTTTTTTTTTTTTTTTTACTCTTAATGACAATGAGGTGCGGAGCTCTTTATATCTATAGCAAATAATTTGAAAGATGCGTATGCCCTTACTAACGTTACAGCATCGTTGCATTAGGTAGGCCTATTTGTTCAAACATGGACCTGTTAGTGGTAGTTTTTTTGATAACTGCACTGTGATTTACATTTTAAAACATTCCCACCCCTGTAATATACTACACTCTACACATGCTACCCACTGGGCACACACTGGATTAACCAACGTTGTTTCCAGGTCATTTCAATTAAATGACGTTGAACCAACGTGGAATAGACGTTGAATTGTCTGCTACACTCCTATCCTCTTCTATACTTATTGTACTATTCTACCCTATATTATGTTTCAATCATGTTCTGTAGAATTGGCTTACTGTCTACTTCAAATCTATATTATATTCACTGTTACTTCCTATCAAGCTTTCTGTTTATCTTGTCCATCTTAACTATTTCCCTTGATACTACTATACCTCGTCTAGTTTCTTCATACTGTACTCAGCCTTTTCTATCACTTTTAAGATGGTGAAAAGTTGTTTGCTCTATTTCCTGGGTCCTGTGTTGTGAGCATGCTCACTGTGTGTGAATCCTTCTACCACTGGTGCTCTACAGCTCGGTTCTTCTTTCTTTTCTTTCTTTCTTTTTGTTTTGTTTCTGCTTCCTCTCTGTACACCAAGATCCATCATGTGTCTCTTTTAGCTGGACCTTGATCTCCATGACGACCGCATGTCTTACCTGTCAGCCATGTCGGCCGACTACCTGAGCATGGACAGCCGATTGGCCAGCGACTACGATGACACGGCGGACGAGGGCGGGGCTTACACGGATAACGAGCTGGACAACGAGCCGGCTGACCAACTGCACGTGTCCGCTATCAGCCGCTCCTCTGAGCCCGTGCTGGCAGAGGAGGTTAGAGATACACAGCGATACGCACACACACACGCACATGCATCCCATAAGATTCATTGTGAGCTCCTCACCTCACAGCCTTGGTGCTATGCAGCGATGTAAGAATCTATTCTGCCCTCTACAGTTCGAACACATCATTACACCTATGATATCTCCAGTTCAATCTAGGCCTACATGACCAACATCAATACCATCTGGTTACCGTTTTTTTGGGTTGTTTCAGGAACCCAATGTGTCAGATGATGTTTAAATAGAGGTCTTTCAGCACTATGATAATCAACCTCCCAAAGGCCTGTGGCCAGTTACCCTCTAGTACAATATTTAAAAACAGACTGGAAACACAGGTTATAGATGTATAATTTCATTAGGGAACTATATTATTTTGTATTGCTGTGCAAGGATCTTAAAATCTGTGTGTGTTTGTCTCTGTTTGTGTCTCTCTCTCTCTGTGTGTGTGTGTGTGTGTGTGTGTGTGTGTGTGTGTGTGTGTGTGTGTGTGTGTGTGTGTGTGTGTGTGTGTGTGTGTGTGTGTGCGCACGCGCGAGTGTCCCACAGGGGTAGGAGTGTATAACAACAGTATTACATAGGCCACTAACTGCATGTACTGTATAACTTCCTCTCCGCCCCTTAGCAATTGCTTCTATGCACCTGGTTAATGCAGATGTTACCCCTTGGCCCTTTGAATGCAAAGAGACACAACCCCTCTGTAATTAAAACATATGACCCTTCAATAATCAGCATGGTTGACCCTTGACCCAGCCTGTAAACCTGCATGGTACTTCCTGTTGACCCTGTCCTATGTGTTTGTGGGATCAGATCCTGCGCAGGTGCAGTCCAGAGATCCGTGGTCGCGTCAGGAGGGTGGGCAGCAGGGAGGTGCTCAGCAGCGCCAGCCCACCCCCTGCGTTTGTACCTGACCCTCCCAAGGTGAGACACACACACATACAAATTCCTCTTATATTCACTTTGTTAACATAAAGTCAACCGGTAGTGAGCATCAGATTTTTAGGCAATTGTGTGGTTTTTGGGGTAGATGAGTATAGGATCTCCGGTAGCTTTCAAACATCCACTTACGTTTGAATGTTTGAAACCCCCCCCATCACCCCTTAGCTCTTTAACTCAATCAGAAGAAGCAAACTCCCCTTCTCTCTGAAGAATGGTCTGATCTGGAGAAACCACGCCCACCACGGCTCGGATTCCTCCAACGGCAGCTCATTGGACCAGTCTGGTACCTAATTAGCAAAATGTAACTCCCCAAATTCCCTGTGGTGATAGAAGTCCTGCGTTCATGAAACCTCAGTCATTAATAGTATTGTGAACTGTTGTCTGTTGAACAGATATTCTAGAGTACTGTAGGCTACCTGTGTTTTTAACTCTTAAAGAGTTGCAGAGAAATAGCTGTCCGTGGTTTGGTCAGTGGCGTCTATCAAAATGTGGTATTCAACATTGTCTTCTGTTAAGAATCTGTTTGGGAAAGTACAACTTGAAACTTGTTTTATGTTGTAAATCGACAGTGATGTAAAGGGGGGAGGAAGCCTAAAGTTAATGATGATTTCTTCCAGCGTCACTTGTGTTTTTCTAGTCACAAATCTCCTATTCACGTACACAAATGTTTAAGTTGCGGATCTGTGACTGACCCTGTCTGGTCCCCATAGAAATAGAATGATTTCATTGACTGAATCAAATCAAAATGATTTGATTCATTCTAATTCTATGCTGGTCCACCACCCTCCCCCTCCCTCCTTTCTCCCCCTTCAGGTAAAGCTGCTGTTCAGGGAGGAGGTAGTCCCTCCCAGGGGGGTGATAGGGTCGTACGAGTCCCCCCCCAGCAGAGGCTACGACTCCCACTCCTCCAGCCCTGCCAGCGACCCCCCTCCTCTCCCTCGCACTCTAAACTCCTTCGGCAAGGCCAAGCCCCTGGCGTCTCCCCCCATTGCCCTCAAACCCTCCTATAATACCCAGGACCTCACCAGCAGCACGGCCCCATACACAGCAGCCTTTAGGGGCCCGGAGGAGCCAGGGGAGAGCCCTGAGGACCCCAGCCACAAGTCGTTCCTGGGGAAGATTAAGGCCTTTGAGAAGATGGACCACTTTGCACGCGCTCAGAGGATGCTGGAGCTGCAGGAGGCCCAGAACGCCAGGGTGGGTGGGGGTGCGGGCGGGCGGGCGGGCGTGCGTGCGTGCGTGCGTGCGCCTCTGAATGAGTGTGTGTCTACTAGTCTGTTGTCATCAAAGTATCATACTAATGTCTGTCTCTGTCCAGTTGGAGATAGCTCAAAAGCATCCAGACATCTATGCTGTCCCTGTGAAGACCCCAAAACTGGATCACAGCCGGCCTCAGCCTGTAGGGTAGGAACACATGTTTTTTACCCATTCATACACATGTTTTTTACCCATTCATACATGGGAGTGTGTTGTGTTACGTCTGTCCACTTTCCGTTGTACTCTATATTCATCTGCGTGTGTGGATTTTCACTGAATATAGTGTGTGTGTGTGTGTGTGTGTGTGTGTGTGTGTGTCTGTGTGTTCATGCGTTTGTGCGCCTGTGTGTTCAGTTCCAGCTCGCGTCCCGAGCCCCAGATCCCTCCCTCCAAGCTGCCATACTCTGAGAGTCGTGGGTTCTACCCCAGCGAAGAGGAAGAAGAAGGGTACCGACGCCAGCTTGGAGACCACACCAAGAGAGGCTACTACCAGATGAACAACCAGAAATACCAGGACACTGAACTGTAGACTACGCTACCAACAACCAGAAATACCAGGACACTGAACTGTAGACTACGCTACCAACAACCAGAAATACCAAGACACTGAACTGTAGACTACGCTACCAACAACCAGAAATACCAGGACACTGACTGAAGTGTAGCACTACTACGTGCCCACCTACTACCCTACCACACTAAACTGTCGTGCCCATTCTCTCCTGGACCCCTGACTACCCCTTACCACCCTATAGTAACAAGACAGGGCTGGTCTACACCCACACACTGCTGAGCCCTGCTCTGATTGACTCAGCTCAGCGCACACAAACACACACTCTCCATTCCACCGGGGCTCAGCCCCACACTCCTGACTCTGCACCAATCCTCTGCTGACTCGGAAGTCAGCCCGTTTTAAGTTTTCTTAAAACTGCTTTTTTGCTGCAAAAGGTGGATAGTTACCTCACTGTCTTTGTTATTATTCTTGTCTAATTTCTATTTCCTTGTTTGGTTGATCTGTGTTATTATTATGCTACGTTTAATCAGGAACCACATGTTATTTCTTGCCTATGCAACTCCTTCAGTTTGCTGCCTGCAGAGCAACTGAAACCTATTGCCACGAGTCCCTCCGCACTCCACGAGAACCTTAAACCTTACGAGTGCTCCAAGCTGTAGCTTCTTAAACCTTACGAGTGCTCCAAGCTGTATCTTCTCAAACCTTTCGAGTGCTCCAAGCTGTATCTTCTTAAACCTTTCGAGTGCTCCAAGCTGTAGCTTCTTAAACCTTACGAGTGCTCCAAGCTGTAGCTTCTTAAACCTTACGAGTGCTCCAAGCTGTAGCTTCTTTAACCTTACGAGTGCTCCAAGCTGTAGCTTCTTAAACCTTACGAGTGCTCCAATTTGTAGCTTCTTCTCATCACTCCTTTCCTTTTGTACTATATCCAATATTATAACCAGCTGTCTCCAAACTATTTTAAAAGGTCACATATACAGTATATGATATTATTATATATACAATGTCTAGTGTTTATACTTCTCCATCTTTGCATTCCTTCCTATATGATCGTGTGTGTGTGTGTGTGTGTGTGTGTGTGTGTGTGTATACATAGAGTATATATATGAGAGAGATAGAGATAGCGAACAAAATATATATTATATTATATTATATATACAATACACTGGAATTTAAGATTTTTTGAAGTGCCTTTTACTTTATGAATAACATAATGAGGTTTGGGGACGTCCGTCGGGGGCGTGGCGCCCCTGTCCCTGTCCCCTGGACCACACCACTCTGCTGCTCTCAAGCTTTTAGGGAAAACAGGGAACAAGAGACACCAAAACCTTAATACTGTCCCCACTGTACCGTCCATCTGTCCTTTCCTCCACAACGATACCCTCCGTGACCAGTCCTGTCTGTCCCCCAGAGACATGTCCAAGATGGTAACAGCATTCAATCAAAACTGCTTTCTGGGGCCTCCGGAGTGGCGCAGCGGTCTAAGGCAATGCATCGCAGTGTAGACCCGGGTTCGATTCCAGGCTGAATCGAACCCTTATGGGACATAAGGCGGCACACAATTGGCCCAGCGTCGGCCGGGTTAGGGGAGGGTTTGGCTGATCTGGATGTCCTTGTCCCATCGCGCTCTAGCGACTCCTTGTGGTGGGCCAGGCGCATGCACGCTGACTTAGGTTGTCAGGTGTACGGTGTTTCTTCTGACACATTGGTGCGCCTAGCTTCTGGGTTAAGCAAGCAGTGTCTCAAGAAGCAGTACAGCTTGGCAGGGTAGTGTTTCGGAGGACGCATGGCTCTCGTCCTTCACCTCTCCCGAGTCCGTACGGGATTTGCAGCGATGGGACAAGACTGTGACTACCAATTGGATATCACGAAAAAGGGGTAAAAAGTACTACCAAAAAAAACACTTTCCGAGTTCCCTGGGTAAGATGAAATGTATGAAAATAAATTCACTGTGTGGAACAGAAAGAAACTGATCAGTATTATAACTCAAACATGATCTTTCAAAAGAAACCTGGAGCACGGTTTTGATTGAATAGCACCCCAGATCAGATGGGTTCAGGGAGGATGTGTAAGGTAGGACACGTGTGATTGGTTGTATTTCTGTCGTGGTCTCGGCTACACTGTTGATGTGTTATTACATGCTTGATTGTATCTCAGTTCACACTATACCTCCAATGGGTTATGAGTGCTTATGATTGAACGCACAGTATTAAAGTATGAGAGCGAAAAAACGAGAGAGGGAGAGAGAGAAACCGAGAGAGAGAGGACTGACTGGACAATGTCTTGGGTCTTTCATGTAGTTTTATCTTACCAAATAAAGGAAAGTCTTTAATTGACCGAGTGGAGAAAACACCCTGTGCTGGCTCTATTTTCCTTTCACATTGTCCTTTTCAACACGGTTCAAGCAACTATGGTGGATGCGCAACCCGGCCAGTACAATACAGCTTGGGTCTGCTTGGCTCAGTAATGTTAAGGTTATTTTATTTTTTATTATATGTGTGGTACTGTAGCTACCTAAACAATCACGTATTTGGCTGATTAGGGGGTTGGTGTTTATTTTGTTGTACACTTAGTTACTCATTGTGCCCCGAGCGCTGGCAAATGGCAAATCATCTACCACATTAACATAAACGTTAACAGGAAACAGTCCTACTGTGGAACCACTGACCAGCAGGGACTGTATTCAGATAGGAGTGCTGATCTAGAATCAGTTTAGCCTTTCAGTTGAATGAATAAGATTACATGGATGGGGGAGACCTGATCCTAGATCAGCACTCTCGAGACACGTTATCAATACAGGCCCAGGTCTCCTGATAATGCAGTTACATAACACCAGCACCAGCGGTGCTTTGATCCGACTCTTCAGGAGAGGCCTAGGAAAGTTACCATCAACCATCCTTCCACTTCAAATACAGGCCAGAGGTTGGTTATACAGTATATGCATATATACAATGCCAGTCAAAAGTTTGGACACCTACGCATTCAAAGTGTTAAACAAATCAAAATATATTTTATATTTGAGACTCTTCAAATAGCCACCTTTGCCTTGATGACAGCTTTGCACACTCTTGGCACTCTCGATGAGCATATTCCAAACTTCTGGTCCCCAGTGCAGGTTTAGCTTTTATTTAGTGCATTATTCCCATGCACCTGCAACAACAACTCAACCCCTCCCTGCTGCCTGAGACTACATCATGCCCTACATCATGACCAAGCCCAAGCTTGATGCAGGTGAGCTGCGCTGAGTCTCCAAGCTTGCACCATACTGCTTTGAGATCAAACACGTTCCAGGGAAACATTGTTGTGGCCAACACGCTGAGCAGGCACCCGTTTGTGAAGCCACCGAGTCATCGACTCTTGTCTGAGACATATTTGGAGCTGCTTAGGAAAGTGTGTGATGTGGAAGATGGATGTGTTCAGGATGCATTCCGCCTGACATGTCAGCCGCAAGTCCTAGGATAACTCCTCCCTGTGTGTGTATGCGGATGTGTCCTTGTCTGAGGATGGCGCGTCAGCCTTACTCTCCTCTCATGAAGACTGAGAGTCTGTGCTCGACAGAGATGCTTCATTAGTGGACCACATGAGCACGTTAGCCTCAGCTGGCCAAGACACACTCTCCTCCTTGTCCGTAGAAGAGCTCAAGCCCCACCAACAACATGATGCCGCCATCTCCACAGTGATCCACTATGTTGAGAGGAAGTGCAGACCATCCAAACGTGAGCGTCACAATGAGAACCAGCTCGATCTGAAGATTCTGAAACAATGGGAAAAGCTCACACTGGAGAATATCTTGTACAGAGTTTCCAACGATCCACTTAACAAGAGCAAGAGATTATATACGTCCTGCCTGAGACTCTTAGGAAGGAGGCCTTGCCTGGAGTTCATGACCTGGCTGGCCACCAGGGTCAGCCACGCACCCTCTCCCTTGCCTGTCAGTGGTTCTTCTGGCACGACATGGAGAAAGACATCCGCAACTACGTCAAGACCTGTCAAAGGTGTGTCCTCAGCAAGACCCCAGAGCCCACAGCAAGAGCCCCATCGAAGAGCATCAAGACCTCTGCCCCACTGGAACTTGTATGCATCGACTTCTGGTCTGCTGAAGACAACCAGAACAAGTCTGTGGATGTCCAAGTGATTACTGATCACTTCACGAAGATCGCACGTGCATTCCCCTGCCGGGACCAGACAGCAAAGAAAGTGGCAAAGAAGCTTTGGGACAACTTCTTCTGTGTCTACGGATTTCCAACCCGACTCCACTCAGACAATAAGTCTCAGACCTACCCCTACCATCCTATGAGGAGTGGTGGCACGGAGAGGTTCAACATGACACTAGGCAACATGCTGAGATCCTTGCCCCCAAAGTCAAAGCAGAAGTGGCCCCAGATGCTACAGAACATGACCTTTGTGTATAATTGTACTGCTCGTGAGACCGCTTTGCACCCTTCTACTGGATGTTTGGTAAAGTACCCAGGCTGCCTGTTGACCGGATGTTCAAGAGAGTCTTTCGGGACGAGACTGTCTGTGGCTACGATGTCTATGTAAAGACCCTGCTGACCGACCTCCAGTCTGTCATGCTCAAAGCTCAGAAGAACTCTGCAGTGGAACAGAGACACCAGTCTGACCAGTACAACAAGAAAGTCAAGGGCCAGCCTCTCTCCATTGGCGACCATGTTCTCGTGGCTAACGAGGGATGCAGAGGAAAACGCAAGCTCGCCGACAAGTGGGAACCAGATGTCTACACTGTTGTGGCTTCAAAGCCTGGACTCCACATCTACAGGATCTGGGGTCATACTAGATATGAGAGGGTGGTGCAGAGAAACCCTCTGCTCCAAGTCAACTTCTTCCCCTTGGATGAGACACAGGATGTGTCTGACCCCAGCTTGGCAAGTGACACCCATGTGATGGATGTGCCTGATGTATTGATGTGGATTTGAGCAATGTTTTACGACACCCTTTTACATCACCTTTGGTATGTATATGTGCTACAATGGCGGAACAACATTAAAACTTGTTGACTGATACATGGTCATGGTTGTTTCTGCTCGCTGTAACCAACAAAGTAATACTCCTGAGACTGAAGTTTCTGGATTGGTGTTCAACAGTGCAGCAACAGAACTTTCCATGGAGCATGCTGTCTCCTGGCAGGATGCTCTCTCCTGGGTCTAAGAGCAGTCTTCACTTTTATTCCACAATGTAAAAAATAGTGCAAATAAAGAAAAACCCTTGAATGAGTAATATTCCAAACTTTTGGCCCCCAGTGTATATTTAAGCAATAAGGCACAAGGGGGTGTGGTATGTGGCCAATATACCACGGCTAAGGGCTGTTGGGCACAATGCATAGCCATGATATATTGGCCATATACCACGAACCCCCGAGATACCTTATTGCTATTATAAACTGTTAACCAACGTAATTAGAGCACTAAAAATTAATGTTTTGTCATACCCGTGGTATACGGTCTGATAAACCATGGCTGTCAGCCAATCAGCATTCAGGGCTCGAACCACCCAGTTTATAATTTATATTTTAGATTGTTCAAAGTAGCCACCCTTTACCTTGATGACAGCTTTGCACACTCTTGGCAAAGCATGCCATTCCATGAGCAAAGCATTTATTTTTCAACTCGAATCAATGACCCCAGTCAATCCTCCATGACAACAAAATCATAAACAACAGAGTAGGGCTGGCTAAAGTCCTTCGTTTTGGGGTCATGCTCAGGTAAAACAATTAGTCTAATCTATACTTCCATATTTCTCGGTCCTATTCTTGAAGATCAAGGGGTATAACATTTATTGGAATGTTGGAAAGTATGAACATGTATGCATTAACTAACTGTAATTTGCTCTTATCCAGAGTGTCTGCTAAATGACAAAAATGTGTAAAATGTTTGTCTTCTTCTAATGCCTCTTAAGGGGAAAGTAATCTAAAAGTAAAGCAATGTAATCAGATTACGTTACTGAGTTTGGGCAATCCAAAAGTTACGTTACTGATTACAATTTTGGACAGGTAACTTGTAACTGTAACGGATTCCGTTTAGACACTAACCTACCCAACCCTGCCAATCAGAGTATCAAGCCAATGACGAACCACCACTTTACAAATGTGTGTTCTGGCTCAGGCCCAACCCATTGGTTTCTGGACCAATCAGACGGTGTTCGCATTTTGTGAAGGGTCGGGGAGGTACTCCGATCCGGGTACTCAGTCTGGCTAGCCATGCAATTTACTTATGCCATGTTTGTTAGTGCCTAACAAAACCTATTGGGGGCCCTGGAGGTCAGGGCCCCTTGGCACATGACATGCATGTTCAGTAAGGTGTAGATAGCTGGCTAGACTAAGTTACCAATTTAAACATTTTTCGCTGTCATGGGCTAATTGAGTGACTGTCCGTGACTGACATTACAGGAGAAAAACTGCTGATGCACTGCCAATTTAAAAATTGTATCTTGTGCATTCTACCATTCTAACTCTCAACAGTAAATTGAGACCCTGACTGAGTTCCTAAAAAAACTATGCCCAGGGCCGGCCCTGCACACGCGTCCCATTCTGCAATCCTAACCTCTTGTCACAGACCGCAGTTATTTTAAAACTTCAAACTCCGCCACCTCGAGACGACCATGGCAGGAGTAACGACGCTAAGATCGACCAACCCAACTGTCGGATCTCCGATTTAATTTAGGAAATAAACTAAAATGATCAACAGCCTCCTCTAGCCGAGTCTCATCCAGGTTCAGTTGTTTGTTGTTCTTTCTCTGGACGCGCGTCTCCAATGTCTCTCCCGGTAGTTCTCCCCGGATCGTGTTACCCTGTAACAGGGGTTTCGTTGGGCTCTCAGTTGGCAGACCCGTCGTTGAGGAGCCGGTCGCCCAGCTGTATATCTACCTCTCGCATGCCTGGTTCTCAGTCGCGGCTGCTCCCAGCGCTTCTCCCTAGCCGCACACTGCTCTCCCTCGGATTACTGCAGCTGGTTCTCGGCTGCGTCATGGTCGCGCTCTCCTTCTCAGCTCTCTCCCTAAGCAGCTCGCCACCCATCCGAAACTCATGCCCTTTCTGGGTCGGATCTTCAGTGAGTAGCCTCATAGGTTTATTAACATCTCACACATAATTAATAAGATGGCAGTAATTTATTGACTCCATATTCTTGAGCTATGGTAGCTAGCCTATATCAACAGATGGTGTCGTTCTTATCAGTTGTGCAACTTTTATGCAAATCACACATCATATCCACCAGAACCAGAAGACATGGCAGAGCGCTGGACTATTTATCAGCTTGTCCTGGTGTCATATCTATATGCTGTTTAAGAGTCCAGTGGTATTAGGCGACTTGTGTATTGACAATAACGTTACATTATTATTATTATGACTTATGTTGGTAGCTCCTACAGTTGGATACTAGCCCATTTATGAGTGAACTGGATTGGAACACATACTGTATATCTGAAAGGTGCAAGCCCTACATAGTACAAGCCCTATGCCCCTGCTCAAAATTAGTGAACTAAATTGGGAAATGGGGTGCAGCCCTGGTCTTTCTCTATCTTGGTTTATAAAATATATATATACACTGGGGCCAAACGTTTGGAATATTACTAATTCAAGAGTTTTTCTTTATTTCCACTAGTTTTTACATTGTAGAATAAAAGTAAAGACATCAAAACTATGACATAACACATATGGAATCATGTAGTAACCAGATAAGTGTTAAACAAATAAAAATATATTTAATATTTGAGAATCTTCAAATAGCCACCTTTGCCTTGATGACAGCTTTGCACACTCTTGGCATTCTCTCGATGAGCATATTCCAAACTTTTGGCACCCAGTGTATATATTTTCAAAGAAAAGTGCAGGTTTAGCTTTTTTTAGTTATCGCATTATTCCCATGTACCTGTGAATAATGCTTGTTGAGGATCCCTCCCTGCTGCCTGTGACTAATCTCATCTCCTTTCAGACCCGTCGATTCTAACCTCGTTTATGGAGAAACCTTATCGCTCACCACTCTCCCCTATACACACACACACACACACACACACACACACATTGTACAGAAGCCTAATATGGATTCACTTAAATAATTTAAGCATCTATGTAGGCCTTATGAAGGGTGCATGAAGGCCTTTAAAGTTGTTGTTCTTTTAAAGTCTGACTGTGCATTGTACAATGCCTTTTGTGCATGTTTGGCAGACCATCTCTAAGTCTCTTACACAGGGGTTACATGCTTGCCAAGCTTCTACAGCTGCTGCTCAGACTAAATACTGTGGAGGCTGCCAGGGTTGTCAAACCTCAAAATAATGGCTCTGTTTAGTCTTAATCAGTTCATCCACTGTGACTGCCCACTTCAGTTAGAGAATTAGACTAAAAATGTTTCAGTAGACTATTGGGCCTTTTCAGCTTCATCAGAAACTTCTTCTGGAGAGAAACCAAACTTTTACTGACACTAATGTTTTTGTGTTATTATGTGGTGGAAAAAAAAAAAAAAACTCATAAGGCAGTCCAATCTCAATATACAAAAGCTTTATTTGAACATGCGTTGGTAAACCAATTAAACTCGCTCTTTGTTTTCACAGACATCTTAAACAGACCGATGATGGGTGGGTTGTTTCACATGCCCTTCGAATGAATCCGGTGCTCCTGCTTATCACCAGAGATTTTAGGCCCAGACAGAGACAAATCATATCATGTCCACTCTCCCACACATCCTGGGATAACAGGAACCATGAAAAATTAGAAACAGTTGTAAAACTTAAAGGGCAACTTGAAACAATCTTACAGAAACTAAGAGTAACAGGATGACCTATCCCTTCTTCAAGCCATATAAGATAACAAATTACATTTTCCTCTTCGACACTTACCAAGAATGTGAAATTAGTATCCCAGTATTCTGGGATATTATAGGGGTTTCACACTGATCGATAAGGGCTGGTGTGTTGTAGGTTTCTGTTGGCCTTTGTAGAAGTCTGTTTTAATGTCCATTGGCAAATTACTCAACCAAACACAGCAACTCACTTGGCATACATAGCTTTCCTGGAACATGGGTGGGTGTAACCGAGATAACTAACTCCAGTTATTGTCAGGAAGTACGGTGCAATAGCCTACACAGGAAGCTGAAGCCTACACAGGAAGCTGAAGGAGCCCACCACTCACTGCTTTAGTTCATTATGTCAAAATTAGTCTGACAACGTTCATATAACCTTAGACAAGATTCACACAACCTTAAACAACATCCACACTCCATTTGTGACCGACCGGCACGATTCGGCCTTATGTCGCAACATTTTAAATTGTGTTTAATTCTGCTTTGAAAGTTGATAAACTTGTAACCTCACTTTTGAGAAAATGGCCTTTGAATGTTTTTGTACACCTACTGGAGAGCTCTTCTTAGTCTACACACATTCAGCATTGTTCACACCCTCTTAAGCTTTAGCCCCACCCAGCTCTTTAAGGATTCACAAGTGAGGCCGTGTATTAAACAACCAAAGATTTCAAGACTAAAGCCTGGTTTATACTATGGGTGTGTTTGTAAATTCATTCTGGAGTGCCAGTGTGCGCGCTCTGTGCGTTCATAAACTCAGAGCATTGTCAGAATTTATGTCAGTAAATTCAGAGCGTTTCGCTCTCGGAGCATTCAGAGAGCGCACACTAGATGCCATGGCCAAGGAGTAGGGTTGACCCCAGCGTTCTGACTTAACAACAGCAGTCAAGCACCCAAGCTAACTGGCTAACATTGGCTAGCTTGCTAGCTACTTCCAGACACAACTGAGGAAACAGTTCAATCTGACCATTTTACTCACCCTAGCCTAGCTGGTTAGGCTGGTGTTATGTTATCCAGAGCGTTGGTGACTGCAACTGTGCTGCTGGCAACAATTTAATTACACTTTTTTGCCAACGTTTACTGACACTGGCCATATTCATCGGGTTTGTCAGTTATTCTGCGCTCTGGCACACTCAGATGAGTGCTCTGAAATCGGAGTAGATGGCCAAAGCGAATTTACCAGCTACGTCTATCAACAGTTGTCGCAGTGACATCATTCTATTGAAATGGTTACTTGCATAATGGAGTCTTTTGTTTAGACAAAACAATGAACCATAATCCCAACTCATAACGTTACTACCCTGCATGAATCTGCAGGTAGCTAACCAACCAGGTTCAATGTTAGCTAGCTAGCTAACATTAGGCTATAACTAGCAATGCAAATGGCTCTGAGATATGAATAATATTACTACACAGATCATACACAAAACTTTAACTAGTGAGCCAGCCAGCTAACGTTAGCTAGCTAGCTAACAGTGTGCTTTAACCTGAAATGAAAACGACTTTCTGATAAAATTAGAAACAAGTAATATCTGAAAATGTAGCTAGCTAGACTATCTTACCCGTATACTCTCTGTCACGGATGCCATGGTTGCCTTAGTTTGAAGATGTAATCCGGAGACAGGTGTTTTATACAACAGCCTTCTGTGTGTTCTCTTTTCGACTCCATCTGCATATTTGCAATCAAACGCCAGAATTGTCTCCATCTCCTTAGTTATCATACTCTAATTCCACTGTGCATTCCACTGATTTCAAAATTCAGTCCTCCAGAAAGTTAGAAAAGATTACCTACACATTTTATTTAACCTTTATTTAACTAGGCAAGTCAGTTAAGAACAAATTATTATTTACAATGATCGCCTACCCCTGCCTCCCCCAACCCGGACGACGCTGGGCCAATTGTGTGCCGCCCTATGGGACTCACGATCACGCTGGTTGTGATACAGCCCGGGAACGAACCAGGTTCTGCAGTGACGCCTCTAGCTCTGAGATGCAGTGCCTTAGACTGCTGCGCCACTCGGGAGCCTACTGACCAGCTCATGCATGTCCAGCCCACCCATTTTCTCAGCCAATCATGGGTAGCGGGAAGGTTCCTGTCTTTCTGTGGCTAAACCAACTAGGCTTGTAATTTTAACAATGTTATTAAGGCACATGAAAGTTCACATGTTCTAGAAGGCATTTATGACAAAAAAAATGAACTAATTTAACACCTGGTTATGTCAGCAGGCAGGCCAAAACTCCATCCCACCAAAACAAGCAGAAATTTCCGGCAGTCTAGCTCCTACACTAAAATGGCATTATCATAATTTTCCCAATTTCACAGTGTTATTCCAACCTCATAGTGTGGAAATGTATACATTGACTGTACAAGAAGTTAGGAACTTCCTAATATTGAGTTGCACCCCCTTTTCAGGACATGGACGAAAGCATTCCATAGGGATGCTGGCCCATGTTCACTCCAATGCTTCCCACAGTTGTGTCAAGTTGGCTGGATGTCCTTTGGGTGGTGGACCATTCTTGATACACACAGGAAACTGTTGAGCGTGAAAAACCCATCAGCATTGCAGTTCTTGACACACTCAAACCGGTGCACCTGGCACCTACTACCATAACCCGTTCAAAGGCACTTCAATATTTTGGCTTGCCCATTCGACCTCTGAATGGCACACGTACACAATCCATGTCTCAGTTGTCTCAAGGCTTAAAAATCCTTCTTTAACCTGTCTCCTCTCCTTCATCTACAGTAATTGAAGTGGATTTAACAGTTTACATCAATAAGGGATCATAGCTTTCACCTGGTTGCACCTAGTCAGTCTGTCATGAAAAGAGCAGTGTATTAAACACAGGAAAATCACGTTTTTGACTGCACTGGGCCTTTAAACAATATTCCCCCAACCTTGAGTCAACATTCACCTCAGCTGACCGTAAACAATCCTAATTGAAAACAGACTTCAAGACTCTATTCTATAGGACAAGACTCTGAAATAATATCCATAACAATCCAATAGTATGGAGGTCAGCCCTGTCCATACAGGCCCAGTTCGTTAAGAGACTCCAGACATCCTATATGCTACAGCCACATATTGAGCACATTGTCCACTCAGTGCTAGCTACTGTAATCAGGATGGAGAGATAGGGGTGGACAGTGGGAGAGGGGAGACAAGGAAACAGGGCATTGAGGCTGTGTCCCAAATGGCACCATATTCCCTATTTGGCGCACTACTTTTGACCAGGGCCCATAGGGGAATAAGGTGCCATTTGGGGCTCAGCTAGAGTCGACACATCTGGAGAGGCAACGTTCCATCCCCCAAATCCCCCTCTGGCGGCTCCGCCAGTCACCTCAGGGTACAGTCACTCTCAGATGCAAATGTATTACCAGTGAATTTTAAAAACGTGGATTAATTTGGTTAGATATGAATCTGCCAGAGTATTGTGAGGGAACATGTTTCTCAGTTGGTCTTCTTTTGAGAGAACAATTTTGGCAGTACTTTACAGGCCTGTTTCTGTTAGTATTTACTTTGGTATTTACACAGAAACTATTGGATCCAATAGTAGACTACTTTTTTGTACTTATTTGAAAATAATTCTCTATCACACTACACTTAGTAATGAGTAGATTAATAGAATGGTAGTAATGAATCCCAAAGAAAGCAGACAGGAATTGTGTGTGTGGTTTTGTGGGTGTGTGTACCAGTGCAGTCATATAGAACCAGAGTTATCTGAACTATGTGAGCCCATATCATAAGTACAATGGAGGAGCTGGGGCTAACAGGAAGCACCAGGATTTAGAACAGCACACGCACTAATACCAAAGTTGAGGAGTGATTGACTGCATCACTAAGGTGTTGAAGGTACCGAACTGTCTGTTCAAGCGGTTGACACACAGTTCGGACACTCATCGGTATCACACAAGACATGCAACCAGAGGTCTCTTCACACAGTATTAAATAGAGTCATTACTAAATGTAACTCTCTGCCACCCTAGGTAATTCAAGCTAGCAATAAAACCAGATTAAAAAAACAGATAAAAAACAAAAACCAGATTAAAAAAACTGACAAAACTGTGAAGACAGACATTTTGATGTATTTTGCATTTTATTATGTATTGTATTATGGTACAGTACCTAGGGTTGCACATTTTGGGGAATATTCAGAGGTCGAAACTTTCCGTGGGAATTAACAGGAATATATGGGAAGTTCCAGGTGAAGCTGGTTGAGAGAATGCCAAGAGTGTGCAAAGCTGTCATCAAGGCAAAGGGTGGTTACTTTGAATAATCTCAAATGTCAAATATTTTTTGATTTCATTAACACTTTTTGGGTTACTACATGATTCCACAAGTGTTATTTCATAGTTGTGATGTATGTACTATTATTCTACAATGTAGAAAATAGTACAAAAAAGAAAAAAGAAATTACCACGGTGGGTTGGTGTGTCCAAACTTTTGACTGGTACTGTATGTGATATGTGGTTGTCTCGCCTGGCTATCTTGAGATGAATGCACTAGCTGTGGGTCGCTCTGGATGGGAGTGTCTGCTGAATGGATAAATTGTAATGTAGATGTAGTGCTATTTATATTTATGTATATTAGTTGTTGTGATTCCTGTTTGGACCCCAGGAAGAGTAGCCGCTGCCTCGGCAGCAGCTAATTAGAGGTCCTAAAAAATACTAAATACTTTAATGGAGACAATGTGTGTGTGGGGGTTACTGTCTGTGTATGCACATGGTATACAGTATGTAAAATTGCGAACTGCTGCATCTGTGTATCTTCTTCTCCAGGTTATCCTGTCAGGGATTGTTGGCCTCACAACATGGAGGAGACCCATGCTGCTGCTGGTAGGTCATATATCACAGAACTGTTCTTTTTATATATGAGGGGATCTGTACTTGCTTACTGTATGAGGGAACCGAGTTTAGTACTGTACTGTATGAAGGCCAGGGATATTCAACCTGTGGTCCGCATTTTTTCCCAATTTCTGTTTGAATATCGCTAGCAACAACAGAATAAACACATTTTGAATTACGTACCTGCCAGTAGCGGGTCCTGGTTGGCTGAGTAGGTGGGGCGGAGCAGAGTGCAGGCAGATTTCAATTTCAACAGGCATGCATCGCGATAGTAGCCTGGCATAACCAGCCTGATAATAGCTTGTTTCCAATTAGATTCATTTCTCTAAAATAGGACTGGAGTCCTAGGCCTACTACTCAGGCTGGACTATTGTATTAGACCTATACCGTATAGCTATTTAAAAAATACTGAAGACAGAAACTGATAATATTTCAACATATTTAATAGTGAAACCAAAGTGCTGTAACATTCATAAATTAAATTAAATAGCCTAGTACACACCTAAATGTTAGAATCAAAAGGCTATTGCACAGAAAAACGTGGATAGTCGGTTGCATAAATTCTGACCGGGATGGCACTGATCATTGGGTACTAGTTCAGAATGACTCCAAAAGCACTGATCATTGGGTACAAGACCAGAATGACTCCTTAGGAAAAGAAGGCTTGATCCATAAATTAGCCTAGCCTACAAAACTAAAACAATCCACATATGTTCAAATCAAAAGGCCTGACCGGATTAACATGACATTGAATAATGCAGCCACATCGGAGTCCCCGGTCCCGACATAATCAGAAAGAATAAGATATCAAATTTAACACAATCCCAACATAAAAAAGCAAGAGACAATAGCCTATTGCAGGGAAAAGGTTAGGTTTAAATCAAAAATAATAATAATTTTGGGTCCAACTAAATGTTTTTAATTTAGATATTATTAATTATGTTGATTTTGAAAAGGAAATTGTGGTAAATGAGGCTCTACGGTGAAAATTATTGTCTCCTAATACAGTTAGTCACTGGACATTTCTGTCATTGCAGATACAGCACCGGGTCCAATCACTCACAGAACTGATACACTACAGTCGTTGCCAAAAGTTTTGAGAATGACACAAGTATTGGTCTCCACAAAGTTTGCTGCTTCAGTGTTCTTACATCTTTATGTCAGTAGTTACTATGGTACACTGAAGTATAATTACAAGTATTCCATAAGTTTCATTGACAATGACATTCAGTTATGCAAAGAGTCAATATATGCGGTGTTGACCCTTCTTTTTCAAGACCTCTGCAATCCACCCTGGCATGCTGTCAATTAACTTCTGGGCCACATCCTGACTGATGGCAGGCCATTCTTGCATAATCAATGCTTGGAGTTTGTCAGAAGTTGTGGGTTTTTGTTTGTCTACCCGCCTCTTGAGGATCGACCATAAGTTCTCAATGGGATTAAGGTCTGGGGAGTTTCCTGGCCATGGACCCAAAATGTCGATGTTTTGTTCCCCGAGCCACTTAGTTATCACTTTTGCCTCATGGCAAGGTGCTCCACCATGCTGGAAAAGGAATTGGTCGTCACCAAACTGTTCTTGGATGGTTGGGAGAATCTGCTCTCAGAGGATGTGTTGGTACCATTCTTTATTCATGGCTGTGTTCTTAGGCAAAATTGTGAGTGTGCACTCTCCCTTAGCTGAGAAGCAACCCCACACATGAATGGTCTAAGGATGCTTTACTGTTGGCATGACACAGGACTGATGGTAGCGCTCACCTTGTTTTCTCCAGACAAGGTGTTTTCCGGATGGCCCAAACAATCGGAAAGGGGATTCATCAGAGAAAATGACTCTACCCCAGTCCTCAGCAGTCCAATCGTTGTACCTTTTGCAGAATATCAGAAGTGGCTTCTTTGCTGGCCTTCTTGACACCAGGCCATCCTCCAAATGTCTTTGCCTCACTGTGCGTGCAGATGCACTCACACCTGCCTGCTGCAATTGCAAGCTCTGCACTGGTGGTCCCCCCGATCCCGCAGCTGAATCAACTTTAGGAGATGGTCCTGGCGCTCGCTGGACTTTCTTGGGCGCCTTGACGCCTTCTTCACAACAATTGAACCTCTCTCTCCTTGAAGTTCTTGATGATCCGATAAATGGTTGATTTAGGTGCAATCTTACCAGCAGCAATATCCTTGCCTGTGAAGCCCTTTTTGTGCAAAGCAATGATGACGGCACGTGTTTCCTTGCAGGTAATCATGGTTGACAGAGGAAGAACAATGATTTCAAGCACCACCCTCCATTTAAAGCTTCCAGTCTGTTATTCTGACTCAATCAGCATGACAGCGTGATCTCCAGCCTTGTCCTCGTCAACACTCTCACCTGTGTTAACGAGACAATCACTGACATGATGGCAGCTGGTCCTTTTGTGGCAGGGCTGAAATGCAGTGGAAATGTTTTGGGGGGATTAAGTTCATTTTCATGGCAAAGAGGGACTTTGCAATTAATTGCAATTCATCTGATCACTCTTCATGACATTCTGGAGTATATGCAAATTGCCATCATCATCACTGAGGCAGCAAACTTTGTGGAGACCAATACTTGTCATTCTCAAAACCTTTGGCCACGACTGTACTTGGCCAAAAGTAGCTGGACATCCTTTCAAATTAGTTGATTTGGCTATTTCAGCCACGGACATTGCTGACAGGTGTATAAAAACGAGCATACAGCCATGCAATCTTCATAGACAAACATTGGCAGCAGATTGGCCCGTATTGAAGAGCTCAGTGACTTTCAAGGTGGCACCGTCATAGGATGCCATCTTTCCAACTAGTCAGTTCGTCAAATGTTTGCTGTTTTTGTGAAGCGGAAACGTCTAGGAGCAACTGCAGCTCAGACCTAAAGTGTCAGGCCACACAAGCTTACAGAGTGGGACTGCTGAGTGCTGAAACAATTGTCTGTCCTCGGTTGCAACACTCATTTCCGAGTTCCAAGTTGCTTCTGGAAGCAACATCTGCGCAATAACTGTTCATCGGGAGCTTCATGAAATGGGTTTCCATGGCCATGCAGCCGCACACAAGCCTAAGATCGCCATGCGCAATGCCAAGAGTCAGCTGGAGTGGTGCAAAGCTCACATTGGACTCTGGAGCAGTGGATGCACATTCTCTGGAGTGATGAATCACGCTTCACCATCTGATGGACAAATCTGGGTTTGGCGGATGCCTGGAGAACGCTACCTGCCCAAATGCATAGTGCCAACTGTAAAGTTTGGTGGAGGAGGAATAATGGTCTGGGGCTGTTTTTCATGGGTCAGGCTCCTTAGTTCCAATGAAGGGAAATCTTAAAGCTACAGCACACAATGACATTTTAGAAAATTCTATGCTTCCAACTTTGTGGCAACAGTTTGGGCAAGGCCCTTTCCTGTTTCAACATGACAATGTCCCCGTACACAAAGCTAGGTCCATGCAGAAATGGTTTTTCGAGATCGGTGTGGAATAACTTGACTGGCCTGCACAGAGCCCTGACCTCAACCCCATCAAACACCTTTGGAATTCATTTGAACACCGACTGCGAGCCATGCCTAATCCGCCAACATCAGTGCCCGACCTCACTAATACTCTTGTGGCTGAATGGAAGAAAGTCCCTGCAGCAATGTTTCAACATCTAGTGGAAAGCCTTCCAAGAAGAGTGGAGGCTGTTATAGCAACAAAGGGGGGACCAACTCCCTATTAATGCCCATGATTTTGAAATGAGATGATCGACGAGCAGGTGTCCACATACTTTTGGTCACGTAGTGTATCTAAAGTACTAATTAGCTATGGATTGGAAAAGCAAAACTCCAACCCGTATATAATAATAATAATAATAATAATAATAATACATTATTTCCAACACATAGCTAACCTTTGTTTAATCAGCTAAACAGCTGCTATGCAGAAACATGTTTGGAGTTACCTTTCTAGCTAATAGGCCATGTTAGAGTTTATACTTCCTCTTCCAATTATAATGTGGGGCGGTCAAAACAATGAAAAACGATTGAAAATGTTTCAAAATGTGGATTACTTCTCCTTGCCATTCACCTGATGACATATGATGGGTGTCTGGGTTGCTGGTTTACCTGGGCGGGGGTCCTGGGCTAGAAAATGTTGCCTACATATAGCCTACACCCCTGATGCATTCTATATATGAGGATGATGACTTTCTTACCTGGACCTATTTTACTAGTACTCCTTCTACCAATGGGCAGTTTGAAATTAGCTAATACTGTATGTTTGTTTACATCACATAATTACGACAACAAAGGATTCAACGTCTTTATGCAGGGAACAGTGTGAATGTTTCCACTTGCCTGCAGAAAGAATATTAACAGGGATTTGCCAGAATCAACCCTGTCATTGGATTAGACCATAATGATAATGTAGTGAAATGAATGGAATCAGAATAGAATCATTTTGTCCACGTGTTTTCCGATTATGCTCTACTCTTCGTCACGTCCTGAGAATGCCATCCATGCAGCCATAGAGGTGTGGTTTGGTCTATTCTGTAGTGCCAGGAAAAGCACAGAAATTATAGTGTTAAATCAGCCATGTCTGTCAGGATGCAAGGGTTCAGAGGTGACCACGCTAGAGAGGTAATCTCAGACTCTGAGCTGGATGACCATGCTAGAGAGGTAATCTCAGACTCTGAGCTGGATGACCACACAAGCAAGTTAATCTCGTTCATAGTTGTTCACCAGTACTGGTTAGATGACTTTGTAAATCTCAGTTTTCAGTATCTTGTTGCAGTGCTCATTGTCTTTTTTTGCACATGCTTCACAAACACCAGATGGCTTTGTATATCAAAAACCCAATCTGGTCCCCAATTTACCTCATCACCATGATTCATCCTCAATTTTACCCCAACACCATGATTCCTTCCCAATTTTACCCCATCACCATGATTCATCCCCAATTTACACCATATGCAGATTGACTCATCTGGTGCTGTTTTTTGGGAAACATTGTGCTTCCACAAAGATGCTTCCAAAAAGATGGTTGGAGGTCCACAGAATTCTGACTTGAATGGGAATATCTGTCATTTTAAATTATACTTTCAATCCTCCATAGGGAACCTATTGAAATCATATAAATATATATATACAGTATATTAGAATATACATGGCCATTTAAGTTGATATTCGGCGGTTGGTGGACCGGCGGTCATCTTTGTGGTAGTAATTAGAAGTTAACATATTAAATAACTTTACATTGGAATATTGTAGCAGCTGAATTGCAGTGATATGAAGGGATAGGTCAATTCTATGAATTATATTTCTATGATTGAAATGACGCACACCCTGTATTCAAGAGCATGTTGTGTCAACCGATGGCGGGCACAACACAAATACCTCAGATGATGTGAAATGGGGTCTAAGCTACAACATATGCAAATATGAAAACAAATCGGAGTTTACTTGTTTTTAGATCATTGACATTAAAGGTTTAAAAATTACATTTGTATTGATTTTATAAAAACATTTTAATAAACAATTCAATAGTTTGTCAGCTTTTAAATGATATCAAACTCAACCATTTATCTTTTCCAGTGATGAAGACATGGATTTTTCATTGTATGGTGGTATGCAAAATGGGTCAACTTTTATCGACTTTATCTCCTGAATGTTTTGGCATTCATGTCCAAAGAGTCACTTTCTGACCACTTCCTCCATGGGAAAACATGTATGGAATGTTTTGTTTCAATCAAAAGGGATGCTGTCAAAAAGTGATTCAATTCAAATGGTTTTATCTTGTAGTCACATTCCCTGGCCTTCCAAATCCTTAAAACCATGTAATCTGGTGTGTTTGATTTCTCTGTAGAGGTGGTATTAAAGCCTCTTAGAAACATAAACTGTTTTTCCCAGGTTTTCTCAAATCCTACCCCTAGTGGCACTAGACACCGGAACAATCTCTAGCCAACCCCTGACTGCTCATAGAGGTCAGAACTAAGAGTTCAGATGATCTTGGTCCAGTGGGTCTGTGATCTGAAGATCTCCAATCTATCAAGCTCTCTGCCCTCCTGACCAAACGTTCTGAAGCGTGAAGATTCACTCTAGACCAGGATTTCCCAAACTCCGTCCTGGGGCCCCCCAACCCTGGGTGCACGTTTTAGTTTTTTCCCTAGCACTGATTCAGCTGATTTAAACCATTTAAAACTTAATGACAAATTGGTTATTTAAATCAGCTGTGTAATGCTCGGGCAAAAACCAAAACATGCACTCAGGGGGGTCCCAGGATCAAGTTTGGGAAACCCTGCTCTACACTGTGTTAACTGACTATTCAAGTCTTTACATGGACATGTTTGGTCATGAATGATTATGATTTCTATTTAGGGGTTCACAGCAAAACCAATTCTTAAAAGAATATGCTTGACATGGTCAAAAAACACAAGCATAGATTGTTAACTATTTTTCACACAGCGCCACACAGAAACTATAGGTCATGAGTAACTTGGTCAAAATAATGTCACCGATTTGCCTGTAGGTAGCGCTGTTATGAGCAGTCTCACTGAAACACTACCCCGTTTGACCTAGAGACTTGAAAATGGTTGGTGTCTTTCCTCATGCTGAACAAATTTGCCAGACATTTTGGAAAACCTTTGAAAAACGTATTCTCATGAACCATAAGATTTAGTTTACCTACATGAGAGTGCTTGCTTTGTTATCCAAAGATAGTTCCTACAGTGGTTCCTCCTTTAAAAGTTGCGAGCTTTTGCCGCGGGATTTAGAGGTACTCAGCGTCACGGCTTCATTGCTCCAGATCACCACAGGGGGGAGTTAGAGCACTCTTTATGCATTTGGGTCCCAAAGTTTTTATATGACCAATCATATCGAGTGGTTCCAATGATGAATTTGACGCTATGGGGACACATAGCTGGTGACTTTGTAAAGCAAAGATGGCTGACAAAAACATTACGGTGGAAGCAAATCTAAGTAATTATAAGGTCATAACAAGTAAAGCAAAAAATATACAATTGAGAGGAATATGTTAGTTAATGTAGAGACAAATGATATATTTTTATGTCATGAAGTTAATTCACGAAAACCGCTATTTAGCAAGTTAGCTGAACTGGAACCCTATGAGCCATTTCCTGGCATCCGATTGGTTACTGGAATTTAAAGGTCCTTTTTAGCAACCTGATTGGTTAAAATGCCTAATGTGCCTCGCAGCACTTCCTTGTTTGAAAATATATCCCATGAAGAATCCACGTAAATCCTTATCCAGAGCAACTTACAGTAGTGAGTGCATACATTTTCATATTTTTTTTTCGTACTGGTCCCCTGTGGGGAATCGAACCCACAACCCTACCAACTGAGCTACACAGGACTACTAAATGTCAGTATTTGTTCAACATCTTTATGCTTTCATTAATAAAAGACCAGATTTGCCCTAATGAAAAATGCATAATGCATTATGTGCAATTTTCTTATCTAGTTAAATGATATAATTGTACCACTGTTTTTACTTACAGTAGTGATGGACAGCTGGAGGCATTTTGGAAACATGTCGTGACCATAAGCTTAATATCGCTCTGGATAAGGGTGTCTGCTAAATTACTAAAATGTCAAATGTAAACATATACTCAATATCAGACCAGATTTTCCCTAACGGAAAATGCATGTGGACTGACGTTTTTGTTTCTCTCTCTCGCACACACGCACTTTAAACATTTGGTCATGTTGTGTGTTTTCAATTATCTGTGACATTGTGGTTACAATAAGCTTAATAAACATATACATTTTCAAACTGTTTTAAAACATTAAGATAAATATTGGAAAGAAGCAGGCAGGGAGCAGGTTTCGAACCCCCAACCGTTAAGCCCAAAGCCGGCAGGGAGCAGGTTTTCGACCGTGCCATGAAGGTCTGATGTGTGGCATGCATATTAACTGTAGAATATCCGGGACTCAACAAGTAGCCTACCAATATCCACCAGTAAAATAAATCAATTTAATACACACAATCACAAAGACATCCATAAATATTTTGTTTAGGAAGGTCATAAAAAAATGAAACTAAGACAATTTTCTTTCAAAATAACATAAAAGCATGTTTTAAGATGTATTTATCTGTGCTATAGTAGCTGAGGCTATGGTTTTATTTTACCTTTATTTGCTTCATGTCAACAAAATTAATTAACTTGTTATGCTCTTTCAGATAGTGTATAGCAATCAGAACATCTGGCCTGCATGGGCATCTGTACTGTAGGATTATTTGGGAATGAAGGCAAGCTCCTACAAGCTTCATAAAGACGACCTCAAATATGCCCTCTTTCAACGAGCATTAACAGCATTAACGGCAGAAATGGCCGACAGTAAAATACTATGCTGTTCCATACCGCAGCATCTTGCAAGCCATGCTGCAGTATGCTGCAACTTTTAAACGAGCAACCACTGTACATGAGAGTGCTTGCTTTGTAATCCAACTGATCTTGTGTCCTTTCTGTCATCCTGTGAACCCCGTTAATTGCTGCTTACAGCAATATTTGTAAATGCTTTTCTCAAACTCCTTTACTCCTATACTATGTTTGTTAAAATGTAGATTCCGCTAGGTGGCCCTTTTTTTATTTCGTCCTACCCCAGAATGTTGCCAGTGTGTATAGTAGCATGTTACAAATGGAGTTATCACACAATACAGTATATATTTGAGCAATAGTTCTGTTAAAGCTGCAATATGTAACTTTTTGGGGTACCTGATCAAATTCACATAGAAATCTGAGTTATAGATTTGTCATTGAAAGCAAGTCTAAGAAGCGGTAGATTTGTTCTATATGCACTACTTTATGCTTCCCATTCTTAGGTTTAGTTTTTGTACACCAGCTTCAAGCAGCTGAAAATGCTATATTTGTGGTTATTGAAAATGTAATTCCACAGGGGTTTAGATGGTACAATGATTCTCTACACTATACTGTTTTTTCTCGTTTTATCACATAAACTGAAATTAGGAAACCTATTCAAATTTTAGCAACCAGGAAATGCTGGAGCGATTTCTGCATAGTGCACCTTTATTATTATTTAACCTTTATTTAATGAACATCAATAATGTATCTTCCCTTGGGGAAATACTCTTATTAGTGTAAAGAGCATCTTAGGCACAAATTGAGGATCCGGTTTAGCTCATGTTTTCAAAACGTGACTTCAGGAAACTGGAAGAGTGAGTGTTCAGTTGGGACTGTATCCTCCCAGTCACAAAGAGACCGCAGAGCCCCACCTCTGACCTGAGTGGTTTCCATGGCCGGTGCCTCCTGGACAGATGGGGACAGACAGGTCCCCATGCGTCCCAGTCTCAGAGAGAGAGAGAGACACAGACAGAGACACACACAGAGAGACAGAGGGCCCCATGCGTCCCAGTCTCAGCTCCAGTATAAATGCCCCCCCCCCCTCCGCACTATTTGTGTAAGCTTTGGTTTGACTTGTTTTGCTGCTTGAGGCGTGCTTAAAATAGTCAGATCTTTTCCGAGTCCCACTATTTGTGTAAGCTTTGAAAAGGGGTCCATTTTCATATTGATTGACATGTCCTTGGATGTTCTGAATTACATCCACTATAAACCAACACTCAGACCAAGTCAGTCTAATAGAAGTGTAGTTAAATTAGCCACTGTATATTCCACGATGTCAGCTATCAACAAGCTGGAATTAGTCTGTTTTCGTCTCTTATTCATTAGAATGTTTTATTTGTTTTTACCAACGAGGACGACTTTGAAAAAAAAAGTACATTGTTCATCTTGTTCATCTATATGTTTTTTTACCCAAATAAATTCAATTAAATTACTGTGCCTTCAGAAAGTATTCACACCCCTTGACTTTTTCGACATTTTGTTGTGTTACAAAGTGGGATTAGAATTGATTTGTCACAATTGCAGTTAGACGAGGCGCAGAGCTGTGGTGCAAAAACATTCCTTTATTCAGGTAAGTGTAATCCCAAAACCAAAAAAAATAGAGACCGCAACCATGAATAGTCTTGAAACAAAAAGGAACACACACAAACCCACCAACACAGGTGGGAAAAACTGAACATAAATAGGCTCCCCAATTAGAGGCAATGCGGCGCAGCTGCCTCTAATTGGGGACCAATATCAAAGGGAACATAGAGAATTCCAGAGAGGTCTCTGGACACTAAACTTGAAAACCATAAAGGTTTCCAGAGACCTCTGAACATAAATCCTTACATGATTTAATTACACAGGGGGCCAAAAGTTTGGAATATTACTCATTCAAGGGTTTTTCTTTATTTGCACTATTCTTTACATTGTAGAATAAAAGTGAAGACATCAAAACTATAACACATATGGAATCATGTAGTAACCAAAAAAAGTGTTAAACAAATCAAAATAGATTTTATATTTGAGATTTTTCAAATAGCCACCCTTTGCCTTGATGACAGCTTTGCACACTCTTTGCATTCTCTATGTTTTTGCAAATATCTCCGTTGCTATTTCTCTCTCCCTCCCCTCTCTCTTTGCCTGGTCCTCTCCCTCTCGCAGGTAAATCTGTTTGTACTGTCGTCAGTGGTGTGTGTTCTCCTCAACCTGGCCGGCTTCATCCTCTGCTGTCAAGAGGCTCAGCTGGTCTCCACCATGACCAACTGCCAACTGGTGAGACGCGCACACATATGCACATGCAGACATCACCCAAAGGTTTGATTGTATTAATTCTCTCTCTGTATTAAATGTAGATGTTTTGTCACTGGCCTACACAAAATACCCCATGGATCTCTTTTGTTTTGTGTGTTTCAGTGTGAGTCTAAAGGCCATGTATCTCTTGTGTTTTGTGTGTTTCAGAGTGAGGTGGGAGATGTGTGTAACTGCTGTCCTCAGACCCCCACTGCCAAGTGTCCTGAGGAAAAACTACTCAAACTCTACCCTGGACACTCCTGCAGTACCATGAGGGTCCTGCTCAAGGTGTGTGTGTGTGCTTTGTGCAAACCATGTGTGTGAGAGAATGTATGTTAATTGCATAGAGTTGTATAGAGATCGCAACGTTATATCTGTCCAATTATGGCATCTGGGCAGCAGAATTTAATTTTGTTTTATTTATTTAGCCTTTATTTAACTTGGCAAATCAGGAACAAATTCTTATTTTACAATTTGAGGCCATCTCCATTTTGAAGTAGTCCATTTTATTATTCTACTACTTCTACGAGTTGGTAAACAAACTGAGAGGGTGCATACTGCCACCTGGTGTGTGTTGCTAGAAAAGGTTTAAACCCTAACTGTTTTTCGTCTGTCTGTGTTTCCAGAAGGTTCTGTTTGCGCTATGTGCTTTGAATGCTCTGACCACTGCAGTGTGTCTGGTGGCTGCTGCCCTCCGATACCTACAGATCTTCACTACCAGAAGACCATGTATGGTAAGACTACCCCATGTAACCCATCATAACCATTCACAGTGCCTGGGAACCCCCAGCTCCAATCATGTAGGTTAGAATCTGCACCACGTCCAATCACATAGCAGAAGAATCTCCATATCAGAGTATGTGAGCGGGGAGTTCATATCCTTGCACAAACTGCTGCTCCGAATTTGCTCCATTCATTAAAATCACAATGTAACCAACACCCATCTAGCAGGTATCCCTTTCCATCTATTTTTGTGACAACCTAGACCTAGCTTTCGGTTTTGAAGTATTGAAACCAAACCTAATTATTTGAATAAATTGTATTTTAATAAACATGAAAAAAGGTGAATGTAAGAAGCA
Source organism: Thymallus thymallus (assembly GCA_023634145.1). NCBI lineage: Eukaryota > Metazoa > Chordata > Actinopteri > Salmoniformes > Salmonidae > Thymallus > Thymallus thymallus. Next base: position 6,699,662 of record CM042401.1, on the reverse strand, counting down.
CTAATAATTTCAAATAGGCTACATGTCATATTAAACAGCATATAAACACTCTAAATAGGTCAGGAGCCAGACAGAAGGAAAATGAATTATTTAGGCTGTATTATTTAAATGATTTCAAGGCTATAGCCTACAAAGAAATACATTGTGAAGCATTTCGAGTGCGACACTAGGCTGGTAAGGACATAAAGCACTCAGCATTAAACAACATTTAGTTGTATTAAATCATTATAGTCTATAAATTGCGCATATACAGTAGGCTGTGACTTACTTAGAATGAAATACAAATGAAATGAAAAATGCCTCAGTCTACAGTGCCTTTGCGTTCATTTTTAGAAACACTAGTTTGACCAGAGTCTGTGGCTTCAGGCTCATGTGATGGTGCCTGGAGAGCAGGCCAGCAGCTGATAGGATCTATCCTCTCCGCGCCTGCAGAGCCACTGGGGATACTAAACACCCTTCAGGACACTCTTGCCAGGCTGGGCAGAGATGTTTATTTAAAATCTTCTATAGGTTTTTAGGCAAAACAACCCAATCGAAACGGAAAGCTCCTTGAAAGTGTGAATATGCCAGGCCTATTGGGCCAAAATCAATGATGGCCTATTGTGTATATATAATAGAACAAAAATGAACAAAACTTTTAAGAGATCAGATTTTTTGTTTATAAATACTTTACTAAAATGACACACTTAGTTAGCTACACACCTCGTTCCTTTCTTTTAGCATGTGCACTTAGTAAGTAGGATACACCATCATGCTTTCGCATACGTGTCTTTTCAGATTCCACAATGATTCTTTACTTGTGGACACTACATCTTGCTCTTGGTCCTCATCTTTGTAAGTCACCTTGATTTAGCACCTGTGTGTTTTATCAGTTTCTTTATGAAAATATTTAGCGAACTCCATGACAGTAGCTAAAGCAAGGGGCTATAGCAGCACACAAGTAGGCTACAAATGCATGCTGGGCCAGCCATGCCCTGAGCTCGTGAAGTGAGCGCTACTGGAGAGAAATTGGAGCAGGCGAGAAGTCCGACACTCCAGCCTTTGGGGAATCTCGCTCTGCGCTCCAGTCAAATTGGGCACGCTCCACTCCTCGCTCCGCTCCGCTCCGCTCACATACTCTGCTCCATATTAACCCATGTTTTTTCATATGTCACCACTACAGGTGCATCTCAATAAGTGGCTTATCTCTCTTCCTCCCCCTCTCTGATAGGATGATCCCAGGCCAATTGCAGAGGAGGGGGAGGAGCAAACCATTAACCCCGACCTGGATGAGTTTGTCCCCCCTGCCCCTCCCCCCTCCTACTTTTCAACCTTCTACTCCTACACACCACGACTGGCTCGCAGGATGTTTGGGGACAGTGTGATACCGCTACCTCATATCTATAGTGCCAGGGTTAAAGGAGTAGAAGTGTTCGGTCCTTTAGACCCACCCCCTCCCTACGAAGCTGTTACTGGAGGCTCCGACCTGGCCACCGCAACACAGGTACATACAGCTGTTGAAATTCACTGCTCAACTGCGGAACCTTACAGATAATTGTATGTGTGGGGTACAGAGATGAGGTAGTCATTCAAAAATCATGTTAAACACTATTGCACACAGAGTGAGTCCATGCAACTTATTATGTGACTTGTTAAGCACATTTGTACTCCTAAACTTATTTAAGCTTGCCATAACAAAGGGGTTGAATACTTATTGACTCAAGCCATTTCAGCTTAAAATGTTAAAAAACATAATTACACATTCAAATGATGGGGTATTGTAAATCTCAATTTAATCCATTTTAAATTCAGGCTGTAACAATAAAATGTGGAAAAAGTAAAGGGTTGTGAATATTTCCTGAAGGATATAACTGATGTCAAATAGTATTTTTATTTGTCATGATGTTAGGTTTTTCCCTTCCATACTGCAGTGTTTTATATAATGCATTCTGGGAAATGTATTCTGATATTTAAAAACATTAAGGGAACTATGAAATATTATAGACAACCCACACAATGTTAGAACATTTCCAGGCGACTATAATTATTTTAAAAAATGTTTTAGGAGAATGAGTTTTATATTTCTAAAACTCATACTCCTAAAACAATTTAAAATAACTATTCTAACATGTTGTGGGTTGCCTATTATAATTCATAGTCCCCTTAATATTTGTTAAATATCAGAATACATTTCCCAGAATGCATTAGAAATGTTTCCCAGAATGCATTCCCCAAAATGTTTCAACCTTATGCTCCATGCTATTGATAACCATACATGATGTCAAAATAAACATTTATATGGTGATGTGTAGAATAAATAAGGCATTTGAGTCTAAATTAATTCATTGAATTAAATTCGACTTCCTTTCATTCAAATTATGCTTCCTGTGGGGTGTGGCCAATTCAAGAAATAGAATTGAAATTAAATAGCAATTCACAACTCAATTCAGAATTGACCCCGATAATGGCTTATAATGTTTGTTTCACAACTGTGTGGTTTATTAATGCCTCCCAATCTCTAGTTACAGTATCATCTCTAATGACTATGTTCTGTTCAGGAAACAGAGATTCAGATTCCCATGATGGATGTGACAGAGCTGAGAGAAGAGTTGAATAATAGCTCAGAGGCGTGTACTTCAATTAGAGGTAGGACACAAGGATGAATGGATGGATGGACATAATATAATAAAGCTTGAGACAGAGGTGCGACAAGTACTGGGTTGGGCAGAGTAGTGTAGTGTATTGCATCAGAGGTCTGAACACACCAAAACGTAAGATATTTTATTAGACAATAAAATTCATAGGACGACGTGGCCCATATGGAAAAATGTAATTGACAGATATTTTAACATGTATGTACATGTATTTAATTATATGTAAATTACAGATATCTAAATATATGTTCAAGCCTTATATGAACATACTGTATATTTAAATATTAACCAGCAGGTCTCCTATGTAGAGGCAGTGAGTGCTGAAGGAGTAAGTAGAGATGAGATGATCGTGGATGTCCCACAGTCTGCAGTGAGTGCCATGCAGGAGAAGGATCCCGACTCACTAACAGTGAATATAAATATTATGAAAGACAAGCATTTTGTAATTTTGAATTCCGTAAAGTAAGTATCAACAATGACAACTTGGATGGAAAATGACTGAGGATAATAGCGGACGATATTGCTACTCCTATTTGCCATATCTTCAGTTTAAGCCTACTAGAAAGTGTGTTCCCTCAGGCCTGGAGGAAAGCAAAAGTCATTCCGCTACCTAAGAATAGTAAAGCCCCCTTTACTGGCTCACATAGCCGACCAATCAGCCTGTTACCCACCCTTAGTAAACTTTTAGAAAAAATGGTGTTTGACCAGATACAATGCTATTTTACAGTAAACAAATTGACAACAGACATTCAGCACGCTTATAGGGAAGGACATTCAACAAGCAAAGCACTTACACAAATGACTGATGATTGGCTGAGGGAAATTGCTAATAAGATTGTGGGGTTGTTTTGTTAGAATTCAGTGCGGCTTTTGACATTAACGATCATAGTCTGCTGCTGGAAAAACATATGTGTTATGGCCTTACACCCTCAGCTATAATGTGGATAAAGAGTTACCTGTCTAACAGAACACAGGAATTCCCCAGGGCAGCTGTCTAGGCCCCTGACTTTTTAAAATCTTTACTAACGAGTAAAGCCATTGTGTCTATGTATGTGGATGACTCCACACTATACACGTCAGCCACTACACGACTGAAATTACTACATTTAACAAAGAGCTGCAGTTAGTTCTAGAATGGGTGGTACTAAATATTTCAAAAACTAAAAGCATTGTATTTGGGACAAATCATTCACTAAACCCTAAACCTCAACTAAATATTGTAATGAATGAGGTGACTAAACTGCTTGGAGTAAACCTGGATTGTAAACTGTCATGGTCAAAACATATTGATACAACAGTAGCTAAGATGGGGAGAAGTCTGTTCCTCATAATATGTGTATATATATATATAACACACCTTAAGGGACAGCAGGGACTGTGAAGAGACACAAACACAGGCACAGACACATGCATACACACACAATAACATATGCACTATACACACACGTACACATGGATTTTGTGTGTAGATATGTGGTAGTACAGTAGTGGCCTGAGGGCAAACACTTAATGTGTTGTGAAATCTGTTGTGAATGTATTGTAATTGTATAAACTTCCCTAATCTTGCTGGACCCCAGGAAGAGTAGCTGCTGCCTTAGCATCAGCTAATGGGGATCCATAATAAATACAAATACAAATTGCTAGACAATCATTTGCAGGTCTTGCCATAGATTTTCAAGTAAATTAAGTCAAAACGTTAACTCGGCCACTCAGGAACATTCACTGTCTTCTAGGTAAGCAACTCCAGTGTATATTTGGCCTTGTGTTTTAGGTTATTTTCCGACTAAAGATTTTTCATCTTTTCAGTTTTAATTAATTTGTAAACAGTTAGAAAAACATAATTCCACTTTGACATTAAAGGGTTTTGTGTGTAGGCCAGTGACCCCAAAACATCTGGCTTTAACATAACACAATGTGGAAAAACTAAAGGGGTGTGAGTACTTTCTGAAGGCACTGTATGTACAAAAATATATGGGCATATTACATATTGTGTTACCACAGCATGTTTCATATATATCTACATATGTTTATATATTTAAAAATGTAATGTGGCAAATACATTTTGACAGCATGCTGTCAAATCACAATAGCATGCTGTGGTATACTTTGAAAAGTTTGTATGATTGACTAAAAGGGTGCTTTCAATTATCTTAATTTTTTGCTCAAATAACTCCATAGTGACATGGGAGTCACTGTAACGTCTCATCTGAAACACAAAATATAATGTACAAACTACCTCTGTGTACTTAACATCTGTATTTAAAATGATATATTTGAACTTCAAATTGATACTTACAATGCAGACTCGTTCGCCTCCAGTGTCCATTGCAGACTCACAAGTTGACAGTTACCCTGTGGATAATGCAGAGACCGAGTATTGAAACAATTCCACACAAGATTAAGAATAAATAAAGGGTTAATGTTCATGAACACATTTTAATTTCACTAGCTAGCTAAAGACTGGGGTCTGTCCATAGGCAGCTGAGGCGCCAGACCAGAAGGATCCACTGCAGGAAGGAAAAATATGATTTGTTTTTGCTAGAAATCTATCTATCTACATAGCCAGTTCTATCAGACACCCAACCCTCATTAAAGCTAGCCAAGAACATTTAACAATAGTTTTGGCAATTAAAGTATATCTAATACATACATGGCATTAACTCTAGTCAACTTTAATTTTCTAAACAATTCTTACCTTGGTCAGTCATACTGCACATTGGTGGCAAGCTAAAGAAGGAGCTAGCTAGATGAATTTAGCTAGTCGTCTTAGCAAGCTCGATGAAAACTCTTACTTGCAGTTGAAGAAATGATCCACCCACTAGGTTAAAAACATATTTTAATTAAATGTTATAAAATACCATTATCCACGTGAAAGCGTTTTGGCTGCTATTCTTCTTCTTCTTTGAGATTTATTTGCAGACTACACTCATAAGGTGTATTGCCACCACCTACTGTACGGGGTAGTAAAGAATACCCCAGAAACGAAATATGTTTGAATTAATAAAATCATTCTAATTACCAAAAACCAATAACCAAATTGACACTACTACCTAAAAATTTTTAAAAAACATAATAATGTACTCCTTCAGTTGGATTTAAATGTATTTTCAGATCCCTACACAGGCTCAGGAACCTGGGAGGAGGGAACCTCTCCATTCAGTATTCCCTGTAACATTTCTGCAGTTCTGGAGATACAGAAATCTATTTGCCGCCTTTACATTTGAAAAAAATAAAAAATGTAACCTTTATTTAACTAGGCAAGGTCCTGAGCTACAGGCAGTTAGATTTGAGTATGTAATTTTAGGCGAAAATTGAAAAAAAGGGGCAGAATAACAGATTTTTACCTTGTCAGCTTGGGGATTCGATCCAGCAACCTTTTAGTTACTGACCCAACTCTCTAACCACTAGGCTACCTGCTGTCCCAGCTATAGTTACTGCTAACTTACAGTGAAAGGACTGATATAGTTATCCTAGTGAAAGTACTGCTATATTTATCCAGTGAAAGTACTGCTATAACTGTTTCCCAGTGTACTGCTACAGTTGTCCCAGTCAGATGAATGGGACATAACCTTGCCCTGCCGTCATAGATTCACCCACTGACAGTTATGGCATCAATGTATTATAAGAACATTTATTTCAGTCTTAGATGTTACATTCACCACCCCCACCCACCCTCTATATAGCTATCACAAACTCAGTCTGCTTCATACAGCTTAGTATAGGAAAGTTTCTTCCCTTTCTTTAATCTCTGTGAAAAGTGCAGTTCCACTACCAGTCTGGAACTATTTTAGAGTAGAGAGACACGTTTGTCAAACTGAGAAGATTAAGAAAAAAGTCAGACAGACCAGAGACGACATGGTCAAACACACCTTAATGGTTCATGCTGTAACTTTCCCTTTCTTAAGGCACAGGGTTTGTTGTGATAGAGATGGAGCTCTTGGTGTGACCCTGTTATCATTTGTCACACCACACGCACTTAAGGGAGAGGAAGAAAGAAAGGAAAGAGAGAAAGACAGAGAGTTTAAGAGGGGCACGAGAGGAGCGAGAGCGACGCATAGAGAAGGTATAGCTTTTTATCCATGGTTCTAATTAAATATTGTCTCTAGGGAGTTTCCTAAATATAGTAACAACATTAGCTAGGGGAGTTTCCTAAAGATAGAGAAACTGCAGATGTATCAGCGACTAGTTTATGACCCCTATTTACACTAGATATGAATCTGTAACCCCTCCCTCTCCTTCTGACTGGGTTAATTAAGTCTCTCATGGTGTCTCCCCTTCCCCATCCCCTCTGCTGTTTATATGATTACCAGGTCTTCTCCGCTCTTCAGACAGTCCTCTCTGCTCTACTCCCAGGTTTTAGGCTCTTTGGAGAAGTACCAGCTGGAGTTAAGCTTTTTCCGTCCTTTCAGACAGATGATTACAATAATTTAAACAAAGATGCCAAGAAAACTGTAGGCTATTAAACTATTTACACTATATATATATATATATATAAATCTATGTGAACACCCCTTCAAATGAGTACACACACCCTTTTGGTGACAGGTGTATAAAATCAAGCACACAGCCATGCAATCTCCATAGACAAACATTGGCAGTAGAATGGCCTTACTGAAGAGCTCAGTGAGTTTCAACTTGGAACCGTCATAGGATGCCACCTTTCCAACAAGTCAGTTCATCAAATTTCTGCCCTGCTAGAGCTGCCCCGGTCAACTGTAAGTGCTGTTATTGTGAAGTGGAACATATAGGCAGTTCATTTTCTGTCCTCGGTTGCAACACTCACTACCGAGTTCCAAACTGCCTTTGGAAGCAAAGTCAGCACACACAAGCCTAAGATCACCATGCGCAATGTCAAGCATCTGTTGGAGTAGTGTAAAGCTCCCCAATCTGGCAGTCCGACGGACAAATCTGGGTTTGGCGGATTCCAGTACAACGCTACTTGCCCCAATGCATAGTAACAAATGTAAAGTTTGGTGGAGGAGGAATAATGGTCTGGGGCTGTTTTTCATAGTTTGAGCTAGGCCCCTTAGTTCCAGTAAAGGGAAATCTTAACACTACAGCATACAATGACATTCTAGATGATTCTGTGCTTCCAACTTTGTGGAAACAGTTTGGGGAAGGCCCTTTCCTGTTTCAGTATGACAATGCCACACATCGAGGTTCATACAGAAATGGTTTGTCGAGATCGGTGTGGAAGAACTTGACTGGCCTGAACAAAGCCCTGACCTCAACCCCATCGAACACCTTTGGGATGAATTGGAACTCAGACTCCAAGCCAGGCCTAATTGCCCAACAGTGAAATTTTGTGGCGGCAGAGATAAGTGACTGAGACGCTCACGGACAGTGGATGCATCAATTCCGATTACACTTTTTCTTATTTTTGAAGGGGATAGATCAAATCTGTGGAGTGGTTGAAAAATTCATTTTAATGACTTCAACTCGCTATATATATCACATTATATTGGTTGCAATAATTTAGTATAATAATTTAATTGTTTTGCGTATCAGGTCATAAACCATATGCCATGGAATCGGTACATCAAAAATATTTTTGCAATCTATATGGCACAGCTACCAATATTTTGGTCCTTAAATGAAACTGGTATACTTTTTTCTTCAACCAATTTTGGTCTTTAATGCAGGGCCAACAGACAAGTTCCTAACTTTTCCCCATTCAACTTGCCTCTTCCATTTTGACAGTAATGCTGCAATTAGTTGGTTGTCATATTGGGTAGAGCAGACATTTCCATATATTTTTGTTAGCTGCATGTGTGACAACTCCACCAGTCCTATTTATGATAACATTTACAAAAGATATATATTTTTTATATCAATTTGTATATTCGAGTTTAACCACAATATTTTTTTGTATCATTTGTTCTGTCTTTTCTCGTGGATTAAAACTGAAATTGCAACCAACTTTCTATGGCTTGTTTTAAAAATAGCTTTTTAAATTCTATGCGCTATGCATTTTGCTAGAATTTTTTGCATCACAGCACTGAAGTGTAAGGGGCCTCCAATTTTTTTAATGGACCGGATCTTTATATTTACCACTTGGATCCTGTTTCAGTAATAATGAAATCAGACCTTGTTGAGTAACACTACCATTTTTGTAGGAGTGGTTAAAACATGCTAATAACGGTCTTCTGAGTACATAAAAAAGGTTAGGTATACCTCCTCTGGTATGCCATCCAACCCTGGAGTTTTCCCTGACTTAATGGCTTTAATTGCATCAAGAGGTTCCTCCTCATTACACTTTTTGGTGTTTTGTTACAGATGTCTCTTTCCATTCCTCAAATGGTGGGTGAGAATTATTTTAGAGTGGACGAAAGTGCGCAAGTACCTGGGCTTTTGGATATTTGATAGTCATATGAAAATATCATGACTGGTTATGTTGTTGCCACATTAAAAGGTAATACATTTGAAAAGTTAAATGACACATCTTTACTCTTAGGCCCACATAGATCCTATTAAATTGATCAGGATTCTATATGTAATTCTGGTAGCATATGTTTAGGCAACCCCAAAAATGTTGTGCTCATGCAAGCGTGTGCACACATAGGGGTACCACACTGGGTAGAAATGAAATGTACTTTCATCCGACACAAACACACAAACTTGACACTTTATTACTCACCTAGCCGGCCAAGAAGTAGTTGTAGCTGGTCTCTCTTTAGTCAGGTTGTTGCAACTGCTATCTGGTCCTGTGTTATTGGTCTTTGTCTTCATTTAGTATGTAGGCCTATAGTTAAAAAAACACACTATACATAGAAGTCATTAGACCCACATTGGGCCAGACGCAGGGAGATGTTGAGAGTGACCTTCTCTTTTTAGTGAAATGTATGCCTAGCTGGCCCAAATGGCACCCTATTCCCTATAGAGTGCACTACTTTTGACCAGCCCCTGCATCACTGAACATGGTTGGAGTGGAGTTACTGACATCAAAAACTCACAATTCCGGTATCCCGGACACAGACTGTCCTTCACTAAAAACACAACATGTACAGGATATTGCAACCTAACATAGACAAATTTGTACATTACAATTTTCCCTCTTACCAGATTTGTGGGACACTTTTAGGTTTACTGCTGTGTTGGTCTTCGTATTGACATACGTTGCTGGATCCTCAAAGATTTGTTTCAACCTCATGGATCCTAGGTAATAGGGTGTCATTTAGGACGCACACCTGGACTAGTAAAGTCATCACTGACCATTCACTGGTCACATGTGGTATCTTTGAAGAATGCTTTGTCATACGCCAATGTCATGTTTCATTCCTTGGGAGTGAGATCTCATCATCTACTCAGCATGGCTGAAATAAAGACGTGTTTGTGTGTATTCGTGCGTGCGTATCCGTCATAGGGATAGCGGTAGCCCTGTCATTTGCTAAACTGTGACGCATAGCTAACGCTTCCAAAAAATGTCCCACTGCATGCCAGTCTACAGACACACTAACCCCCTACCACCCTCTCCTCCTCAGTATTAAGTTGTGAGGCGGCCACGCAGACCACCGAGACTTCCAACCAGACTTCCCAGTCTGCCCTGTTCGCCCAGTCCTCTCAGACACAGACAGTGACCCTCCGGCGGGGAGGTAGAGGCCCTCGGCGGCCCCGGCCCTCCTCCATGGTGGACTACCAGAGCTACAGACACACCCAGCAGCTGGTCAGTAGGTTCCTGGAGCAGCCGGCCCACTGTAGCTTGACCCCAGAGGTCCAGGAACTGGTGGACAGCATCCGCAGCGTGCTGCGCTCCGACCAGAAACACATGGAGGAGGCCGTACACTGTGCCAGCTACATTGAACAGGTATAGAGGGTACATAGAACAGTTAGAGGCTACATAGAACAGGTAGAGGCTACATAGAACCAGACCTGTGACAACTATAGTTTTACCTATGCTTCGTGGAAATAAATTAAATAATGGGGAACAAATAGTTACTTTAGGGGTAACTATTTTAATAAAGATCCCAACAAATTACTGTTACTTTTTTAAACAATTTCAGTGCAGATCTCAGAAACTTACTACTTAATTTTTTATTTTTTTTTTATCTAGATCTCATGAAGTAAATACTTTTCTGAAGCTATTGGATTGGCTGCCTTCAACTAATGGCATGTTGCAGATAAAAATAGAATGAATAGCTAACACAATCTCCTATCTATCTTAGTCATTTTTTATCTACATAACATTCTGTAAATATACACTACCGTTCAAAAGTTTGGGGTCACTTAGAAATGTCCTAAATTACTATTGTAGCTGGAAACGGTTGATGTTTAATGGAATATCTACATAGGCGTACAGAGGCCCATTATCAGCAACCATCACTCCTGTGTTCCAATGGCACGTTGTGTTAGCTAATCCAAATTTATCATTTTAAAAGGCTAATTGATAATTAGAAAAACCCTTTTGCAATTATGTTAGCACAGCTGAAAACTGTTGTTCTGATTAAAGAACAAAGAACTTGATGGCAAGTGTTACTCTTACCTTATGTCTAACTCATTATGAAAATATATTTGTTAGTCATTTTGAAGCTGCAAAGGTGGTCTACTCTAATGTTGAGGTGATTCCATGTCCCACATGTATTTAATTCTAGACTATAGGCTATATTAAGATTAATATCTGAGAGCCCTCCAACCCATGTGCTAATGATAATATATGTAGACAAATTCAACTAACTGTTGCAGCTTTTGGTTTTCAAAATACTTTGGTTTTCTGAGACCTGTATGAATATCAAATAAATTATTGCCTTTTAGTTGAAACTCTATATAAACTATATCTGACTACTTCAAGTATTTGAAAAGTTAGTATTTTCAAACAAACTACAAAATACAACAATTTTCTGCCCAGGTATGCATAGAACAGGTAGAGGCTACATAAAAAAGGCAGAAGGTACATAGAACAGTTAGGGTAGATAGAGGAGTGGAGGACGGAGGGAGAGTGGGTGAGAAGGACGAGTTGGTGAGAAAGAGGAGATGGGAAAAGATAAACTGGACCATGATATCCTCTCTTGTCATCTCCAGGTGATCACAGTATCAGAGAGAGCAGCAGCCGCATCTCTAGCCCTCCCCCAGCCCTCGTCCCTCCCCAGGCCTTGCTCCCGACCCAGTGCCCCCCTGTTGGACTATTCCTCCCAGACCCTGCCTAAGCCCCTCCGGAAGAGACCCGGGCTGCTGCACCTCGGCAGCTGTGGGGACCTGAGCACCTTCACCTGGGTGGAACAGCAGCCACTAGAGGCCAGGCAGGATGGTGGCTCTGGCTCCAGGTCCTGGTCTAGAGCTGGGTCTGGAGTGGGTTCTAGGGTGGGTTCTAGGTCGACGTCGAGGGCGGGCTCACACCTGGATCATCACGAGCGCCCCCACAGTCTCATAGGGGTGTTCAGGGAAACTGTGCTCTGATGGAACCCTGTTATCCCACCTCAAAACCTCCCTAGCAGAGATATAATGGTCCACTGGGGGAAAACACCCCATTGACTCCAAGGGGTGTGCCTACTAGTGGTGAGGTTTGGGACTGCCAATTCTAAAGCTAGTGGAGAAAAGCCTTTCTAAAGAACTCTGAAACAGAGTCCCACAGACTGCAAGTACTAGCCTTAGGAAAGGCTGCGTGTGGTTGTGTGCCTAAGTTGTGTATGAGAGTGAGTCTGTATTTGTGTTTTTTAATTATACTAAAATATCCACACAATCCACTAGCCAGCCATATACTGTATCATGAGTTAGGTTATGAATATCGTATTATGAGGTTATTATTTAATAATTTAAGAGCATTTATGGAATCACAATCAGTAAAAAAATTCATCAAGCTAGCAGATTTCCATCAATCATCAACATTAATGATCAGCTGATAGCCCACCCTCTTTTCCCAATGTCAATCATGTCTTTAGGAGGCATTGTAACTAGCTTGCTCACAATTTATGATAAGTACGTTGTTGCAGAAATAAATAGACCTGTTGCACTGATAAATAAGGGCTAGATTCAATCCAATCGAACCTTTTCAGCTATGCATCTTTCAAAGGCAACGTTTCCAAATTCGCGGTAAACGCTACATACGTCTGCTCAATCGAAAATTACCTTCAAATGTCAACCGCACAAAAACACGAACATGAATTTAGACCTAACTTGAAGGAGAGCTGCATGTGAGAGTCTATGGAAGGAAGAGTCTCTCTCTACACTTCAATATATACCCAGGAAAATGCAGTTCTACACCTGCTGCCTGTAATGTTCCAAATAATGTACATATGAAATGTTTAATATGAATTAAAGTGGTCATGCAATACAAGTGTTGAGTCTTTGGATGCTGAATTTAGCTTCAATTAATTTAATCAAACTGTATCGTTAAAGCTGGGATTCAATCCAAGGCTTGTTATAGAGCAGTGCACTGGACAGTGACAATGTGCCTTTTAAAGTCAATGTCCTCAACATTAGCTGAGCATTTATGGCAAATGCTGCGGATGTTCTCAAGTTTAAATTAACTTTGAAAAGGCACGTTGTCGGCTGTCCAGTGCACTGCTCTATAACAAGCCTTGGATTGAATCCTGGCCTTAAAAAGCAACAACAAGTGGTCTGTGTGGTCCAGCGGTTACAGCCGCTGACATCAGCACACACGTATGCCAGGACGGCATGGGTTGGAATCGGACCCACTGCCCTTTGACTCACCCTTCCCCATCTTTCACACTGTACTACCTCTTCAATAAAGTGAAAAAAATACGAAAGGAGTGGGACTAGCGCACTCCTTAAAAAATACCTTTAAAAAAAAGCTACAACGGTACCATCCTTTTGCAAGTAGTTTATTGTTGTAAATACCATTACAAACATTCCAGTTCTGGTAAGGTAATGTAGTTCAATAACATCACAGAAAAGCTAGCAAATAAATAAACATTGCCATAGCTTTACAGAAAGTGTATTTTTTTGTATTTTTTTTTTTTTTTAAGATTAATTACATTCAACAGTGCATTATAAACACTAGTTATCCCACCTCTCAGTCACCATCTACTCAAGTGTATGTTTGCTCCCCATCTCTTTACAAAGGACAACTTTGTTGCGTCACAATAGTCTACTATCCCCCAACACGGGCGAGGGAGGTCTATAGCAGTACCCCCCTGTGTTCGTTACCTTGTGCGCTAGTCAAATATGTACAGTTATGTCTTTTCACACAATCATCTCCATCTCTAGTTCTTACGAAACCCCTTTTTTCAGAGTCACATTAAGGGCTCTTGCCATCAGTCTGAATTATCTTTTCACGTTACTTGTTATTCATTGAAGCTTGCTTATATGATCAATCCAAACACACAACATAACCATTAGAAGTATATATACCTTTATATTTGTATATATTATGTATTCCAGCTGGTTTTGGTTTAACATGGAGTAAAGAAGTTGTCATTACACACCACACACACTAGAAGCAGGAATGATACAGCATATTACCGACCGACCAGTGACTCCATAGATAAACCATGCTAGAACATCATATGGTTCACCGTACAGGAACAACTATTTCAGTATCATTTAGTAGTTGAATATCATAAAAACTACAGTAATAAGGCCAAAAGTTGATTTAGGGATGCGTTACAATAGACCCTTGGAACAATCAGTGGTTTAGAGGGGGAGTAGGTCAGAGGGGAAGGGTCAACGTTTGGAACACAAGCCCAGGTGGCAGGGTGCTCCAGCAGCAACTAGCAATGACGAGTACACAGGTGTAGCGTCATAATGTGGGTCCCCTCCACAAGTCAGTGTAGCAACATAATGTTTGTCCCCTCCAACAGAGGTGTAGCAACAGAATGCGTCCCCTCCTACAGAGGTGTTGCGTCATAATGTGTGTCCACTCCACAACCTGGAAACTGTCCCATGACAGTTTGTAAACACGAGTCCAAAGGGCGTGTCTCAAGCAGAAAGTGACACGGGAGACACGAAGTGAGGGAGAGTATGTCTAAGGCGCTGCATCTCAGTGCTAGAGGCGTCACTACAGACCCTTGTTCGATCCCGGGCTGTATCAATTGGCACAGCGTCGTCCGGGTTAGGGGAGGGTCTGGCCGGGGTATGCCGTCATTGTAAATAAGAATTTGTCTTTAATTGACTTGCCTAGGTAAATAAAGGTTAAATATATATATATATATTTTTTATAAATGTCTGGGCAGAAGATCAAAGCTCATACACGATGAACAAGGTGGATGCTTCCTGGAGGAATCATGGCCTCTCGAGTGGCGCAGCGGTCTAAGGCACTGCATCGCATATCTCGGGCTGAGCCACAACCCGCTGTGGTCGGAAGTGCCATAGGACGGTGCACAATTGGCCCAGCATCGTCCGGGTTAGGGGAGGGTTTGGCCGGTGGGGCTTTACTTGGCTCATCGCGCTCTTGCGACTCCTTGTGGCGGGCCGGGTGCCTGCGTGCTGACCCAGGATGCCAGATGAATCCTCCACCCAAAAATGTTTTGGGTGGAGGATTCATAACACCAACATTAGTCAATCCTTTCCACTGTCCATCCATCATCTGCATTACCTGACACTCCTACAGCAAGGCGATAATCAGAACATCTGCTCATCAATTTACTAGTACGACATAATGCTTCCAATTCAGTTGACGTGTTCATTACCAGTGGTAAATCATCGCATTTTGCTTTAGTTAAATGCCAGGGCTTGATTCAAACCGTATCGAAAATTACCTTTAAATATCAAGTTGCTACTCACCGATAAGGATAGAATCGTATTCTCATTAATCACTTCTAGTCAGAAAGGCAGCGGGGCCCAACACAAACAGGAGAGGAATTTCTATCCACTTTATGCAGCAGAGATAGATACATTTGAGGACTTGTAAATCATGTACACCAGGGAACTGTGAGATGATATGTTGACTCAAAGTACTTTCATTTCATTGCGAGATAACAAAATAAAATCTAAAAATAAAAGAATAAATAATGTTTTTTAAACAAAATAATTACCCATCTCCTGTACTATGATAAGCATCCTTCAAGTATAAAATATTTGAGATCCAAATGGAATGCAATATTATGCCCTATAAACAGAATTACAGTATGGACTGGCATAAATGTTGCAGATTATATTCAAGACAAAAAATATTTATATTAAATAAGACAGAGGAATGTAAAAAATGTGCAATAATTTCATTGCAGATTGTTTTTAAGGTTGTACTGTAACACAATCAACTTCAGCTTGTTGCCAGTCTGAGGTATTCTATACACATCTGGTTGACCTCTGCTATCTCTCCTCAGACAAAGATGGATCTGAACAGTTTTAGCTTCTACAGTATTCCATCACCACATACTATAGTACAGAACCTCTATGTCTCCGTCCCAAATGGCACCGTATACCCTACGTAGTGCACTACTTTGGAGGGAATAGGGTCACAACCTACGTGAAATGTAATGTATGGCTTAAAGTAACTGCCCAGTTAAAATCTCATTTTTAAAAGTACATTTTCTGTTAACTCATAACCAAATAACTTGTATTTGTATCCAAAGCATATATTGGAGAAAAAAAACACTTCAAAAACCCCACCTCAAACTTGTATCTCAGACAGTTTCAAAAATGCTATTTTCTCATAGACAGTATCTCCCTGAGGAGGATGAGCTGGCCAATCAGCGGTCTAGAGGAGGATGAGCTGGCCAATCAGCGGTCTACTTGCATTAATATTTTTAATGACCGGTATACGCCCACACCATTCTGTTGTTAGGGTACGCCCACACCATTCCAACACAGAAATGCTGCTTTTTATCATACTAATTACCATATATTGTAATTATTGGTCATATTTCATAGAAATCTGGAAACACTGGGCAGTTACTTTAATCTCTGGTCTCAGAGTGACTGTAAACCCTTAAGACATATGGTGGTTTGATTATGCAGAGGCCCCTCTTCCCAGGGTGGAAATAGTACGTGACTAGTCTAATACCAGCTGAACCGAACTGAGCCTCCAGCCTTGTAGAACTGTTTTTCCTGGACAGCACGTTGTTTCAGAAGGGAATGTAAATTCCTTGTAAGGTTTTAAATAATTTGATCCATGTAGTGTAGCCTTGCTTGTATGAGGCCTGACTATAACAGATGGCATGGAGAAACCTGGAATGCTTGTTATATCAGCACAAATCTCAGCCTTAAAAACAACATTAAAAAAAGAAAAAGAGGAAAAACTGTTGTAATGGGAACGTTTGGTTTTCTTTATCTTTCCTGGTGGACTTCCAGAGTCGGGAAAAGTCATCCCTGCTTGGACATTCGTTAACGTTAGACGGAAGGCATGGAATGTTATGACGAGGAGTGATAGGGGTTTGTTGTTCAGAGTAGTAACACTCGATTATCAGCAGGTTTCACACTCCCTCTCTTTTTGTTTGTGTTGTGGGAGAACACAGAAGTATTCAACATTACATCAGACGAGTACATCTGGGGAGAGAAAGAAAGGGAGAGAAATACAGTGAGAGATAGAGAAGGGAGGGAGACAGAGAAAGTGAGAGGGATAGAGAGAGAGAGAGAGAGAGAGAGAAAGAAACATGGGAAAGAAGGGAAGGTCAGTGCGAACTTCAGGAAGCAATCCTCTGGATGGGAGGGGCTTGAACAAGCTGTCTACTCTCCGCAGCAAAACAATCGGATTGGATAAAATAGTAATCCAGAGCATGTGATAGGTCCACTTGTAAGCTTCAGTCTCCGATGGTGAGCTGGAGTTTGAGAGAGGGGGAGGAGTTGCTCACACGTAGAGGGTGCAGTGATGCTGGGGGTCAGGGGTGAGGTCATCAGGGAGTGAGGTCGGATGTCAGGAGTAGGATAGGGAGGTCATCTCTAGATGTAAACGGGTTGCTCCTGGGCAGTTAGCAGGCGGTACATGGCAGCTGGCATCGTCTTCATGTGGATCTGTGGAAGAGAGCGAGAGAGAGAACGAAGGATGAAGAAAGTCAGAGAGCTGAAGAATGAGAGTCACGCTGATCATAGATATACAGTAACTAGACAACCCTAGCCTTAACCATAACCCTAGCTTCATGTCCACATCCCAGCTCAACCCTAACCCTAGCTTCATGTTTCCCTCCTGGTTCAACTCTAACCCTAGCCTCAACCCTAACCTTACGCTCAAACCTAACCGTAGCCCTAGCCTCAATCCTAACCCTGAACCTAGCCTCAACCCTAACCCTAGCCTCAATCCTAACCCTGAACCTAGCCTCAACCCTAACCCTAGCCTCAACTCTAACCCCAGCCTCAACTCTAACCCCAGCCTCGTTGAGAACCAGGCTTCCCTATACAGAAAGCCTGGTGAAGTTAATGGTAGAAAACTGCAAATAATGTGTGGAAACCCATTATAAATCAGTTACGCCTAGCAACACGTCAAACAAACGAAATGCCTTGCTTGGGCGGAGCTCCCCCAGGTGCCCACTCATAACGTTTTAAAGCAGAGGAGTTGTAACGTCTTCATCAACTCAATGTTGTGTATACAGCACACTTCTGGCAAAACAGAATTCCGTTTTTACTCCAGGTTTTCTTCCATTTTCGCCAGTGTTGCAAACTAGCAACAACTCTATAAAATGTGTCCTACCTGGTCGGAAAACAGTGACTAACATAACAAAGACGCAGCGCCTTTCTAGGGGCATGTGGGAAGGGTTCTTGAAATGTAACATCCAATCAAAATGTAGACCATTCTAACCATTTCAGCTAATACAAAATTCTCCAGACCTCCAAAAGAAGCATGACAACAACATGATTTTGGAGCACAGGAGATTGGTGGCACCTTAATTGGGGAGGACGGGTATGTGGTAATGGCTGGAGCGGAATAAGGAGAAGGTATCAACAACACATGGTTTCCATGTGTTTGATGCCATTCCATTCGCTCCGTTCCAGCCATTATTATGAGCCATCCTCCCTTCACCAGCTTCCGCTGTTTTGGAGGTATGGCTAAACCTAACCCAACAATGGTTGAAGGTTTAGCACCAAAACTGAAATGTTTTGTTAAGCTAACAGTTACAGGCTCAGAATGACCTTTGCCCTCTGACCTCACCTCTCCCACAGCGTTGGACAGGATGTGGACGATCTTCTCGTGGGGCATGGCCACCACGCTCTGGCCGTTGATCTCGATGATGCGGTGGCCGACCCTGACCCCTCCCCTCTCAGCGATGCCCCCACGCATAAGGCTGCAGATCTGTGGGTGTGGAGGGCAAGGTCAAAAAAAGACAGTTACATTCAGCCACTCAGCTTAAATTCAGTTATGTTCCGTTTTTTTAGCAAAAGCATGAGCCCATTACTTCAAGACTCACCACTATCGTGCACAAACATAAGGTTATTATCTCAAAGCAAAGAGGACAAAGTCAAATGCTCATGACATCACACAACGCATGGTCTCCCTGGTGATACCCACAATGCCGTTCTGTACGCTGAAGCCCAGCTGGTATCTGAGGTCAGGTCGTCTGATGAGAACTGTGGTAACGGGAGGACACCTGACGATGTTCAGCTTGATACGAGACTGGTTCTTCAGACCCTGAGAGAGAAGAGAAGTGGAGTATGAATGAAACTAGTCTAATAAAAGAATTAGTATAGATGTTGGCTGTGTGTACTGCACTGTCCTTGGCATTCCTGTTCTCACATAAAAGAGAACACGTCATTGTAAGAGGAGAGGATACAGAGATAGGTGAGGGGTAGAAGAGGAAGAGTGATATCCTGTCCTCCAATACCTCTGGCAGACAGGGGCAGGCCCTCCAGACTAATGGAAGGAGAGAGAGAAAGGGAGGGACGAGAGAGTGTGTATGTCATCTTGATGATGGACTGGCAGGTGGACAGGGGTAGCCCCACACTGATGAAAAGAGAGAGAGGGAGGGAGAGAGAGAGGAGAGCGTATGTGTTACCTTAATAATGGTCTGGCAGGTGGACAGGGGTAGCCCCACCAGACTGGTCCCGTTGATAGACATAATCTGGTCTCCGATATTAAGACGGCCTGACTTCTCCGAAGGACCAGCATGCATCATGTTGGCGATGATGACTGTGGGCAGGATGGAACCCCACCCACTCTCCACGATGACCACGCCCAGAATCTCACCTTTCTGCTTCTCGATGTAAACCTGGGGAGACCCGCAATCAGTCAATGAGTTGATCTCAATGAAATGTGTTTATAAAGCCTTTTTTACATCAGCAGTTGCCACAAACTGATTTTACAGTAACCTGGTCTACACCCCAAAGGAACAGCAAACCCTGCATTATCTTTTTTTTCTCACAAATTGTTTTATTGGCCAATCAGATCAGCTCTTTTGCCAGTAATTGGGCAAAACATCAGAATAGGGTTGCCTGTGTCAACACAGCCATAGTTGGCTTAAAAACAAATGCTTTGTTTAACTATGTTGTACTTCCGTGGTTGCCATGGCACTGTAAGGTACCTTAGGCAGAGAGCTCTGTAAATTTTGTACATATTTAGTTATTTTCTGTGTTTTGTATGTAATCTTTTTAAAATTATTTGTGGGTTTTCATTGCTCTGGGTTTTGTTCAGTTAAATCTGGTTGTCTTGACTCACAGAGTTGCAGGACTGAGAAGTACATTTGTTTGGCTTGATATCTAAGCTATTTGGATTTAAATAATGCAACATCAGCTTTTTTGTTTAATCTGGTGGGAATGACAACAACAGCATGCAGTGTCCGGAGATGGCAGAGAAGGCAAAGGGACTATTCCTAACCAGTGTCAATGTGTGGTGCCACATTTTTGTGGAGGAACTGAACGTCGGAGAGGCAGGTGTGGTGCACTGACGAAGAGTCTTTGTTTCTCCCTGGCTGTACCATCGATGCACCCTCCACTCAAGCTATACTACATTTCCAGCCCACTGCCCCAACTCCCTTCCCATCATCTGGAACCGAGTACTAGAGAGACCTTTTTCAATCTCCATCAAAGAGAACCACTTTTCTTTTAGGGACCACAATGGAAATACAGTTAAGTCGGAAGTTTACATACACCTTAGCCAAATACATTTAAACTCAGTTTTTCACAATTCTTGACATTTAATCCTAGTAAAAATTCCCTGTCTTAGGTCAGTTAGGATCACCACTTTATTTTAAGAATGTGAAATGTCAGAATAATAGTAGAGAGAATGATTTATTTCAGCTTTTATTTCTTTCATCACTTTCCCAGTGGGTCAGAAGTTTACATACACTCAATTAGTATTTGGTAGCATTGCCTTTAAATTGTTTAACTTGGGTCAAACGTTTCGTGTAGCCTTCCACAAGCTTCCCACAATAAGTTGGGTGAATTTTGGCCCATTCCTCCTGACAGAACTGGTGTAACTGAGTCAGGTTTGTAGGCGTCCTTGCACACGCTTTTTCAGTTCTGCCCACACATTTTCTATAGGATTGAGGTCAGGACTTTGCGATGGCCACTCCAATACCTTGACTTTGTTGTCCTTAAGCCATTGCCCATTTGGAAGACCCATTTGTGACCAAACTTTAACTTCCTGACAGATGTCTTGAAATGTTGCTTCAATATATCCACATAATTTCCCTTCCTCATGATGCCATCTATTTTGTGAAGTGCACCAGTCCCTCCTGCAGCAAAGCACCCCCACAACATGATGCTGCCACCCCCGTGCTTCACGGTTGGGATGGTGTTCTTCGGCTTGCAAGCCTCCCCCTTTTTCCTCCAAACATAACGATGGTCATTATGGCCAAACAGTTCTATTTTTGTTTCATCAGACCAGAGGGCATTTCTCCAAAAAGTATGATCTTTGTCCCAATGTGCAGTTTCAAACCGTAGTCTGGCTTTTTTATGGCGGTTTTAGAGCAGTGGTTTAGGACTAGTTTTACTGTGGATATTGATACTATTGTTTGTACAGATGAACGTGGTACCTTCAGGGGTTTGGAAATTGCTCCCAAGGATGAACCAGACTCTCTTTTGATTTTCCCATGATGTCGAGCAAAGAGGCACTGAGTTTGAAGGTAGGCCTTGAAATACATCCACAGGTACACCTCCAATTGACTAAAATTATGTCAATTAGCCTATCAGAAGCTTCTAAAGCCATGACATCATTTTCTGGAATTTTCTAAGCTGTTTAAAGGCACAGTCAACTTAGTGTATGTAAACTTCTGACCCACTGGAATTGTGATATAGTGAATTATAAGTGAAATAATCTGTCTGTAAACAATTGTTGGAAGAATTACTTGCCAAAAGTTCTCAGACTTGTAAAAGTGGTTACAGATGCACCATAGTCATCCAGGCTGCATCACATCCGGCCGTGATTGGGAGTCCGATAGGGCGGGGCACAATTGGCCCAGCATTGTCCAGGTTTGGCCGGGGTAGGCCATCATTGTAAATAAGAATTTGTTCTTAACTGACTTGCCTAGTTAAATAAAGGTTCAATAATTTTTTTTTTTATGTAGCTTTAGGAACGCCTTCGGTAAGATAAAACCAGATACAGAGCAATATGGGTACTGTAGTACAGTTCATCATTATATAACAGACTCACGTCTTTGCAGTTCTCAGACTTGGAGAAGTGTATGAGATCGTCATTGTACATGTCCTGAGTGTTGAGCAGGTCACTGTACTCCTTCTGACTCAGGTCCTCTGGGTTGATGCCGTTAGCCCGCAGGAACTCCTGGTATGCCACACTGAAGGCCTGGCCTATAGACTGGGCTATCAGCTGGGCCTGGAGAGGGAGAGCGGGAGGCAGGGGACGGAGAGAGGGAGGGGAAAAAAACACAAACAGTGATTTAATAGACATACAGTGATGAATTAAAAAAAGACTGCATGGGGGCTTTAAACAGAACAAACCAATCAGAACAGAAGTGTTTCATATTGCTGAGAGAGCGCGAGAGAGAGAGAGAGAGATGATGAGACATCGTTTGAAAGTAAAAGTAAAGAGAGATCCTCACATCCTCGGACTCAAAGACGTGGCAGATCATCTTGTACTGCCGTTGTTTCTCGTCCTCGGCGGGGTCTGACGCCTCCACGCTGTCTGTGGAGTCTGGGCGGGGCATACGGCGCCTTGCCATCAGAACCACGATGTTGCCGATGTCAGCGATGTAGGAGATGGTCCTCAGAGGGTGGTCCATCATAGTCTCCTGTAGATAGAGGAGAGATAGGGTTAGGGTCAAGGGGTGATGATAGGGTTAGGGTCAGGGTTCAAGGGTTAAGGGGTGATGATAGGGTTATGGTCAGGGTTCAAGGGTTAAGCGGTGATGATAAGTTAGTTTATGGTCAGGGGGTGGTCCATCATGGGTTCCTGTAGACACAGAGGGGACGGTCAAGGACCATGCGTTTCATGTCTACCAGATTCAACCCTTCTCTATGTCTATGGTCAGGACAGGGAGGGCGCAGAAAGAAGAAACCCATTTACTCTGACTAGAACGTTTAGGCCTTTTCCTGCCCGCATCTAATTATTAAATAATGTCTATAATATTTACTACAATATCAAAGCAACTCCATCAGCCATCGTGTGAAAAAATGTACTCTCGTGAAACACTTTGTTGATTGAGTTAGAGCTGTAGTGAGAGTGTGTCCCAGGCTAGTGTGTCCAGGCTACCTGATTGGCCCCACGCTGGGATTAATGAGCCACGCTCCCCCACTATCTGAGGTAAATCTAAGCCCACTGGCTGCCATGGCAACCTGGCTGGGACTGTTACTACCTGAGGAGAAACGTCAACAGAAACGTTGAGAGAGCGAAAGAGAGTGAGAGAGTGAGAGAGTGTACCTGTGAGTCAGCGTTGAGGACTTTAATCCTCTGGGTGGAGATGAAGAGGTCCACCTCCGTCATAGGCTGGGCCTCACCTTCTGGAGCCTGCTTAGTCACACACACACACACACACACACACACACACACACACACACAGACCGATACATACAGTGACAGAGAAAGACAGAGACAGAACAGGGCAATTGAGCATCGAGTCTATTAGAGCAGTACAGCTGACAGTCCATTATTATCAGTCCACAACTAGACAGAGGTCAGAGACGGCCCACAACCACCAGAGATAACACTGAAGGAAGACACCAGAATCAACCAGAAGCTTTGAGGTGATGTTCAGAATGTTGCAGGTAGAGTGTTTGTGTGTGTGTGTGTGTGTGTGTGTATCGAGTTGTTGTTTTCCTTCAGTGTAACTCATACAGCACATTCAGAGTTAGTTCAGTAGTTAGTCGAATATAGCCTCTCCATAGGTAGCAGAGAGGCTGGAGTTAGTAATGGGGTTATTCATCTTATTAGTTATACTGTAGTGAAATATACCACAGTGAAATACCACAGTAATACAGAAGCTTGTGCCAGAGAAAAACCTCTTAAAATACGATCACAAACACAACACAACTTCATGGTATAACAAAAAAGTCGTGGCTGCACGGCCATTTTCTGCATCCAGCAATTTCAGCTTCTCGTATAAGCTTTTATTCGTTTTACATAGATATCATGTGTCTATGTGTCCATGTGTCTATGTATTCCTGTCAGTATCTTGTAGAAACTCTATAGGAAGATAAGTTGGAGAATGTCTGACATGGAATGAGAAAATGGCGACGGATTTAACTGACAGACAGACCTAAGAATGGAATTACATAACATGACTGCAAATCAACACAGTACTTCGTTGCTGGATTCAGAAAATGCAGCGAGTAAAAATAAAAGGAAAAAGGAAAATATACAAATAAAAGAGAGAGAGAAAGGCTATACAACACAGGATGAGTCCCTAATGGCACCCTTTTCCCTATATAGCCCATAGGGCTCTGGTCAAAAGTAGTGCCTTAAATAGGGAATAGGGTGCCCGTTGGGACGTGGACACAGACAGACGCAGGAAAACACAACGGATCACTGAACAGCCAATCAATGAGGAGTACCGCACCTTCTTCTTGTTTTTGGCTAATTTCTGGGCCGTCTGCTTGGCATGGAACAAACACACATACAGGAGAATGGGTTAGACTGAAGCAGGGCTCAAGCAGGGGTTGCGCGTGTGTGCGTGTGTGTGTGTGTGCGTGTGTGTGTGTGTGTGTGCGTGTGCACTTGTTTTCCTACATTATCACCCCAATGTCCTTACATTTCACCTTGATGTCCTGAAAAGTTAGGAAAACAGTCACTTTTTTGAAAAGTCAGGACTTTTTTCAGGTCCTGAATTTGTTCAAATGCTATTTTAAGGTTAAGGGTTTGGGTTTTTGGTGTTAAGTTTACATCAGATAATAAGATATCTACTTTACTGTTCAGTGTGTTATATTTCGGCCAGCAGGTGGCTCACTTGTGCACTAAAAGGATTAGACAGTTATTACCACCATAATTCTTTTTTTATTAAACTGCACCATTCATTTATGGTAAAATACACTTAATGAGGTCTTGAATGAATGTGAAAGTGTATCATGCTTAATTGGAATCTTGAGTATGTCTTTACAATACATAGTAAACAAATAGATACAGTGCCTTTGGAAAGTATTCAACCACCTTGACTTTTTCCACATTTAATTGCCTTACAAAGTACGATTACATTGATTTAATTGTAATTTTTTGACAATGATTTACACAAAATACTCAATAATATCAAAGTGGAAGAAAAATTCAAAACTTTTTCACAAATTAATGAAACCTAAAACTAATATATCTTGATTAGATAAGTATTCAAACTAATACATGTTAGAAAACACCTTTGGCAGCTGTGAGTCTTGTTGGGTAAGAGCTTTCATTATTTTTCTAATTCAAGCTCTGTCAAGCTGGTTGTTGATCATTGCTAAACAGCCATAGATTTTCAAGCCAATTTCAGTCAAAACTGTAACTAGGTCACTAAGGAACATTCAATGTCATCTTGGTAAGCAACTCCAGTGTAGGTTTGGCTTTATGTGTTAGGTTATTGTCATGCTGAAAGGTAAATCTGCCTTCGAGTGTGTTTGAAATCAGACTGAACCAGGTTTTCCTCTAGGATTTTACCTTTGCTTAGCTGTATTCCATTTATTTTTATCCTAAAAAACTCCATTGTCCTTGCCGGTGACAAGCATACTCATAATATGATGCAGCCACCACCATGCTTGGGAATATGAAGAGTGGTACTCAGAGATGTGTTGTGTTTGATTTGCCCCAAACATAACGCTTTGTATTTAGGACAAAAGGGTTAATTTCTTGGCCATATTCTTTGCAGTATTACCTTATTATTATTATTATTATTATTATTATTATTATTGCAGTAAGTGCCTTGGATGCATGTTTTGGAATATTTTTTATTCTGTACAGGCTTCCTTCTTTTCACTCTGTCATTTAGTTTAGGATTGTGGAATAGCTACAATTTTATTTTTATTTTTATTTCACCTTTATTTAACCAGGTAGGTCAGTTGAGAACAAGTTCTCATTTGCAACTGCGACCTGGCAACAATGTTGTTGATCCAACCTCAGTTTTCTCCTATCAAACCATTAAACTCTGTAACCATTTTAAAATTACAATTGGCCTTATGTTTTTTTCCCCTTCTTCTCCGGCAAGCGAGTTAGGAAGGGCGACAGTATCTTTGTAGTGACTGGGTGTATTGATACAACATCCAAATGTAATTAATAACTTTACCATGCTATGATATTCAGAGTCTCCTTGTTGTCATTTCTACCCATCTACCTATCGGTGGCCTTTTTTTTTTTTTTTTTTTTACAATTTCTAAACCTGTAACCAGAAACAAGCTAGATAGCGGCAATACCAGAATACATTATCTAGTGATTCCGTCTCTTTTAAGCAAAATCTACCGAACTGAGATTGTTGTATGCTCCATATATAGCATTCTGTCGGTGGCAAGAATTTTGTATAATAATATACATTTGAATCAACTGTTGTTTTTTGTACCAGTTCATAAACCATGTGCCATAGAATCGGAACATCGAAAATCTCTTCCCATTTATTTTGCAACCAGTATGGCGCAGCTGTCAACATCTATATTTATGCCAATTCCTTTCAGCCAATTTGTTTCTTTAACATATGTCAGGCAAACAAGTTCCCTACCTTCCCTTTTCCACTTGCCTCCTCCATTTTTGTGGTAACGCTGCAATCAATTGGCTATAAACTTGGATTAAACAGACATTCCAATATATTTTCGATAGTTCCACCTTTTATATTCATAATATTTTTTAAATCCATAAAGAATAGTTTTTTATTAATCAGTATATTTGAGTTTAACCATAATTATTGTTGAAATATTTGTTCTATCTTTTCTGGTGGGTAAAACTGAAATTGTAAGCAGCTTTGTATGGCTTGTTTAAGAAAGGAATATACTTTAAACTACATTTAATTTTAAATTAGTCGGAATTGAGAAGTTGTAATCTGTATAAAGGTAAAAAGGCCATTTTTTAACAAAGGCTAAGCCTTTCTTAATAATCTACTGGAGAACAATCTTTTGAGTGAAGCTTTTAGTGAGAGGTTTTAATATTTAAGCCCCCCAAACTCATATTCATTATATAAATAGGCACGTTTAATTTTGTCTGGCTTAGCATTCCAAATAAAAATATATATTTTTTGCTCATATGATTTTTAAAAAGAGTCATCTGGAGTAGGCAGTGCCATTAGTAAGTAAGTAAACTGTGATAGGACCAAAGAGTTAATCAATGTGATTTTTCCAAAAATAGACAAGTATTTACCTCTCCATGGTTGCAGAATCGTATCTATTTTTGCTAACTTTCTATTGAAATTGATTGTGGTATGTTCATTTATGTCACACCCTGATCTGTTTCACAGGTCTAGTGCTTGTCTCCACCCCCAAGCATGTCTCCCATTTTCCTCTGTGTATTTATACTTGCGTTTTCTGTTTATCTGCTACCAGTTCGTATTGTCTTTCCAAGTCTTGAATTACTGACCATTCTGCCTGCCCTGACCCTGAGCCTGCCTGACGGTCTGCCCTTTTTCATGCTGCCTTGGATTTCCGACTTCTGCCTGCACTTGATCTGCCGTTTCCCTACTCCCTGTTTTGTAATAAACCTCTGAGATTCGAACTGTCTGCCTCCTGTGTCTGCATCTCCTGTGTGTTTTATCCTGAATTGTGTTAATTTATATTTTTTGAGATGTAAATACCAAGTATGTCTACTTCACCATCCACCCATTTTATTGGTAAACTACAAGGTAGTGTAAACACTGTGTCTTTTAACGATCCAATGTGTAATATGGTACACTTGTCATAATTACGTTTTAGTCCAGAGAGGCTAGAAAAGTGATCAAGATCTTCAATGAGACTGTGCAAGGATCCAGATTGCGGACTTTAGAAGAAAATAAATTGACACTTTTCTTTTCATCCCCTGGATTTCTAACCCCTTGATGTTCTTGTTGGATCTAATTTTAATAGCTAGCATTTAAATGGCCATAATAAATAGATATGGAGACAACGGACAGCCTTGTTTTACTCCTCTTAAAAGCCCAATACTTTCTGAGAAGTAACCATTATTTACTATTTTACATCTGGGATTTCTGTACATAACTTTAACCAATTGTATAAGAGATTCACTGAAATTAAAGTAATCCAGGCATTTATATATAAATTCTATTCATACTTTATCAAGCGCCTTTTCAAAATCTGATATGAAGACCAGGCCTGGTATCTTTGATGTTTCAGAATGTTCAGTGGTTTCAAGTAATTGTCATATATTATATCCAATATATCGTCCATGTAAAAAACCTGTCTGATCAGGATGAACAATATCTGGTAAAACATGTTTTATTCTATGTGCTATGCAATCGGTGCTCTTCTTTGTGAGGCATTGGAAAACCTCCCTGGACTTTGTGGTTGAATATGTGCTTGAAATTCACTATTCGACTGAGGGACCTTACAGACAATTGTATGTGTGGGGTACAGAGATGAGGTAGTCATTCAAAAATGTTAACCACTATTATTGCACACAGAGTGAGTCCATGCAACATATTATGTGATTTGTTAAGCACATTTTTACTCATTAACTTATTTAGGCTTGCCATTACAAAGGGGTTTGCGTATTTTAAGTGGGAACTTTATTGTCCCTTAATAACAAACTTGTATGCCATCTGTAAATACGAATAAAATTGTTAAATTACGAGCCTTGTTGGTGAAGCCACAGAAAAAGACAGCAACCTTCCCACTAGCCATGATTGGCTGAGATAATGAGTGGGCTGGACATGCCGAGAGAAGAGTTCGGATTGGTCTGCCATATAGGCTTCTGTCTATTTGAGCCCAGTCTGTGTTGGTAATCCTGTTGAACGCAGCTTTTTAAAAAATGTATTGTGTAGTGGACCTGCATAGGTGTTGCGCTCCACTTTCTGTTACGTGACGTGTGTGGTCTTACATGTTGTTTACCTAGCTAGCTACATGTCTTAAGCTAAAGTGTACTGTTGGCTAGCTAACGTTAGCTGGCTGGCTCCCCTACCTAACGTTGCGTGTATGACGTTGTTATTCATATGCAGGGTAGTAACGACATGATTTGGCACTGTTCATTGTTGTTTAACTAGCTAGCATTCACTGACTGGCTCGTTAGCTAACGTTACGTGACGTGTGTGGTCTTGCATGTTGTTTACCTAGCTAGGTTCATTGTTTACCTAGCTAGCTAGCTACATGTCTTAAGCTCAAGTGTACCACACCCATTTAATATGGCCAGTGTCAGCACGTCGGCAACAAAGCGTAGTGAAATTGTTGCCAGCTGAGCTGTTTCCAGAGGTAAAGAAATCATCGGCCAGAGCGTCAAGTGTGCGCTCTGAATGCTCAGAGAGCGAAACGAGATGGGTGGGGCTAAAGCTTAAGAGGGAGTGAACGATGCTGAATGGGTGTAGACAAAGAGCACTTGTGATAAAGACATTATGAAGCAGTATGTTCCACTGTGCACAGATGTCATTTCAACTTTTAGTTTTGATTTACCTTTGGTTGAGATGTCAAAGAACATGAATTCAATGTTAAATCAACAAAAAAAAAACACAATGTAAATGGATTTAAAACGCAATTCCTTTACGTTGATGACTTTTTGCAAATCCAACAGTTTTCTATGTTGTTTTTGATATGATATGGAAACAATGTTGATGCAACCAGTTTTGCCCATTGTGTTATCACCGTATTAAAAACAGGATATTAGATATTATCCATTACCAGGTAAAAAACATAATACAGTAAAAGGACAGGTTGGAATCAGGTTCGGCGGCATATAGCCTAGCGGTTAAGAGTGTTGGGCCAGTAACTGAATGGTCGCTGGTTCGAATCCCCGAGCTGACTAGGTGAAAAATCTGTGGATGTGCCCTTAAGCAAGGTACTTAATCCTAATTGCTCCTGGTGATCTGGATAAGAGCGTCCGCTAAATGACTCAAATGTAATAGATGGGATCTATCCAGAAGTTCATCTGATAGAAAATAATGTGCACTGCTACTAGTGTCAACCCAGCATGTTCAACCACATCATTGAAAGCAAAAACATAGACAAATCTAATCTGTCTCTCTCCTCACCTTGATGCGGCTGACAGCCTCCTGGGCCTGCATCATGCGGACGTTCTTGGAGGGGGTCTTGTCAGACAGCAGCTGGGTGGAGCCCAGGTAGTTAGCAGCAAAGATGATCCCATCAATCAGGTCCTCTGGGTCACATGGACCTGGGACTGAGTAGGAAGATTAAAATGCCATGATTTGCCATGGAATATATTGGACAGTAAGGTTTGAATCTTAACATGTTTGTGAATGCTTCAACTCTAAATATGCAGAAATCAGAACAGTTGGATTGCTGGAAGATTGATTGGCACATCGTAAGGAGGCTGAGAGGGAGTGTGAGAGTCAGAAAGAGAAAGTGTTCATGTGCATCACACAGAGCTAGAGAGGCTAGAGACACAATGTTCCTACTGAGCTAATACACGAAGAATGCATGAGGAGAGAGAGAACTCAAGTGTTTGTCTCTTATTTTCCCTCCCTCTCAGCCCTGCATGACATTTAAAAATGCTGATATAGTACTAAATGTAGGCCTACACATCAGCATACCCCCACAGAGCTAAAGTACACAAGCATTTACTAGAGAAAACCACTTCTCAAATATATTCAAATCTGCACTGGCAAAGTGAGGGCCAGTGAAGTAAAGCAGAGGAGAGTGAAGTAAAGACCATGAGCCAGAAGCAAGTCAAAGGAGCAGGTCTTACCTTCTACATAGGTAGGGAAGGAGGCCAGGCTTCTCCTGGACTGTAGGTGTAGAGGAGAGCCATAACACATTACTGACAGGTCATACCGGCATGGTCATCATAACACTGTCATAATAATATCATGACACTGGTGAAAGACAGACTGAAACATTGGTTGACACATTGGGGGTCAGTATGCAGTTAGGGCTGTGGCGGTCATGAGATTTTGTCAGCTGGATATTGTCATGCAAATGACTACCGGTCTCACGGTAATTGCCCGTAAATTAACATAAACATGTTTAGAATCTCCATGCATAAAAGTCTTTGATGTGCGCCTTTGGAACATCTACATTGAAATAAATCCATTTAATATACACCATCACAATAAATCCATTATTTATTTTAGGCAGGTCTAAAGAAACATTATGATATGAAGAAAATGTATTTCAAAAGAACCAAATATGAGTCAGCCTACTCTATGTTATCTGGCTATGTGCCATGCCCTGTAGGCTAGTTCATTTAGCAGACAATATATGGTTATAAATCCTGTGCCATTATTTTATATTAGATGATTTTATTGTAAGAATAATATAATTGAACTTAGCTGAAACAAATAGAAAGGATATTTTCCCAATCCGGAGCGAGTGTGCATATGAAGTGGCTATACAAGTGAGTAAAAGTGATATTTTGAAACAGGTCCTATAAGCTAGATTTAGAGTTATTGGGCAAATTTAATTGTGAATGATACAAACCTCGGAATGTCTTAGAAATCAAAACATACACTACCGTTCAAAGGTTTGGGGTCACTTAGAAATGTCCTTGTTTTTGAAAGAAAAGCACATTTTTTGTCCATTAAAATAACATTAAATTGATCAGAAATACAGTGTAGACATTGTTAATGTTGCAAATGACTATTGTAGCTGGAAACGGCTGATTTCTTTATGGAATATCTACATAGGCGTACAGAGGCCCATTATCAGCAACCATCACTCCTGTGTTCCAATGGCACGTTGTGTTAGCTAATCCAAGTTTATCATTTTAAAAGGCTAATGATCATTAGAAAACCCTTTTGCAATTATGTTAGCACAACCGAAAACTGTTGTGCTGATTAAAAAAGCAATACAACTGGCCTTCTTTAGACTAGTTGAGTATCTGGAGCATAAGCATTTGTGGGTTCGATTACAGGCTCAAAATGGCCAGAAACAAAGAACTTTCTTCTGAAACTCGTCAGTCTATACTTGTTCTGAGAAATGAAGGCTATTCCATGTGAGAAATTGACAAGAACCTAAAGATCTCATACAACGCTGTGTACAACTCCATTCACAGAACAGCGCAAACTGTCTCTAACCAGAATAGAAAGAGGAGTGGGAGGACAAATACATTAGAGTGTCTAGTTTGAGAAACAGACGCCTCACAAGTCCTCATCTGGCAGCCTCATTAAATAGTACCCGCAAAACACCAGTCTCAACGACAACAGTGAAGAGGCGACTCCGGGATGCAGGCCTTCTAGGCAGAGTTTCAAAGAAAAAGCCATATCTCAGACTGGCCAATAAAAAGAAAAGATTAAGGGCAAAAGAACACAGACACTGGACAGAGGAAGGCTATGGCTTTTTCTTTCCTGCAGTTTAAATCATGTCGGGTAGGCTACTACGGTTTCATAGAAAAGCAGCTGAGAAATAAATATACTAGTAGCTGGGATCCTGTTCTTTTTAGTGGTAACCATCAAAACTATGCTTTCACACAGGATTGCATATATAAATGTCTGGACTTATAAGAACACTTATTTCACTTCACAAATCAACCATTGTTAGACCAATTATGTACCAAATACTTTTTCTGCCGTGCTAATATGCAGTAGGCAATTAGGCTATGTATTACATTTTTTTTAATGTTTGGGGGGGGGGGCTTGGGCTCATATACAGTATAGCCATATATGTTTGTATAAGCTCTAATATTTCGTTGTGTTTGGCTCTGAAACAACATCCACAACAACCATGTTTTCTACTCAGTTTCAACCTGTTGTTGAACTTCTTTCTTCAAATTGATCACCACAGTGAGGTATTGACCTAAAGGGGAGTTTTAAAAGCATGATAGTGTTTTGATGATAAGTGTTTGATGTGATTTGCAAATGCATTTGCATTGATGTCAGATGGTTAGAAGGACATTAGAGCACTGAGTGCCAGACCATTATCAACCTTTGAGTACTACCAAAGTATGTCCAGAGTACATAAGAGGAGATTACCGTGACTCAACGCTCACCTGGAATTTGGCTGCGGTCCTGACTCATGACTGCCGGTGTTGCGGTAATATGGTCACCGCAACAGCCCTATATGGAGTGTTATTTTGATTTATCACACTGCCTGGTAAACATAACATGGACACACACACACACCTCTTTAATGGAAAGGGGTGGAGACTCGAAACTGTCCCTCCCTTCAAGCATGGGTGTCCGGCTGGAAGACTCCGCCCCCTGAGGAGAGGCCTGAGAGTCTGAACCTGGAGACTAGAGAGAGAGGGAGAGTGAGAAAGAGAGAATGACAGAAAGAGAGAGAGAGAGAGAGAGAGAGAGAGAATTGTACTTCCATCATTAAAACATAAAAACATAAAACAGGACTGATCACATGGTATACAATGCTTATACAAGACCTTTGGAATATATGGTATACAATACTTATACAAGACCTTTGGTATATATGGTATACAAGACTTATACAATGCTAATCATATGGTATACAACACTTATACAAGACCTTTGGTATATATGGTATACAATAATTATACAATACTAATCATATGGTATACAACAATTATACAAGACCTTTGGTATATATGGTATACAAGAATTATACAATACTAATCATATGGTATACAACAATTATACAAGACCTTTGGTATATATGGTATACAAGACTGGGTGACTAGTCAGGACCCTAAGCACAATAACTCCCACAATGAAAACTGGCCCAAATCCACAATCCATAGAAAAGATGTCCAGGAGCAAAGAAAAGAGATAGGCATGTCCAACAGTATACAACAGAGGAGGAATGTTTGCTATACATCCACCCAAACTACACTAATGTTCA
The DNA here is from genome assembly GCA_023634145.1 of Thymallus thymallus. Classification (NCBI taxonomy): domain Eukaryota; kingdom Metazoa; phylum Chordata; class Actinopteri; order Salmoniformes; family Salmonidae; genus Thymallus; species Thymallus thymallus. The sequence goes on along the minus strand of CM042401.1, from coordinate 6,665,967 downwards.
CTCCAAACAGACCTGGTTTCCATGGTTTCCATGCAGACGGTCTACCTGGAAATCCCAGAAGTTCTCCATACTGTGAGCCTGAGCAATGGTCAAACTATGATGCAGACTGTCCTTGACTTACACACACAAACAGACACTACCTAGTGTCTACAGAACCTGAATAAGGTAAACTAGCTAACCTTCTCTCAGGGTACTGTGGTGGTAGTGTATCTACAGTCTCTGGTGGCTTGGTACCAAGGCTGAGCTCTGCCCTACTCCTGTATCACAAGGTATCAGAATTCATCATGGACAGGGAGAGGTGTGTGTGTGTCTGTGTTTGTGTATAGACAGAGGCCTGCAGTGAAGGAAAACAGCCTTTCTCTTCAATGTTATTGGAAACCCTCTGAATAATTCACTCTCTCTCTCTCTCTCTCTCTCTCTCTCGCCCGGTCTCTCATCTACACTAAATAAATTATCCTGGGGATGGCAAAAACAACATGTTCTTATGACGAACGGCAAACTACCAGTGAGGAGGAGAAGTAGATGACACTATCGTACAGTACGCATAATTTCATTATAGCACAGTCTTAACTCACTGATATGTCATATTTTCTCTCTCTCCCCCCTCTCGCTCTGTCTCCCCTCTCACTGTCTCCCCTCTCGCGCTGTCTCCCCTCTCACTCTGTCTCCTCTATCACTCACTCTCTCTGTATCTCTGTCTTTCATAGTGTTTGGTATTTTATTAGGATCCCCATTAGGTACTCTTCCTGGGGTCCACACAGAACATAAAACATGACAGAATAATAACATTAATAATAATACTGTGTGTCTCATCCTTTCTCTCTCTCTGGATTAAACCAAACCACAGACAGTTCTGTAAGACAATAACAACGTCGTTACCAGCAGCACTCCTAACTCCATAAGACATATGTTGTCCTGTCTGAAATGAATCAAAGACAAACCCAGCTAATTAATTAGCTTCTCAACAACAGGATAGGAGACAGACTGTAATCTAGCAGGGCTCAGTTTGTTATGTATAGTGTGTGTGTGTGTGTGTGTGTGTGTGTATATATATGTAAATATATATATATATATATATATATATATATGTAAATGTGATAGATCACTATGCTGATGGCTTTGACCTTCTCAGGGGATGCGTGTGATCTGATACAATGGCATCAGCTCCTCACATCTCTAGACAGTGTCAGGCTCTTACGATTAAAGTCAACAAACATTACCTCAGCTCACCGCCTGATGTGGCACATCTTCGGATAATATAAGCTTGAGTGTGTTTGTGTGCGTGTTGCGTGACTCTTCTAAAACCCAAATGACTGCCTGCTCCCAGACATGAGTCCATTGTTGTCTCTAGAGGTCTGAGTGAGTACAAAGAATCTCTCTATCGTTTCTTCCCGTCTTTTCTACTCTGAGGGGTTTTCTCAGGCTAGCGTGACAGTAGGAAAGTGTCCATCCGTCCACGAGCTACTCTTCATCACTACTATGCCCCCTGGGTAGTGATACAGTAAGAGTAAGAGCTCCAGTGGAGTAAACCCCCCACGACCATCACCAACCCCCCTGTATCAGCCCCCCCCCCCCCCCCCCACACACACACACACAGAACCACCATAAACAATAAAGTACCTACCTACCTACCTACCTACCTACCTACCTACCTACCTACCTACCTACCTACCTATCTCTCCCTGAATGAGACAGGAAAATCTAGGCAGAAAGAAACAGCCACAAATTCGTTCAGAAACGGAGGAAGAGGATAGCTAGCTATAGGAAACCCCACGTTAGTTGATGCCTCTGCAACAAGAAACTGTGACAACATCAGATTTGATTTGTCAAATGCTCAAACTTGTTTAAAATGCCATTTGTACTGCTACAGTTGTAAATATGAATAAAAGCTTATTCTAAATTAAACGAACATGACCACCTCTGTGTCATAAAAAAATTAAAAAATAAATACACGTCTTTACTATTAGGCCCATAACAAAAAACATTCTGGACACATAGGAGGTCCCGTGAAAAAAATAGAGAGCCCCGAATGTCATGGTATAATTCACACCAAACTCACACACACGGTCTACTGATTCATAGAGAGTCTGTGTGGGTACATGTGTGTGTGTCTGAGTAGTGGAAATGGATGGTGAGAGAGGGGAAGCCGGAGAGGTACTGGGAGGAAGGCAAATGAAATTCAGCAATCCTCTCTGAACCTCCCTCACTCTCTCATGCTCTCTTCTCCATCCTACCCTTTTCTTTCTTCCTCTCTGAACCTACACTCTCTACCCTTCCCCCACTTATCAGTGTCAGGCTGTCTAGGTCTGGCAGGCCAGGACAGCTCCATTTGCAAGGCTTACTGTGTAGTGGAGAAGAGAGTAGAGTAGAGGTGGCGTGCTAGGAAATGATGCTAGGAATACTGATGAGATGAGACCGCTGGTCAAACAATTAAACCAACCTACCCACTCTATAGCTGCTGCAGCAGTCAAAGAGAAGGGTAGAGGAGTGTCCTCAGTGTGGACAGCCACCACTCAGAAAGCAAAACCAGTATGTGACAAACAACCCCTCTGAGGGAAGCAGGGAAGAGAGAAGGATATGGGGAGACAGCAAAGAGGGAAAGAGAAAGAGATATGATGGAGAGAGGAAATAGGGAGAGGGATCTGATCTTGTGGTCTTGAAGCCAGAGGGGGATGTGTTATTCAGCTCTTCTGCGGTTGCCTTTCTGGATCATGATCCAATACATTCAACCAAAACTTTTCCTTGGCTATATCTCAATAGTCTAAAGTGGATTCCTCTTTTCCTTACCTCCTAACCTTCTATTGTACTGATTTGAAAGTAACTCTGGGTCATCCTTTCTTGTGGCGGTCCTCATGAGGCAGTTTCATCATAGCGCATGATGGTTTTTGCGACTGCACTTGAAGAAACTTTCAAAGTTCTTGACATTTTTCGTATTGACTGACCTTTCATGTCTTTAACTGTTCATGTCATAATATGGACTTGGTCTTTTACCAAATAGGGCTATCTTCTGAAAACCAACCCTACCTTGTCACAACACAACTGATTGTCTCAAACGCATTAAGAAGGAAAGAAATTCCACAAATTAACATTTAGCAAAGCACACCTGATAATTGAAATGTATTCCAGGTGACTACCCCATGAAGCTGGTTGAGAGAATTCCAAGAGCGTGCAAAGATGTCATCAAGGCAAAGGGTGGCTATATTTTGATTTGTTTAACACTTTTTTGGTTACTACATGATTCCATATGTGTTATTTCATTGTTTTGATATCTTCACTATTATTCTACAATGTAGAAAATAGTCCAAATAAAGAAAATGTGTGTCCAAACTTTTGACTGATACTGTAAATAAAGAGTTAGGAGACGAGGGAAGAAAATGGAGCCTCTTCTTTCCGGTCCTGACCAGTCTGAGGTTGTAACTCAAGCTGCTATCTACTGTATCTTTATATAAGAATGACATCATTATTAAGCTACCAGCTCCATTACAGTGTGTCAAGTGACAACACACATGCACACGCTTTTACGGGCGCGCACTTACAGATGCACGCACGGTACACACACACAGGTGAGGTGACTAAACCCACACACATTAGTGTTAGTCTGTTTAAAACCAGTACTCACGTCGCCCCCTAGTGAGGGCTGCAGGTCACAACACTCAGCGGTGGGACTCAGGTCCTGTCTCATCACCCAGATGGGTTCTTTAGGCTCGTCAGGGGTGTAGGGTGACCTCACCGTCCTGGTCTTCACCTCCTCTATGGCCTCCTTGATGTCCTTTATGGCCAGGGAGATGGCGTCTCTCTTCTCACGACTGTTACGAACCCCAGACGAGTCCTCAGAGGGACTGTCTGCTGGGGCTGGAACGTTCTCTTCTTCTCTCTCATCCCCCTCTCCTTCCATCTTTCCCTTGGGGTGTTTGGAGTCTGTGGGGGCGTCGTATTGGGAGTTGTGAGAGTGTTGGGACTCGGGCCAATCTCCCTCTTCATCTCCTCCTTTCATCATATGTTCTTCCTCTCCTCCCTCCCCCATCCCAGCAGCAGCTCTCTCCAGACTCTGAGAGCTGGAACTCTCTCTGACCTCCGCTATGATCATGTCGATGTCCTCTTCACCGTCCTGGTCGCAGCTGTCTGCCCGTGGGTATGGAGCAAACTCCGCCTCCTTCTCAGGGCTGTCTGACTCGCCGTCCGAGCGCTCGTCATAATGGTGCAACCTCGACCCCACTGCCTCCTGCTGCCGGTAGTCCCCACCCCCGTCCCTCCCCTCGAACAGACGGAACCCCGCCTTTCTCTGCTGGAGGTTCTTATTGGCGTTTGTAGGCCCCGCCCCCTCAGCAGCGGCGGCCGAGGGGGCGTTGCTGATCTCCTCGTAAACATGTTCTGTCAGGGAGTAGTGGTAGGCTTTGGAATACGCCTCGTCTTCAGGCTCCAACCCTTCCTCGACACTGCTGTTCCGCCCCCCCGGCACCCTGGCCCCTCCCCCATGGCGGTTAAGAGGTTGGGTGTAGACGTAGTTAGAGTATCCACCCCCAGGGTTCAGGGTTTCCTCTGCCTCCTCCTGACTGGGGGGTCTCCCAACGTCTGGTAGGGGTTCCCGGGGTAAGGGAGGGGGCTGAGGTGGGTAGTTGAGGTTCAGGTTGGGCTGAGGGTGGGGATGCTGCTGCTCTGATTCAGCACTCTCTGTGTATCCCTCCGCCTCTGGGCGAAGCATCACCTCGTAAGTACCGCCCTCGTCCTCTGCTTCAGGATCTAGGGCCATGACGGCGTCGCCTTCTGCCCGGTCTGTGTGTGTGTGGAAAGCACTGTCCGTGCTGGCCGAACAGGCTAATGTAGAGTTATCCTCCTCGGTCTCCCTCTCTCCATCCCTCCCTCTTTCCCCCTCGTCCTCCTTCGGCTCCTCTCGTTCTGGGTGTAGAGAGTGAACAGGCTGTTGGGCTGGCAGAGGTTGTTGTTGTTGGTGGGCCCTCTCAGCCTCTCTCTGCTGTCTCTGTATGTGTCTTTGCTGCTGTGCTCTGAGCCTGGCCTCGCTGTCCCCCTGCCTGCGGTAACGTGTCACTGCAGGCCGCAGGATGGGCTGAGACTGACCCTCGGCCTGCTGCTGCTGCTGGGGCTGTGGAGGGGACTGGGCCCCCAGTTGCAGCTCTGCCTCTGGCTCCTCTGTTGACCTGCATTGTGGGGCCCCTCTGACCCTGCTGCCACCTGCGCCAGGAGCCTCATTATATCTCCTGTAGCGTGGAGTAGCGTGGTTGTTGTTCTCACTACTGTGGTTGCTAGGCTGCCGGGGTCGACCGTTGTTGGTGGCGATGTGGTTGTCGTGGCGATGGCGTTGAGGAGGGGGCAGGTCGGCTTCTACGTCTTCACTCAGCTCCTGGCCAAGCTCTGCCTCCTCGGGGTTCATGGCTGCCTCGGATTGGTCGGGGTAAAGAGGGGGAGGGGTGGGGGTCTAGGCGGAATGCATCGCCTGCCGTCGTCTGGGAGAAACGCAGCTCAGTGCAAGGGCTTCTGGGAGAAAAGAGAGAGAGAGTAGAGAGTTACAATGCTACTACAAACTAAAACGTAGTCTACAAAAGGTATTAAGTCACTAGTAGAGGACAGAAGTTCAATAAGGAATATTTCTTTATTAGTAAAAACCACTAGTGAAACCTTCATCAATCACAGTATTTTCTTTTTTTAACAATACACAGGGTGCCAAAAGTTTGGAATATTACTAATTCAAGGGTTTTTCTGTATTTGCATAATTTTTTACATGGTAAATAATGTAAAAAAATAGTAACCAAAAAAGTGTTAAACAAATACATATTTTATATTTTAGATTCTTCAAATAGCCACCCTTTGCATTGATGACAGCTTGATGGCAGCTTTGCACACTCTTGGCATTCTCTCAACCAGTAATATTCCAAACTTTTGGCCCCCAGTGTATATTTATTGGCATTTTTTACAAGTGAACAACCATCAGCAAAATATGACACACAAAACAGAATGCTACATGTGAGCACATCGTACAAAACCCTTCCCAACACATGAACACCCCCCTCCCTCCCCTCTAATAGCTTCAATGATTAACAACTAAAATATGAAACAGAATGATTGTCACAAGAGGGTGCATACATAGACCAAGGCGCAGCGCAGGTATAGTTCGATATTTTAATACTGAATTATAAATTCCAAAATGACAAACTCACAAAACAAAACACGATACAACAAAAACGTCACACACTTACCTTCTCCTCTGACATTCGACATAGATAATGACCTACAAACATAAATAGGATCCCTAATTAGAGACAATGCCTAGCAGCTGCCTCTAATCAGGGATCCAACACAAAAACCCCACATAGAAAATAAAAACCTAGATCTGTCAGACTCTGACCAAGGCTACATAGCAAAGGCTTCTCTATGGCCAGAGCCTGACAGTACCCCCCCCAAAGGCGCGGACTCCCGAACGCACACCAATAAACACACACATGGGGGGAGGGTTAGGGAGGGAATCTTAGTTCGTTGGTGGTGGTTCTGGTGCCAGCGAAGTGGACAGCTTCCTCCCTGGCCTTCCTCTGATGACCGGGGCCGAACCGGGCACCGGTGTGGCGAACGGCTCCGGCCATGGAGCGGGTCAAATAACCGGGCCCGGACTGGGCCCTGGTGGGGCAAACGGCTCCGGCCATGGAACGGGGAAAATAACCGGGCCCGGACTGGGCCCCAGTGGGGTAAACGGCTCCGGCCATGGAGTGGGGCAAATAACCGGGCCCGGACTGGGCACCGGTGGGGCAAACGGCTCCGGCCATGGAGCGGGGCAAATAACCGGGCCCGGACTGGGCACCGGTGGGGTAAACGGCTCCGGCCATGGAGCGGGGCAAATAACCGGGCCCGGACTGGGCACCGGTGGGACAAACGGCTCCAGCAATGGAGTGGGGCAATTACCTGGGCCCGGACTAAGCACCGGTGGAGCGGACTGCTCTGGCATGGGGGCGGTACAGACAACCGGACCCGGACTAGGCACCGGTGGAACGGACTGCTCTGGTCCTGGAGTGGAGCAGACGGCCGGACCCGGACTGGGCACCGGTGGAGCGGACTGCTCTGGCACTGGAGCGGAGCAGTCGACCGGACCCGGACTGGGCAACGGTAGAACGGACTGCTCTGGCACTGGAGCGGAGCAGACGACCGGACCCGGACTGGGCACCTGCAGAGCGGACTGCTCTGGCTCGGGAGTGGAACAGACGGCCGGACCCGGACTGGGCACCAGTGGAGCGGACCGCTCTGGCCCGGGAGGTCGAGTGCGTGGAGCTGGTACGGGAGGCTCCTGGCTGGGCACACGCACTGGAGGTCGGGTGCGGGGCGCCGGCACGGGACGTACCGGACTGGGGAGGCGCTTCGGAAGTCGGAATGCGTGGAGCCGGCACTGGAGGCACCTGGCTGAGTGCACGCACCGGAGGTCATGGTGCATGGAGCCGGTACTGGAGGCACCGGACTGGGGAGGCGCACCGGAAGTTGGGTGCGTGGAGCCGGAATGGGACTGGAGCGGACGACCGGACCCGGACTAGGCACCGGTGGAGCGGACTGCTCTGACATGGGAGTGAAGCATACGACCGGACCCACACTGGGCACCGGTGGAGCGGACTGCTCTGGTATGGGAGTAGAGCAGACGACCAGACCCGGATTGGGGATGCTCACTTTGGGCTCCACTAACTCCAGATCCCTCCTCTCACTCTCACACTCCTCCCAATTATGCCTGAACAGCTCCATAGTACTCATCCATTCTCCCCTCCGGAATTCCGCTATGCTCCCCTCCTCACGGCACTTCGACCTGGAGAGTGGTACTGGCACTTCCTCCTCGCCACCAGACCACCCCCATAGCCCCCCAAATTGTTTTTATTGGGGTTGCCTTCGGGCTTCTCTCTCCATCTCTCCCCAGTGGCGCTGCTTGGTCGCTTGGTGGGTCATTCTGTCACAAGAGGGTGCATACATAGACCAAGGCGCAGCGCAGGTATAGTTCGACATTTTAATACTGAATTATAAATTCCAAAATGACAAACTCACAAAAAAAACACGATACAACAAAAACGTAACACACTTATTTTCTCCTCTGACATTCGACAGATAATGACCCACACCTAGGGTGTGGGACCTACAAACATAAATAGGATCCCTAATTAGAGACAATGCCTAGCAGCTGCCTCTAACCAGGGATCCAACACAAAAACACCACATAGAAAATCAAACCTAGATCTGTCAGACTCTGACCAAGGCTACATAGAGAAGCAAAAGGCTTCTCTATGGCCAGAGCCTGACAATGATCTTCACATCCAATGCTAGAAAATAAAATATTCAACGCAAAAACAAATAATAAATAATAATAATAATACATTAATGAAGAAAATAATAATGAGGTAGCTAAGGTGACAACTCTAGAAACTGCTGAAAGTCCCGCCAGACATAAGTAAATTCAAAAGGTTAATTATGTAAATTGTAAGTAATTTTTTCAGATGGAATATAGGAAGTTAGTTCTTTGTCACTCTTCCATACAAAAGCTGTGCATTTATTGGCTGCAATGACTGGTTTTGTTACCAATATCAACTGGTAGAACAGAGTCATCTCCAAGAAGAATAAGGGAAGGATCTAGAGGTACAGTCATATTTGTGACCTGTGACAAGATCTGAATAATATCTTCCCAATAATTGCCTAGTTCAGGGATCAATCACAGTATTGAGTCTTTGATGCCATAAAGCACGAGACAGCTGGACCAGTAATAACTCTATATCATAGACCTCAGAACTTCATATTTAGCCATCTGTTGAGCCTCCTTCCTTCCCCCCCTCACAGCAAAGAGCACTCCCCAGATCCAACATACACACTCACCCACCCAGAGCGTTCCCCAGATCCAGACCCTTCATGTCATAAAAACCCCTGGAGGTCTAGCTTCTCTTCCGGTTCTATAGCTGGTTACAAAACAAGGACAGACATTGTGTGTGTGTGTGTGTGTGTGTGTGTGTGTGTGTGTGTGTGTGTGTGTGTGTGTGTGTGTGTGTGTGTGAGACATTGACCCACTTTGTGCTGTCAAGAGCCACAGCAGGCAGAGAGAGAAAGTAAGCTCTAATGTCTTCAGCTCTGGTAGAGAGAATGCCACACACACACACACACACACACACACACACACACACACACACACACACACACACACACACACACACACACACACACACACACACACACACACACACACACACACACACACACACACACACACACACACACACACAGTCCCAGAGGAAGACTGACATGAGTAGAAATCAAAGTGTAACAGACAATGATTCTATGGAGAAATATAAACTCCAAATGATGTGTGACTACCACCACTAACATCACACATTCAGTAAAACATGGAAAGGAATGATGTGTGACTACCACCACTAACATCACACATTCAGTAAAACATGGAAAGGAATGATGTGTGACTACCACCACTAACATCACACATTCAGTAAAACATGGAAAGGAATGGAGAATCTTTGTTTTAATCCTATCATTAACCAGATCTTTAAATGTAAACTTTTAACTCATACATCATCACTGGACTACATTGATAGAACTGATACTAAGGCACTCCTAGATTCAATAGAATGATCATAGCCCTATGTTTTTATTCAACAAACACCTTACAACTCGGCTAACAATTAGTATTGGTTCCAAACAACCACCAGAGAATGAATCATAATGAGTAGATGAGGATTTTCTCTCATTCACAATGAACCATGGGAATCAGTCAGTCTAGGACTAACACCCCATCTAATTAGTATAGAAATGATCTAAAACTACACATGCACACAGCCAGAGTGCACATCTGTGGTAACCATGGGGATGGTCTCCCTTGACAACGACTAGGTGAGGTGTTCAGACTGCAGCAACAAGGAAACTACCTTTCCTCCCCTCTCTGTTCCTGCTTAGCAACCCCCTCACACTTGCACACACACACAAGCGTGGCGGACACACACACACAACAAACAAGCACAAGCTTGCAGGCTGACATTCACTAACACAAACAAACACACACACACACACCCTTTCCCTCGGGACCTGACAGCCCTTACCCGCAACACCAAGAGGGAGGAGAAACTATCGATGGAGACAGACCACAAAAAAAGAGAGAGAGACATAACAGCTGTATATCCAAATGAAGGTAGCTACATCAGAAGAGGCTGCAGTGGAATGAAACCACAACACTGTGACGGTCCAGAGGACGAGGGAGGGGTAGAGAGAGAGAGAGAGAGAGAGAGAGAGAGAGAGAGAGACAAAGAGAGAGAGACAGAGAGAGAGAGAGAGAATGCTGAAGTAGTAAGACTTACTGTTAAAGATCTACTGTAAACCTAAGAAGTTGCTTTTAGACGAATACATACACACACACGCAGGGAAGCACATGCACACAAAACAACGAAAATTCCAGAAAATGATGTCATGGCTTTAGAAGCTTCTGATAGGCTTATTGACATCATTTGAGTCAATTGGAGGTGTACCTGTGGATGTATTTCAAGGCCTACCTTCAAAATTCAGTGCCTCTTTGCTCGACATCACGAGGAATTCAAAAGAAATCAGCCTAAAAAATTGTAGACCTCCACATGTCTGGTTCATCCTTGGGAACAATTTCCAAACGCCTGAAGGTACCACGTTCATCTGTACAAACAATAGTACGCAAGTATAAACACCATGGGACCACGCAGCCGTCATACCGCTCAGGAAGGAGACACGTTATGTCTCCTAAAGATGAACGTACTTTGGTGCGAAAAGTGCAAATCAATCCCAGAACAACAGCAAAAGACCTTGTGAAGATGCTGGAGGAAACAGGTACAAAAGTATCTATATGCACAGTAAAACGAGTCCTATATCGACATAACCTGAAAGGCCGCTCAGAAAGGAAGAAGCCACTGCTCCAAAACCACCATAAAAAAGTCAGACTACGGTTTGAAACTGCACATGGGGACAAAGATCGTACTTTTTGGAGAAATGTCCTCTGGTCTGATGAAACAAAAATAGAACTGTATGCCCATAATGACCATCGTTATGTTTGCAGGAAAAAGAGGGAGGCTTTCAAGCTGAAGAACACCACCCCAACCGTGAAGCACGGGGGTGGCAGCATCATGTTGTGTGGGTGATTTGCTGCAGGAGGGACCGGTGCACTTCACAAACTAGATGGCATCATGAGGAAGGAAAATTATGTGGATATATTGAAGCAACATCTCAAGACATCAGTCAGGAAGTTAAACATCAGTCAGGAAGTTAAAGCTTGGCCGCAAATGGGTCTTCCAAATGGACAATGACCCCAAACATACTTCCAAAATTGTGGCAAAATGGCTTAAGGACAACAAAGTCAAGGTATTGGAGTGGCCATCACAAAGCCCTGACCTCAATCCTATAGAACATTTGTGGGCAGAACTGAAAAAGTGTGTGCTAGCAAGGAGGCCTACAAACCTGACTCAGTTACACCAGTTCTGTCAGGAGGAATGGGCCACAATTCACCCAACTTATTGTGGGAAGCTTGTGGAAGGCAATGATACCAAATACTAATTGAGGATATGTAAACCTCTGACCCACTGGGAATGTGATGAAAGAAATTAAAGCTGAAATAAATCATTCTCTCTACAATTATTCTGACATTTCACATTCTTAAAATAAAGTGGTGATCCTAACTGACCTAAGACAGGAAATTTGTAAAATTGTAAAAACTGAGTTTAAATGTATTTGGCTAAGGTGTATGTAAACCTTCGACTTCTATGGTTTACATCGTTTTGATGCTCGTCAAACCATTCAGTGACCACTCGTGCCCTGTGAATGGGGGCATTGTCATCCTATGAGGGAATAGCCATGCTAGCCAAGATAATGGCTAAAATAATGTTCTGCCCAGCATTTTCATACATCACCCTAAGCATGATGGGATGTTAATTGCTTAATTAACTCAGGAACCACACCTGTGTGGAAGCACCGACTTTCAATATTAGCCTTGAAACTCTAGAGGAGGTGGCGGAGAGACGGATCCTGGCCAAACTGCTGGCCATCATGGACAACGTCACCCACCCTCTGCATGCCATGGTTATGACGCAGAGGAGCACCTTCAGTCACAGACTGATCCCACCACGGTGTGCCAGAGAGCGCTGAGGGGGTCCTTCCTGCCGGCGGCTATTAGACTATTTAATGCCTCACCGGGGTGACATGCTGTCTGCAACATAGACCTGGAACTGTTGGGGTGTTAGGACCTAGTTTAACAATTATGCATCCATCCATGAGTAACTCTGGTCTGTAACCACTCATTCACTCTGGACTTCATTCAGGTCTGTATATACATATTCATGTACAGTTGCTATATCATATCACGTGCAATATTGTAAATAATTCTTGGACTGAACTGCTCAGGAATGCATATTAGTATCCTGTCAGTTATATCTTTCTTTCTTTGCTTTTAGTATATCGAATGTGCAATACGTGCATTTATCTGTAATTAAACCCTGCGCACTAAGGACTGTATTTTAAGGGAATTACTATTATTACCCTAAATTATATCATACACACATCTAGCTATTTAAGTATCTCTTCCTGTCATTTACCTGTACAGTTAATGTAACCATGCTAATATTCACTTACCTGTAAATTTAACTGTATATTTACCTGTACAGTTAATGTAACCATGCAAAATATTCACTTACCTGTTCATTTAACCAGTCTGAATATTAAGTAAACTATTACTACCCTCACTTTTATTATACGCACTTTTAGCTATTTAAGTATTAATCTCTGCCTTCGACCTGTATAGTATAGTTAACCATGCAAATACTCCTTGTTTATCTGTATCAACTTGCAATATTTTTTTTTACCTAACACTCTGTAACAATGTATAGTGTACATATTCAGCCATTCACCCATACTATGCAATGTCTTTTTATAGCTTTTTTGCACTCCAGACTTCTTGTATTTTTATACTTTTTTATACTGCCGCTCTATGTATCATGTATCGTGTATCTGTCTTTTGTGTATTTTCGTTCTGGCATTTTGCACCTGCCCTGTGTTTTGTTGTAGCTGCTTGACAAAGAAATTTCCCCTCGGGGATCAATAAAGTATCTATCTATCTATCTATCTATCTATCTATCTATCTATCTATCTATCTATCTATCTATCTATCTATCTATCTATCTATCTATCTATCTATCTATCTATCTATCTATCTATCTATCTATCTATCTATCTATCTATCTATCTATCTAATGTGAATGCCAGAAGCAGAGGCAGGGCAACACAGCAGGACTCTGGTATGGTAGAGGACTCTGGTATACTGCTGTGAAGGAGGAGGTTGAGGATACTGCATGAATGTTTCATGATCATCACTGGGTCTGAAGTGTCTCTATACTGAACTGTATGGAACCCTTTCAGTCCTCATCACCCCTTTCTTTTCTGTACTGTTCTTTCTATACTGTACTGTATGGAACCCATCCTCCTCACCCCCTCTTTTCACCCTCATCCCTTCTCTCCTCACCCCCTCTTCTCACCCACTTTCACCTCACTCCTCACACCCACCAAAAAGTGTCAGAACATCAATTTACATGTCTTATCAGACCAGACAGAAGTGAGATATGACAGTTAAAATGCCTGAAAACACTACATTATGAACTTTGACCCCTCTCTCTTCTCCTGCCTTTGATCCTGACGTGGTTGGGCATTTCTGAAGCGAGGTGGGACAGCTAGAATGACAGGGAGAGGTGATCTGTGGCTAGGATTCCCCACTGTTACTGTGACCTCCAACCTGTCTGTCTGTCTACACATCTCTCACTCTATGCGGGAGATTCACTGGAAACTGGGCTCTTTCAAGGACACACACACACACACACACACACAAACATCCCCACTTACCATGAACATAAACACTTGCGTGCACACATGCACGCACACTCCTGCCTGCCAAGTGCTGAAATCCCCTCCAGCTCTGGACAGGCAGTGTGGAGATAGGGGTCATGGAAAGATCATACCACACTACTGTTCCTTTTCTCTCTCACACCATTATTTGCTATGCTCTCTCTCTCTCTCTCTCTCTCTCTCTCTCTCTCTCTCTCTCTCTCTCTCTCTCTCTCTCTCTCGTCAAAAATAAACAAAAATATCTTCTTAGCAAAGAGACATTTTTCAAACAAGATTTTTGCTAGGACTGTCTGGAGTGGTCTGAGTGAGGGGCCTAATTGTATGAGCCTACTGGGAGGGATATGTAACCTGAAAACTAACTGGTATTGGTGATATCGCCAGGCAGGCCAAAACTCCTTCCCACCAAAACAGGCTCTTTTCAAACAGCTCTTACACTAAATCATCATATAAATCGGTATTATTCCAACTTCATAGTGTGGAAATATATATAAAACACAGGAAAATCACATTTTTGACTGAACTGGGCCTTAAATACATGTATACAAAAGGCACTGTAATGATCCTGCAATTTATCCAATGCACAAGTACAACCACATTTAGAGTTATCACACATATTTTAAACAGCCCCCTCTCTCTGGCATCATTGAATAAACCATTGGTTACTTGGAACACTTGAAATGACTCCATTTAATCTCTGAATGTTACAAAGCCTCAATACCGTCATGACAGTTTACAGCCGTCACTGTCTAAAAAAGCTTAGACGAGTACTCCTCCTCTCTCCTGATCATTCCTCATCTCTATCATTCTAATTAAGGTTTTCTCTATCAGCCCATCAATTACCCCTCATCCTAACGACTTGTCTGACTAATTGTGGGATAAATTCATGTTGACAGCGTTCCGTCAACAAAGATTTACCCATAATTCCAGTTGAGTCATGCAGCATTAATTTCTGTGATAAAAGAGCCATTGGGAGTTAATCACTGACACAAATAGGGAAGTACTGAACACACACGCACACGCGTACACCAGACCTGGGTTCAAATACTATTTAGGGTATTCCAAATGACTTTCAAAATGTACACAGTATTTACATAAATACTTAAATACTGGCATGCATTTATAGGAAATTATTTGAAAATAGAAGTAGTTGATTCAGGCCACATTATTTGAAAATAATAAAACACAAAAAATAAGTATTTACTATAAATAAAAAATACACACACACACACAGGATTTCACCAGAGCCATCTTTATTTATTTTATTTAACCTTTATTTAACTAGGCAAGTCAGATAACAAATTCTTATTTACAATCACGGCCTACCTACAGGGTCAGCCATAGCAGTACAGCGCCCCTGAAGCAAATGAGGGTTAAGTGCCTTGCTCAAGGACACAACGACAGGTTTTCACCTTGTCAGCTCGGGGATTCGATTCAGCAACCTTTGGGTTACTGGCCCAACACTCTGACCACTAGGCTACCTACCGCCATCGTTCTCTTTCGTTCCCTATTTAATTTCCTCCGTGTCTGATTTACTCCTTCCCTCTCAGTCTCTATCTCACACACGCTGATTCATTGTCAATAATAAATGATTCTGCCTAGAGCAGGTGTGGGCCGGCCAGGGGGTCCAATCTGGCCTGTTGGTGGTTTGAGAATTTTTTTTGTATAACTACAACCAAATTAAAACTGTGTAGAAATGACGATGGACCTACATTCATACAGTTTCTTGACTATGTCCAGCTCGGTGCAAATCACCGAAATGAAAGCTAGCAAGCGAGCATCGAAAATTCCCAAAACAATAGAGGACTATATTTTACAAATTTGGATAGCGAGGAAATAACATATTTTTAGTCCGGCCCTCTGAACCTTGTTGAAGACCGACTGCAGCCCACGAGGCAAAATTAATTTGACACCCATGGCCTAGAGAGACCAGCTATGAGGCGGAGAGAGGGAGAGAAA
Source organism: Thymallus thymallus (assembly GCA_023634145.1). Classification (NCBI taxonomy): domain Eukaryota; kingdom Metazoa; phylum Chordata; class Actinopteri; order Salmoniformes; family Salmonidae; genus Thymallus; species Thymallus thymallus. The sequence continues at coordinate 6,650,133 of CM042401.1, read as the reverse complement.
GAGAGAGATGGGGAAATATTAAGTAATAGAGAGAGAGAGAAAGTGAGAGAGAGAGAGAGAGAGAGAGAGAGAGAGAGAGAGAGAGAGAGAGAGAGAGAGAGAGAGAGAGAGAGAGAGAGAGAGAAAGTGAGTGAGTGAGAGAGAAAGTGAGAGAGAGAGAGAGAAAGTGAGAGAGAGAGAAAGTGAGAGAGAGAGAGAGAGAGAGAGAGAGAGAGAAAGTGAGCGAGAGAGAAAGTGAGCGAGAGAGAGAAAGTGAGCGAGAGCGAGAGAGAGAAAGTGAGCGAGAGAGAGAGAGAAAGTGAGCGAGAGAGAGAGAGAAAGTGAGCGAGAGAGAAAGTGAGCGAGAGCGAGAGAGAGAAAGTGAGCGAGAGAGCGAAAGAGAAAGAGAGAGAAAGAGAGTAAGGAAGGAAGGGAGAGATGCTTGTGGACCCTCTGACTTCTTACAGACAGTATAGAGGGATGGAGGAGAGAGACGAGAGGAGGTCATTCAAGTAAACCATTAAAGCTAAAGCAGAACATTACTACTAGGCTCAGTGGGCTGTAATAAGACTAGAGCAACTGAACTAGCCTTCGGCAGTTCTAGTGGACACACAGAGTCAAACGCCTAGTGTAAGTCAGGTTGCTGACGTGTGTGTGTGAGGGTGCTTGTGTGTGTGTGTGTGTGTGTGTGTGTTCAGTATGTGTGTGTTGACCTTGAAGAAGACAGAAGGGAGGATAGTAGAGCCAGGGTATACAACTCCTTGAAAACCATAGAGTATACTGGTGGTACGTTTCCTCCACTTTACCAGGTGGATGCTTTGGTCTATCGATCACACTAATTATTTGTGTGCATGTGCCTCACTGCGTTCGTGTGTGTGCGTGCGTGCGTGAATGTGTGTGTAAGTGTGCATGCGGCCGTGTGTGTGTGCGTGCAGGGTGAGAGAGATACATCATGATAACTACCGGGGATGACAGGATGGTTATAGCGCCTTCCATCCCTCTCTCTTTCGACCAATCTACCGCTCTCTCCTTCCATCCCTCTCTCTTTCGACCAATCTACCGCTCTCTCCTTCCATCCCTCTCTCTTTCGACCAATCTACCGCTCTCTCCTTCCATCCCTCTCTCTTTCGACCAATCTACCGCTCTCTCCTTCCATCCCTCTCTCTTTCGACCAATCTACCGCTCTCTCCTTCCATCCCTCTCTCTTTCGACCAATCTACCGCTCTCTCCTTCCATCCCTCTCTCTTTCGACCAATCTACCGCTCTCTCCTTCCATCCCTCTCTCTTTCGACCAATCTACCGCTCTCTCCTTCCATCCCTCTCTCTTGCGACCAATCTACCGCTCTCTCCTTCCATCCCTCTCTCTTTCTCTCTCCTTCCAATCTACCACTCTTGCCTTAATGCACACACACAGTGGCTTTCCTCCAGTGGTCAAACTGCCCCATAAATAAAATCACAGAGCCAAGCTGAGCTGAGCCAGACTGAGCCAGGACAACTGAATTAATAAGAGTCTGCAGCTACACTGCAGAGAGAGATGGGGGCGGAGAGAGAGAGAGGGGTGGAGGAAGAGAGAGAGAGAGGGGGGAGAGCGCGAGAGAGAGGGGGGGGGACTGCTTACTATGTACTCATTGTCGCATTCTATTTTGCATGTACCGTTTAGAAAAAGGTATGCAGTATGCCATGGCCGCAACGCAGTAGTGGCTCCTGACTGGCTGAGTCAGTGGGGCAAATATGCATCGCATTAAACAGCCTGATAATAGCTCATTTCCAATTCAATTAATTTATCTAATCTCTGAATAGAATAGAAATGGAGTTATAGGCAGACTATCACATTCAACCTATAATGTAGCCCAAATAGCCCATCTATGCCATTTATAAAAAGGTCTGAAGACCTATAATTTAGTTCCATTTCAACATATTTATTAGCGAAACCAAAGTGCTGTAATATATTATATTATAATATGGACGTGGTCTTTTACCAAATAGGGTATACCACCACTACCTTGTCACAACCTAACTGATTGGCTCAAAAATTCCACAAATTACATTTTAACAAGGCACACCTGTTAATTGAAATGCATTCCAGGTGACTACCTAATGAAGCTGGTTGAAAGAATCCCAAGAGTGTGCAAAGCTGTCATCATGGCAAAGGGTGGCTACTTTGAAGAATCTCAAATCTAAAATATATTTGGATTTGTTTACACTTTTTTGGTTACTACATGATTCCATATGTGTTATTTCATAGTTTTGATGTCTTCACTATTATTCTACAATGTAGAAAATAGTACAAAATAAAGAAAAACCCTTGAATGATGTGTCCAAACTTTTGACTGGTAATGTATATAAACTAAATCAAATAGCCTAGTAGGCCTACACATACAAAAACTTCTCAAATGTTCAAATCAAAAGGCTTTTGCACAGAAAAACGGTTGGGTTCAAACTAAAGCGCTAATCATTTGGGAGCAAGACGACAATTTGTCTTGAAGGCCTGTTTAACATGTCAATGACGCTGCCACATGCAGCCTACGATGCAATACTCATGGTCATTTTAAGGACTACAAAATCTACTTAGCCTACATTTTGACACCACCGCAGAAGCTATTCGGCATCTTCCCAATTAAGTAGCATCGTTTTTTGTTTGTTTGGCTACTTCAAGAGAACTAGGGTCCATCACTCGTAGCCCACCTCTTCCAATGCATTGTGGAAAAGTGTACATCGAATTCTACTAGATGAAGAGCCGAAATGAGAATAACATCCTGGCATTTAAACCATACTAGATTTTCGCATAAGGAGAATGCGTCACACGTAGTGTTGTTTCCCGCTATTCGTTGACTTCGGCATCGCATCCCCATATCTAATTGATCAGCTGTTGTCAAAGCCGAAATTAGTATGACAGGCATCATCAACTAGTCAGTCGTGGGTCGATTTTTTTCTTGAGTGGATGGTTCGGGGGGCCGGAACATAATTACAAATAATTTGTAGACTGCAAATTGACCGCAAGAAGCGCAAACAGATATGTTTGCCTAAAACATAATAATTTCAAATCTTCCTTACATTTGTAAACGATGACGTCTCTCCATTATGTGTGGGAATACTTGGGAACAGATTTCTTCAATTAAAATCACTTGGAGCTGATTTCCTGGTGTTTTTACAGTCTTATGTCTAACAGAAAACTTGGGGAAACAAATTAAACCACCCACGGGCTGCCAGTTGACATCAGTCATTTAAGGTATACTCGATTTTTGAAATGTTGCATACTATTAAACCTATTACATTTTTGCATACTGAAACGGTCTACTGTTTAGTATGGGTATTTGTACACAGCCAGTGTCTCATTTTCATATCCTTCTCAGGCTTCTCATCATCCCATCATGCCATACAGGATGAACTATAGGTTTGGTAAGACCAATCAGTCAATAGACCCCATGGTTTCATTATGTGGTCTGGTCTCTACTAATTATTTACACTTAGGGAAAGTTTACATACACTTGGGTCATTAAAACTCATTTTTCAACCACTCCACAGATTTAATGTTAACAAACTATAGTTTTGGCAAGTCGGTTAGGACATCTATTAATTCTTCCAGCAATTGTTTACAGAAAGATTATTTCACTTATAATTCACTATATCACAATTCCAGTGGGTCAGAAGTTTATATACACTTAAGTTGACTGTGCCTTTAAACAGCTTGGAAAATTCCAGAAAATGATGTCATGGCTTTAGAAGCTTCTGATAGGCTAATTGACATCATTTGAGTCAATTGGAGGTGTACCTATGGATGTATTTCAAGGCCTACCTTCAAACTCAGTACCTCTCTGCTCGACATCATGGGAAAAACAAAATAAATCAGCAAGTCCTCAGAAAAACATTGTTGACCTCCACAAGTCTGGTTCATCCTTGGGAGCAATTTCCAAACGCTTGAAGGTACCACGTTCATCTGTACAAACAGTAGTACGCAAGTATAAACACCATGGGACCACACAGACGTCATACCGCTTAGGAAGGAGACACGTTCTATCTCCTAGAGATGAACGTACTTTGGTGCGAAAAATGCAAATCAACAGCAAAGGACCTTGTAAAGATGCTGGAGGAAACAGGTACAAAAGTATCTATATGCACAGTAAAACGAGTCCTATATCGACATAACCTGAAAGGATGCTGAGCAAGGAAGAAGCCACTGCTCCAAAACCGCCATAAAAAAGCCAGACTACATTTTGCAACTGCACATGGGGACAAAGATCATACTTTTTGGAGAAATGTCCTCTGGTCTGATGAAACACAAATAGAACTGTTTGGCCATAATGACCATTGTTATGTTTGGAGGGAAAAGGGGGAGGCTTGCAAGCCGAAGAACACCATCCCAACCGTGAAGCACGGGAGTGGCAGCATCATGTTGTGGGGGTGCTTTGCTGCAGGAGGGACTGGTGTACTTCACAAAATAGATGGCATCATGAGGAAGGAATATTATGTGGATATATTGAAGCAACATTTCAAGACATCAGTCAGGAAGTTAAAGCTTGGTCGCAAATGGGTCTTCCAAATGGACAATGACCCCATGCATACTTCCAAAGTTGTGGCAAAATGGCTTAAGGACAACAAAGTCAAGGTATTGGAGTGGCCATCACAAAGCCCTGACCTCAATCCTATAGAAAATGTGTGGGCAGAACTGAAAAAGCGTGTGCGAGCAAGGAGGCCTACAAACCTGACTCAGTTACACCAGTTCTGTCAGGAGGAATGGGCCAAAATTCATCCAACTTATTGTGGGAAGCTTGTGGAAGGCTACCCGAAATGTTTGACACAAGTTAAACAATTTGAAGGCAAATGCTACCAAATACTAATTGAGTGTATGTAAACGTCTGACCCACTGGGAATGTGATGAAATAAATAATTCTCTCTACTATTATTCTGAAATTTCAACATTCTTAAAATAAAGTGTTGATCCTAACTGACCTTTTTACTAGGATTAAATGTCAGGAATTGTGAAAAGCTGAGTGTAAATGTATTTGACTAAGGTGTACGTATACTTCCGACTTCAACTGTAAGGGCAAGGCCAGGCATTTATGTGGTCCTAGAGGCAGGCCTAAAGACATGTCATACACACAACCCTAGAGGCGCTGAACTCAGGCTATATTCATGTCAGCAGGATTGGGCAGATCAGAGCTGACACATGACAGTGACACAGCGCTCTGAACCGCCTGGCCATGCCACAACACACACTACCCATTAACATCAGAGACGTCATCTTTCAGCCTCCTGCACACACACACACACACACACAAACACACATGCTTGTATGCACCAACACAACAAACCATCTCAGAGAAACACAATTGCAGAGAAAGACACAGACACACACGCACACAGAACAGTGTGGTTTGATGAACAAGCCTCTTCTTCCTTCCGTATCTCTCAGCTCTCTAAACAGCCTATCCAGCTGCTCCCACTTTGACAGGGCAACAACTTTGATTGAATCCTTCCTCTAATGGGATAAGTGCTGGAGGATTTGTGTGTGTGTGTGTGTGTGTGTGTGTGTGTGGAGGGACATCGCGAATGAGGAGACAGACACAAAATCCCAGGGTATTACGTAAGGATAACACACACACACCTCACTTTCCCTCTCCACTTTTCTCTGTATGCTTTTGTCGCTCTCTCTCGCTCCACCCCCCCTCTCTATCTCTCTCTTTCACTTCCCCCCCTCTCCATCTCTCTCTCTATATATCTCTCTCTCTGTCTCTTTATGGTGGGTTGTCTTTGTGGTTGAGGCAATGGCTTGGATCATGGTCAACACACACACAAACACACAGTCATGGATGTTAATTCGGCCTACTGGACTATCATGTGTGGTAGATCTATGTGCTGTCTGATGTCCCCTGGTTCCTGTCTGATGTCCCCTGGTTCCTGTCTGATGTCCCCTGGTTCCTGTCTGATGTCCCCTGGTTTCTGCCTGCCATTACTGAGGAGGCTGCATCCACCAGTCATTTTAGACTGAAACATCACATGCCACTGTATCGACGGCTAGTATGGATCTGGAACACACACACATGCAGCAATATCAATCACACACAGTGCACACACGCGCACATTCAAAAACACACAAATACACACAGCAAGCAACATCAATCACGCACACACACACACACACACACTCTACTGTATATCAATCAAGTGAATTTTCCACCCACAAGCACAAATACATGCGAACGTTGAACATACAGAGTCTGCATCAATCACTGATATAGATCTACCAATCCATGAAAACACACACACTTTTTACTGAAATAATTAAATTCCCTAGGAACACAAAGTATACTACGACAATTAAACATTAGGTCAAGGACATTCTGCCATAACACAACGATAGCTGCATTGACCGTGTTTTATTCCATTATGACACATAGGCATACTGGTTATGTCATCTTTTTAGCCACCACTCAATCCATAAAGATATACATTGATTTCTGGTCTGGAGGCCATATTATCTGTGATTGTATCCTCTAAATCAATTACATAGGTCTAGCACTATTCTGTGAGGCAGAGAGAAAGCATACAAGCCTAGAACAAATTAGCATATTTTAAATGTAGTGACATGATTCCGGGTACAGGCAACAAAGCTAGTGGTAAGTCTTATTTTCCCACAAAAATAAATTAAAAGCCAAAAAAGCCTGTTAACTCCATGGTTGTCTTTGTTGGTTAAATCCTCCTGCTAACGGATTAGCCAGGAAAGCTGAAATTAAAAAACTTGAGAAGAAATCGGTTTCCTGCGTTTTCTGAAGCCGCGCAGCACGACGGACGTTTTTATTTTACTCTGCGTGTTAGAGATGATTATTCCCTCTAGTCTCTACTAATTATTTAAACTTTGGTGAAAGCCGCAAGTGAAGGCTACGTTAATCTGCCTTACATCTTTTTCATTCAGCTCATCAAAAAGGCTGTTTTCAAAACTCTAAGCACATTTTCAATTGACTAATACAACACAACTTTTTTCATACATATTTTTTCACATTGCAATACATGTTCATGTAAAGTAATTGCCTTCAACGATGCGATGCTCACATTACTTTTGATATTATTCTCTACTCTTTAGTTAAAAGACATTTTAATATCGCTTAATCTGACTGCTCTTAATTGATTTACACACATAAAGGTTGTGTAAACCTACCTATACATTTAACATGTAAACTGGTTTGTCGAATACAGATTTGAAGAACTAAATAATGAAAGTGTATGTCTGTAATGTAGACGCATAAAATTAGGATATACTCAAATGTACTACTATGATGACTATTATGATTTTACTTCACAGTAAGCTTAAAAAAATCAAAGTTTATTGATCGCATACACAGATGAGCAGATGTTACAGCAGGTGCAGCGAAATGCATGTGTTTCTATCTCCTATAGTGCAGCAATATACTCAATCTGGACGACATCAATCCAGACCTACTGTATGTCAGGCTTGGATTCGCCATGCCAAAAGGTTTTTCCCCAGGTGCATGAACAATGAGGATATTTACAGTGATTTCAATGAGAACCTATGGTCAAATGCTCAAGACAGGCTTGATGAAAACTGGTGCCTGCTAAACATTATGTTTCTTTACTTTCTTTCCTTTGATTACATGGTCGAAAGATGTCTTCAATGATCACATGTTCAGTCAATTTTAATGGGTAGTGCAAGTGTGTTGCCTAATGTGAAAACTGTAATGAACTGTAGCTTACAGTACTGTAACATACTACATTCAAAGGGCAATTTTGAATAATGTATCTTATTGTATTAACTGTTTGTTAAAATAACTAAATTGAGAATATATAATTATGTTGTGTTTTGGTGATTAAACCAATGTACTCATTGTATTTCACAGTACTTATATTTTGGATAAATGGTTTTGTGGTGAAAGATGTCTACAAAACAAATGAATGCAAAATGAAAGGTTTTGAATATAAGACTGGCTGCGTTACTAGTGTTACCAGTTTTTAGTTTTGTACTAAGAGTTTAGAAAAAAGTACCAAAGCAAAAAACAAGAAAACAACCTTTCTCAAGGCTGTGTGTGTGTGCGTGTGTGCGTGTGCATGTGCGTGTGTGTGTGTGTGTGTGTGTGCGTGTGTGTGTTTAAATGGAACGAGCCTTTAAGATAAGCCTATGTCTTTGGCTGTAACTAAACATCACAGTCCATATGCCCTGAAGGAAAGTCAAAGAGCTCACTGGGATCATATGGTTATTTCAATAGCAGTTATAAATGGGTTTTTGGCATTGTTACAAAAGCCGTTGGGCTATTCTTTGGATGTAAAAAGTAACAGACATTTTGAAGAAAGAGAGGCCTTCAAGACATCCAAGATCCAACCCCCACAAACACACTCAGACAGGAAACACACATGCATGCAAGCATGCACGCACACACCCCATCAACTTTTATAAAAGTTCAAATGTGCACCATTTCATTAGTTAAAGATGAAAAGACGTGCACAGCTGCAGGGGTCTCAAATCAAAGCTGTGTATTCCAATAAAATAGACTACAACTCTAAATGCATCTACTGCACACATCTCTGATATGAAATTCTGTGAATAAAACATGAAAAATGACATTATTTTACATTTTTCATGGTTATTTATTTTCTATAATGCCAGACTCCATAATGCCAGAACCCTCCGCCTTCTCCACCCAGGATGATTCCCAGCATGCATTGCAAAAACAAATTGACTGTCGTGGCCTGCGGAGGCAAGAGAGATTAAGAATCAATATTTCAAAACATCCATTCCTTATTTCTTCCCACAGCCGCCAGGACAGACATACAGTATGTCTTCTCCTCTTGAGATGGAATGGTGCCTAATGGCCCTCTTTCCTCTCTGCACATCAAATCAGGGATCAGGGGTTGTACATATCAAGCATCTCACAGTTGGATTGCCAGGGTCAGGAACCCCCTTGTCCATGTAATGTTATTTATTTAGTGATCTAGAAGGCAAACCTGATCCTGGGCTCTATTTTAACAAACTTAACACAATGGTAAATCTATGCACTGGGGGTGTGACAGAAATATTTTTGCTATTTTCACAGCCGGAATTATGAGCGCAATAGCTGGCTGTGGTATGAAAGGGCTGGGTTTTGATGAATAAACAAGTTGTAGGTGTAATGAGGACTTGGCCACTCATTGGAGGAGCGTGTCTTTGGTAACCGGATGAGAGGCGCTCTTTGGACTTGGGGATAGATACTTGAACAAGTTAAATTAAGTATTCAGGAAGGCATACTGTATGTGTGTATGTTTTAGAATGTGCAGCATATTTTCAAAATAAGGCACTCTGACGAAGAGCAACCGCCCCTGAAAAACAACTTATCATTTAGTAGTAATTTTTGCATTGATATGAGTCAGAAACATTAATTCTACTGTCAAAATTGACTACAAAGTGTAAATAGGATAAAGTCAGTCTCGTCCAAAATTGAGTAGTGAGACTTTTGGTAGTGACAGCATCACAATGTAAATGAAGGTTGTTTGTTTCAATCCTGCCCACATGCACATAGCTGGCAGCACAAAAGTAATCATCAATTCTGAGTGCAGCTGCATGTGACCCGATTGTAATGCCTGTGGTAAATTTGTCTTGACTTTGGATATTCGTATGGGGCTAGTTAGGGTCCATCGGTAAATTGGACAATATGTACAAATTCCAATAGCTCCAAATGTCAATGACTTAAAACCTCAAACCAACTATAAATTGTAGAAATTCATATTGTCTCATTTACAGTGTGCAATTTATTGACGGTCCCTAATTAGACCCGGATATAGGCTATCCAAAGTCAAAACCAACTTTGCCACGGTCAGACACCAGCCGGCTGAAGCTAATTGCCGAAATAAATAACTCACACACGCGACACCTACATCAAACCATACCCCGGGCGCTGAGCTAGAGCGGTGTTAGTGAGACAAGTGCGGATCACCTTGCATCCCACTGATGGTTTACTTCTGAAGCTAAGCAGGGTCGTCCATGGATGGGAGACCAAATGTAGCTGAAGTGCTGACAATCATATGAGAAATGTCCGAAAACCACATCATTTTTTTGTAAGGACAGAGAGAGAAAGACCAGAGAGAGAGAGACCAGTGAGACCAGAGAGAGAGAGAGAGACAAAGAGAGAGACAGAGAGTGGCAGAAAGACAGAGAGGGCGAGACAGAGAGAGAGACCAGAGAGAGAGACCAGAGAGAGAGAGAGAAAGACCAGAGAGAGAGAGACCAGAGAGAGAGACCAGAGAGAGACCAGAGAGAGCGAGAGACCAGAGAGAGAGAGACCAGAGAGACCAGAGAGAGAGAGACCAGAGAGAGAGCGAGACCAGAGAGAGAGAGAGAGAGAGACCAGAGAGACCAGAGAGAGAGAGACCAGAGAGAGAGAGAGAGACCAGAGAGAGAGCGAGACCAGAGAGAGAGAGAGACCAGAGAGAGACGAGAGAAAGAGAGAGGGGCTTCAGCCAGGCTAATGAGGCATAACAAAACACATGAACCACTGTAGCACGATGACTAGCTGGCTATCACGCATTAACACACACACACACACATTTACAGTATCTCTAGCTGAACATTTAGCATTTATCCAATAATGCCAAACGGGCTGCCTGGTGAAATTCTCTGGGCGAAGGAAAAAGTCTACCAGTACATTATCATTATTGCTATCTGGCAGAAAGTCCAACCAAACTGCATAATAGAAGAATAAACCGAATGTGAAAGAGATATTTAGCTCAGAGGGAAATAAGTGCTCAATAAAAGATTTGTGTTTATTATTTTTAAAAAATAAAGTCCTTTGATGAAGGCTTTCATGCTGAAATGTGTTAATTTTTTTAAATAATACAAAATTTCTATTGAACCTCCATTTACATTTACATTATCATTAGGTAGCAGAGAGAGAGAGGACGAAGGAAGGAAGGAAGGAAGGAAGGAAGGAAGGAAGGAAGGAAGGAAGGAAGGAAGGAAGGAAGGAAGGAAGGAAGGAAGGAAGGAAGGAAGGAAGGAAAGAAGGAAGGAAGGGAAGCATCTTCAGGGGTGTGAAAGCAGACACTCACCTTCTATAACCATCTATCGTTGTGGAGGGTGGTCAGGTGGCTTCTCAGAGCAGAGGTCAGGGGGCCGGAGTTGGACCCTATGGTTCTGTGGCTCTCAGCGGCCTTGTGGCTCGTGTCAGTGTAGGTCACTGGCTCCTTAGACATACATGGCTCCAACCTACAACAAAGAAAACAAGTGGAGACATTATAGATAAGGCTAGGGAGAGGCAGATGAGGATCTAATGTAAGAAGAGTGTGTGGAGAAACATAAAATCTGATGTGGTCGCCCTGTTAAGCAGCTCCCATGTTCGTGCGTTAATTGTTGTTTTAGTATGTTTTTTGTGAGTTTTTCTTATTAACAGTTGAACTATAAAGTTCAGGATTATGGAGTGCTACTGTTTTTACGAAGGTTTTAGCGGTCCTTTTTATCACCGAGGCTCTTTTTCTTATGTTTAGCAGCGCCGAACGTACACGCAAGTCCTCAATTATTTACAATAGAGCCCAGCTACTGCATTTAGCACACTCAAACACAGCGTGAGCGTCTCTGTGAGGCTCATGGGGAGGACCTTGATGGCCTTACAGACTGCATAACGGACTATATACATTTTTGTGTAGACAACACCGTACCCACCAGGAAGGTACGCTGTTTTCCAAATAATAAACCCTGGGTCACCAGCGACCTGAAGGCCCTGCTGAATGAGAAGAAGAGAGCCTTCAAGGAGGGGGACAAGGACTAATTGAAATGCGTCCAGAGGGAGCTGAAGTTGCGGATTGCTGAGGGGAAGAGTGTATAAGGAGAAGATGGAGGACAAGCTGAGGCAGAGCCAGGTGTGAGAGAGGTGTGGAAGGGTATGAGAAATATCACTGGCTTCAAAAAGTCAAACTGTGGGCAGATGGAGGGGACCCAGGACAGAGCCATTAAGCTGAACCAATTTTTTAACAGGTACGATATTAGCTCTGTCCACCTCCCCTCCAGCTCTCCAGGCCACACACCCTCACGGATGTCCCAACCCCCCTTTGCACACGACACATCCGTTGAGACTATCAGTAACCCCCTCCCCGCTCCCTCTGGACTGTTCTGCAACACCTCCCTTCCCCCCACCTCCCCACCTGGGCTGGCTTTCACCACCAACCAAGTGAAGAGAGAGCTGAAGAGACTACATCTGTGGAAAGTGATGAAAGTGATGATGTGCTGATCAACTGTGTGGAATACTCCAGCACCCCTTAAACCTTAGCCTGAGCCTGGAAAGGGTCCCTGTGCTGTGGAAAACATCCTGCCCGGTCCCAGTGCCCAAGAAGGCGCATCCCACAGACCTGTAGAGCTAACATCCCACATCATGAAAACCCTGGAAAGGTTAGTCCTCGCTCACCTCAGACCCCTGGTGTGTACATCACTGGACCCCCTGCAGTCCGCATACCAGCGCAACATCGGGGTGGATGATGCTATCATCTACCTTCTGCAGAGGGCCTACTCTCACCTGGACAACGAAGGTTGCACTAAGGGTTATGTTTTTTGACTTCTCCAGTGCCTTCAACACCATTCAGCCTCTGCTACTGGGTGAGAAGATGAGGAGGATGAAAGTGGAAGCACCCTTAGTCTCCTGGGTTACGGACTACCTGATCGGTAGGCCACAATTTGTGCGGCTACTGAGCTGTGTGTCAGAACAGGCAGTGAGCAACACAAGGGCCCCCCAGGGAACGTTCCTGTCCCCCTTCCTGTTCACCCTCTACACCTCAGACTTCAGATAAAACTCTGAAACATGCCACCTACAGAAGTTCTCGGATGACTCCGCAATTGTAGGGTGCATCAGGGGTGGGCAGGAGGAGGAGTACAGGAGCACAATCAATGACTTTGTGGTGTGGTGTGAGTAGAACCACCTTCAGCTCAACATCAGAAAAACAAAGGAGATGGTGGTGGACTTCAGGAGAACCAAGGCCCAACCAACTGCGATCCCTATACAGGGGATGGATGTGGAAATGGTTGGGTCATACAAGTTCCTGGGAGTCCATATGGACAACAGGCTGAATGGGATGGTAACACCGTGGCTCTGTACAAAAAGGGCCAGAGCCGAGGCTCAGGTCCTTCAACGTGTGCAGTAAACTACTGCATACTTTCTACCAGTCTGTGGTCTTTTTCGCAGTGGTGTGCTGGGACGCCAACATAAAGGCTGGTGATGCTTCTCGGGTAAATAAGCTAATCAGGAAGGCTAGCTCTGTTCTGGGGAATAACCTTGACACTCTAGAGGAGGTGGTGGATAGAAGGATCCTGGCCAAACCGCTGGCCATCATGGACAACATCCCCCACCCTCTGCATGCCATGGTTATGACGCAGAGGAGCACCTTCCTTATGATGCCATCTATTTTGTGAAGTGCACCAGTCCCTCCTGCAGCAAAGCACCCCCACAACATGATGCTGCCACCCCCGTGCTTCACGGTTAGGATGGTGTTCTTCGGCTTGCAAGCCTCCCCCTTTTTCCTCCAAACACAATGATGATCATTATGGCCAAACATCAGACCAGAGGAAATTCTTCCAAAAAGTACGATCTTTGTCCCCATGTGCAGTTGCAAACCGTAGTCTGGCTTTTTTTATGGAGGTTTTGGAGCAGTGGCTTCTTCCTTGCTGAGCGGCCTTGATTTGCATTTTTCGCACCAAAGAACGTTCATCTCTAGGAGACAGAGCGCGTCTCCTTCCTGAGCGTTATGATGGCTGCGTGGTCCCATGGTGTTTATACTTGCGTACTATTGTTTGTAGAGATGAACATGGTACCTTCAGGCATTTGGAAATTGCTTCCAAGGATGAACTAGACTTGTGGGGGTCTACAATTTATTTTCTGAGGTCTTGGCTGATTTCTTTAGTTTTTTCCATGATGTCGAGCAAAGAGGCACTGAGTTTGAAGGTAGGCCTTGAAATACATCCACAGGTATTTTCTGGAATTTTCCAAGCTGCTTAACGGCACAGTCAACTTAGTGTATGTAAACGTCTTCTGTCTGTAAACAATTGTTGGAGTAATTACTTGTGTCATGCACTTGCCAAAACTATAGTTTGTTAACATGAAATCTGTGGAGTGGTTGAAAAATGAGTTTTAATGACTTCAACCTAAGTGTATGTAAACTGTACGTAAACTTCCGACTTCAACTGTATTCAGTCATTCACTCATACTATGCAATGCGTTTCTATAGTTTTTTGCACGCCAGACTTCGAGTATCTTTATACTTTTTCATACTGCCGCACTATGTATCATGTATCTGTCTTTTTTGTATTTCGTTCTGGCATTTTGCACCTGCCCTGTGTTTTTTGAAGCTGCTTGATAAAGTAATTTCCCCACGGGGATCAATAAAATATCTATCTATCTATCTATCTATCTAAACAAGCTTATCCCATTTGCAGAGTGAGAGAAGAGAGATAACAGCTCCAGTGTGTCTCAGTCCAATCTGTAGTAAACCTGGCAGAGCAGAGAGGCTGTGGAAAATCAGCCTTGTGTTCTTGTTAAATCTCTGGCTTTATGATGTGACTTCTGTGGCTATGTGACAGATGAAACAGCATGACTCTGAACAAGAGCTCTCACACACACACAAACGCACACATGCGCAAACACACAAACGCAGACCGCACACACACACACACAATTTGTTGAGGCATGTGTGATGTCTGTGACTCAGAGAGAGCCATAACCTAGATTTTCACGGAGCGGAAAATAAAGTTTTTGTTCTGAATCTAATCTGGCCTTGATAAAGTTTCCATCAATTAGATGAGTTTAGACAGAGAGCCGAGCAGAGCATTACGTAATGACAGCACAATGGGAATCTATGACAATATCTGAATAATAGCTAAAAAAAAAAAAAAAGAATCCAAGATGGCATCTCCTCTTGCATTCAAAGAGAGGTGAAGTCACAAACTGTTGCCTGATATAAACTGTGTACTACATGCTGTATGTCTATAGGTTGGAAAGAACTGAGGAAGTGGGTAGGACAGAGTAGGTTTGTCACGATACCAGAATTTTTTGTTCTATACCGCTACCAGGTTTAGTATCACAATACTCGATACCATCACAATAACCGTTACCAAAACGATACCACAGCAAAAAAAGAAGCCAAAGTCACAGAATGGCACTTGATCCAGACAGATAAAATCAGCTACTACTTGTTCAATCATTGGGCATCTTTGGAGTTCAATATCATTACATTTTAAATGTTTTACGTCAACATGTTTCAGAGACAGAGACAGTATGCATTAATTAATCAATTACATAATCATACAATCAATTTGACTTTGTTTTTACCAATCTAACTACATAACAACATAATCATTTCTTTGAATGCTAAATCACTATTGATAAACTGAGTAAATCAAGATGTAGCTTAGGCCTATTCACAATACAGGTGAATGCATATCAATAGGAGCGTGTGCATGCACAAGCTGGGCTACAGTATATACAGTTGAAGTCGGAAGTTTACATACACCGTAGCCAAATACATTTAAACTCAGTTTTTCACAATTCCTGACATTTAATCCTAGTAAAAATTCCCTGTCTTAGATCAGTTAGGTTCACCACTTTACTTTAAGAATGTGAAATGTCAGAGTAGAGAATGATTTATTTATACTTTTCGCACCAAAGTACGTTCATCTCTAGGAGACAGAACGCGTCTCCTTCCTGAGCAGTAGGACGGCTGCGTGGCCCCATGGTGTTTATACTTGCGTACTATTATTTGTACAGATGAACGTGGTACCTTCAGGCGTTTGGAAATTGCTCCCAAGGATGAACCAGACTTGTGGAGGTCTAAAAAGTTTTTCTGAGGTCTTGGCTGATTTCTTTTGATTTTCCCATGTTGTCGAGCAAAGAGGCACTGAGTTTGAAGGTAGGCCTTGAAATACATACTGGAATTGTGATATAGTGAATTATAAGTGTGTCACAAGTTTGGGTATGGAGAGACCAAGACGCAGTGCAGGGATAGTTCGACATTCTTTTATTTTACTATGTAATACCTTTTGTATGAATTACTATGTATAATAAAACTTAAAATGCGAACTACTAAACACAAACACGATAATACAAACGTAAATGGAATTGCACACCAAACAAAAACGAAACACACTACTTTACCCGTGACTGGAGGAATATAACGACCCACACAAAGGTGCAGGACATACAGACACATATAGGATCCCTAATTAGAGACAATGCGGTGCAGCTGCCTCTAATTAGGGATCCAACCCAAAACCCACACAGAAACAGAACGGAATAGAAACTGTCAGACTCTGACCATGGCTACATAGAGAAGCAAATAGGCTTCTCTATGGCCAGAGCCTGACAAAGTGAAATAATCTGTCTGTAAACAATTGTTGGAAGAATTACTTGTGTAATGCACAAAGCAGATCCTAACCGACTTGCCAAAACTATAGTTTGTTAACATGAAATCTGTGGAGTGCTTGAAAAATTAGTTTTAATGACTTCAACCTAAGCGTATGTAAACTTCCGACTTCAAATCTATCTATCTATCTATCTATCTATCTATCTATCTATCTATCTATCTATCTATCTATCTATCTATCTATCTATCTATCTATCTATCTATCTATCTATCTATCTATCTATCTATCTATCTATCTATCTATCTATCTATCTATCTATCTATCTAAAAAACATACATATCCAACCCTGAAACATTGATATGTATCACACTATTCTCTACCACCTCACAATGTGTCTTTGTAGATCATGAAAATCTCTTTCCCTGTGCTTGAGCAGTGCACTGGTTTTTGAAACTTAGTTTATTAACTTATCATTGTCCAAAGACATGAGAATGTATTATTAAAGTGCACATGTTCAACCATCAAACATAAATATGATTACAGTATTCTCTACCACATCACAAAGTCTTTTGATACAATATTAAAATATATTCAGTGCAAATGAGTGTTCACAACTAAAGATATTCAACCATCAAACATCAATAAAAAATAAAATAATGCACTGTTCTCTGCAACTTTATTCACACAGTATAACTTTCTAATGACGTCATAGTCTATTTTTCCCTGTGCATGAGTGTAGCTTTAAGGAAACATGGCCAACCCTAAAACATTAATGAACGCCTGAGCAGTGCACTGGTCTCTGCAACTTTGTTTATTACCGTATCATTGTCCAAAAACATGAGAATTTCTTTCTCAGTGCACATTAGCATGAAGGCCTCCAGGTGCTTCTGGGTTAAAGTGCTCCTGACTCTGTTTTTTATGAATTTCACTGTTGAGAAGCTTCTCTCACAGGCTACTTGTGTGATGGACAGTGTTAATAGTAATTTGTAGGCCAGTCCAATCACATGGTAGGCATCAGTTAGGAGATTGTACTGAGAGAGGATGAGATGAACACAAATGACACAGTTTTTACAGGAGGAACAAGTTTTGCTCTCTAGTTCTACATCCTGCTGTTCCATGGAAGGATCCTCCTCACTTCCTTGTGGCATCTCTCTGGCTGTCCTGAGGGGACATTTTTAGTCTATCCCACTGGGACGCAAGGCTGAACAGCTCACCACATAATGTGCCAACCGTAGCTCTATTGTCAAACCTAAGCAGACATTTGCCTATTTCTTCGAGAGCTGAGTGGGGGAGCCCATTTTCCCTCACTTGAGCAAAGCTTCTAGGGTTCAAACAGGACAAATCTGAGAAAAGCATTAGCAAAAAACCTCCTATGAATACTGTCTATCACAGTGTCTACAATTACGTTGTGTACTTTGACCTTGAAGTCAGTATCAGGTGATGCTAGTGGCTCATCTTCTGCAAGCTCTCCAGGCATTTTTTTTTATTTTTCCTGACCCTTTTCTCAGTAAGGGCAGTCTGCACTACCAGCTCACATTCTTCCTTCTCTTGCAGCTTTCCATTGGCCCACTTCACAAACTCATCAGCTGCTCTCTTAACTCCTTCAAAGTCCCTAACACACTTCCTAAGGCTGTCCTCTGTCCTCTCAACCAGACGTTGAGCTGTGAGAATATCCATTCCCCTTGTCTGTAAGTATTTTGAAAGAGGATAATGCAAAGGAAGATTTGAGCAGTGAGCACTGTCTCATACTTCAAAAGGGTTTCTATGAATCCCTTTGCTTTGTCCCTCACAGTTGGCTTTAGTCTACTGTCTTGTAGAATGGTTTCTCAAGTCATAAGCACATCAAAAAACAAGGCTTCCTGAGGATTCCTGAAGCACCCAATCACTTTACTTAGAGCCTGATCCTCAGCCCACCACCTAGTATTCCCTATTGGGCACATTAGTCTGTGATGCTTGTCCTGACTCATCTCTTCCCACTTCTGCATACGCGTGTATGACTCTCTTATGAACACTGTTGTATCATTAAGCAGTGAAAACAGTGATGCACTTTCCACAACACTGCCAGTTGTGTCTGCCAGTACAAGATTCAGAAGATGGGCGTAACACCTTATATGAATCTGAGTAGGAGACTGCTCAGAGAGAAGTGTAGAGAACCCCCAATACTGTCCCTGTATATTAGCTGCACCATCCGTTGAGTTGCCCACACATGTGCCAATGTCTATATTGAGATTAAGTCATTATTTTTTCAGTTGCTCTGCAAAATACTGCCCTGTAGATGATTCACAGTTCACCATCGCAATCAATCTTTCATGAATGACAGCTGTGACATATCTTAGTATGATAGAACACTGGTCCTTTGAGCTGATATCTTGGGTCGTATCTACTTGGACTGAAAACATGCTTGCCTGCCTGACTAATTTCCTCTGCAATAGTGGTCTTTATCAGTTGGCTGATGACATCCACAACTTTGTTGATTGTGTCTTTTGACAGCAGGGTAACAAGAGATCCTCTGCCCTTTGCTCCAGTTTCATGGTGCTTCTTACTATTCTCTATGCTGTTTACATGCTGTTGGAGGCAAACATTATATTTGCTTAAGAGTAGAATCAATTCTAGGACATTGCCATGATTAACAGCAATGTTTTCCAAGCTATAAGCAGCCTCTGCTTTATCTCCCCTGTAGCTAAGGCCACATTTGCCTATAACTAATGACATCCACTATGCGCTCCATCACCTGACGTTTCTTCTTCACCTGCTCGCTATGTAATGACATCTGGTTGCCAGTCAACAGGCTTTTCACATCTGGCTTTTTTACATTTAGAAAGTAAGCATATCTCTACGGACATAACTTTTTTAATGTTCCACTATCCTTTGGTGAATATGCTTCCAGGCTTTCATGCCGCCTTTCATGAAAGGTCTATCACTAACCAAAAGTTGCAAATGCCAAACAGACAGTACAGTATAGAGATTGTTTTTTTTTGTGTCAACCACTTGCGATTGGGTTCCATCTTTGTTGTTAAAAACTGTTGGTGTAGGAAGTGTTGGTGTTTGTTGAGGATGACGACAAAAAAACATATCTGTATCATGTGACTGAGGGCGAGCAAAGTAATCAAAACAATAAACAGCCTTATCTTCATGCGTCTGCTGCTGAGCTGTTGTTGCCTTGGTGATCAGTCCCGTAGTAGACTCTGCTCTCTATTTAACACTTCCTTCAGGAGGCAAATGAGACTCATCTGTACCTGCTTTAATTTTTTTCCATGCCAAAACATGCAGTCATATTTATTTTCATCCTATTCCTTACTAATATATCTGGTCATGTTAGATTGTTCACACAATGTGGTACAACAGCTCTACCTGCTCCTTCCACAGCAGGGATCCTTCTGGGCACATTACTGGGTCCTGGCACTGCCTTGGACACTAAATCAAATTAAAAGCACAAGTCCCCCCTCCCTACAAAACAAAACTGTTCTGATCGTCTTTAACATTGAGCAATCCTACCTGCCCCCTCTGGCGTTATGGGCTCATGGCTGGCAAACTGGTCTACTGGTTCTGGCTGCTGCTTAGAGACTATTTGTATTTTTTTACTTTTAATTAACTAGGCAAGTCAGTTAAGAAAAAATTCTTATGTACAATGAGAGCCTACATTGTTCTACATGGTCAGCCATAGTAGTACAGTGCCCCTCGAGCAAATTAGGGTTAAGTGCCTTGCTCAAGGGCACATCGACAGGTTTATCACCTTTTCAGCTTGGGTATTCGAACCAGCGACCTTTCGGTTACCTGCCGCCCCTACAATATACAACAAAGTGTCTCACACTTAGGTGGCGTCGCGACATAACATTTTGTAGAAGTGCATTTAACAAAGCACTTCTACTGCCAATATATATGTTATATTCTGGCTGCCATAAGGCCACACAATTCCTTGACACTAAACTTGAATAGTGATTTATAGGCATTTGTTACACATTATATTTTGTTTTGCACGCCTGACATCTTGGCAGTTGGTACTGTACTGTAACCTACAATACTGTAAGTTAGCATACCTGTCTAATCGTCACCATCAATTTTACAGTTGAAGCTGCTTTACTCAACTCTGCCTCACACCCAACTACTAAAAAGTTAAGTAATCTTCTTAGCTAGTTTTAAGCGTTAGTGTTATTAGTCTTAGCCTATTTAGCTAGCTTGAATCAGCTAATCTGCCACTGCCACGATTTATGTCAGAAATCTGCATCGCCAAAGTACCCAAACAAAGTCAAGAGAAGGACAGTGATGAGCAGCAGCAGCATCAAACTACCGAGGCTGTTGCCAAGCCCAGCAGCGATGACGTTGGCAAGCTCCGGCTAGCTTCGCGTGCCTAGCCTACCCACCCTTCCACAAGGGTCTCAGGATAATGGCTCCACAGCCCCTTACACCTCTGACTGTTCCTGACGACCTTGGAACAGAGTAGCCAGCCTAGGTTAGCCTAGAATCCTACGCTAGCCACAGATTTTCTGTCCAAAAACGTTAATTTAAAAGCAACTTGTTCATTGGAAGAGAGTGGCTGGAATACTCGGTTACTGCAGATGCAGCATTTTGTTTCACATGTCGAAAGTTGTGTGTTGGGTCCAATGCTAATGCAGACAAGGCCTTCACCCAAGCTGTGTATTCTAACTAGAAGCATGCTATTGATAGTACCAAACGATTCACTAGGCACACATCAAGCAAAGAGCATTTGAAAGGCATAGCACTATGGAAAGAAAAAAAAGTTTGAAGTGCTATGGGAACATTAGGGTGAAAAAACTTGTTAATGACAGGCTTGCCAAGGTGTTTAGTACCCCACAATGTCACATACACGTCCCACCAAATTCAAAATTAACTCATAGGACTAATGGGTGGGGCATCCACAGTTACATGTGAGAACAAATTTTCCACATTGACCAACATGTTCAGTGTTATGATAGGCTGGCATTGCTTAATTGATTGATTACGTGAGCCGAATTTGATCGACAGAAGTGTATTGTGCCATATCACAACGTGTTGCTGTATTCATGAGCGACATCGTTTTCCATGTTTGAAGCCTATAGGCCTATTTGTTTGGCAAGATAGCTGCTCATGGTTGCAATTCATTGTAGTAGGCTGATCTTTCTGTTTAATAGGCCTCCTTGGTACTGCTGTTTTGTTCTGTTTGCATTCGCAGATATGTCTGTTTTCTAAGCCAAACTGCCATTCAGTGTATTTGTTTGCATGCATGAAAAACTAGGCTACTGCTTTCAGAATTTCGTTTGCATTATTTTGGTAAGACAGCTGTGTATAGGTTGCGCTCACATTTGGTAGTTCAACTATTACAAACAGCCTACAGTGCCTTCAGCAAGTATTCACACCCCTTCACATCGCGTTTTATATTGAAAGTCAAGTGTTTGTTTCCTTCAATAGAGTGAGCAAAAGTATGTGGACACCTGCTCGTATAACATCTCATTCCAAAACCATGGCCATTAATATAGAGTTGGTCCCCCATTTGCTGCTATAACAGCATCCTCTCTTCTGGGAAGACTTTGCACTAGATTTTGGAGCATTGCTGCGGGGACTTGCTTCCATTCAGCCACAAGAGCATTAGTGAGGTCGGGCACTGAAATTGGGCGATTAGGCCTGGCTCACAGTTGTGTGTCCCAATTCATTCCAAAGGTGTTCGATGGGGTTAAGGTCAGGGCCCTGTGCAGGCCAGTCATGTTCTTTCACAACGATTTTGACACATCCTGAAACAGGAAAGGGCCTTCCCCAAACTGTTGTCACAAAGTTGGAAGCACAGAATCGTCTATAATGAACAAAAATAAAAACCTAATCAAATCTAACTATATTTGCCGAATACAACAGTGAAATGCTTACTTACAAGCCCTAACCAACAATGCAGTTTTAAGAAAGGTAAGTGTTAGGTAAACAATAGACAAGTAAAAAATAAAAGCAGTAAAATAACAGTAAAAGTAACAGTAGCGAGCCTATATACAGGTGGTACAGAGTCAATGTGCGGGGGCACCGGTTAGTCGAGGTAATTGAGGTAATATGTACATGTAGGTATATTTAAAGAGACTATACATAGATAATAAACAGCAGCAGCGTAAAAGAGGGGATGTAGCCATTTGATTACCTGTTCAGGAATCTTATGGCTTGGGGGTTGAAACTGTTGAGAAGCCTTTTGGACCTAGACTTGGCGCTCCAGTACAGCTTGCCGTGCAGTAGCAGAGAGAACAGTCTATGACTAGGGTGGCTGAAGTATTTGACAATTTTTAGGGCCTTCCTCTGACACCGCCTGGTATAGAGGTCCTAGATGGCAGGAAGCTTGGCCCCAGTGATGCACTGGGCCGTACGCACTACCCTCTGTAGTGCCTTGCGGTCGGAGGCCGAGCAATTGCCATACCAGTGATGCAACCAATCAGGATGCTCTCATTGGTGCAGTTGTAAAACTTTTTGAGGATCGATCTGAGGACCCATGCCAAATCTTTTCAGTCTCCTGAGGGGGAATAGCCATTGTCGTGCCATCTTCACGAATGTCTTGTTGCGTTTGGACCATGATAATTTGTTGGTGATGTGGACACCAAGGAACTTGAAGGTCTCAACCTGCTCCATTACAGCCCTGTCGATGAGAATGGGGGCGTGCTCGGTCCTCCTTTCCTTGTAGTCCACAATAATCTCCTTTGTCTTGATCACGTTGAGGGAGAGGTTGTTATCCAGGCACCACACTGCCAGGTTTCTGACCTCCTACGTATAGGCTGTCTCATCGTCATCGTGCCTGGCCATGCAGTCATGGGTGAACAAGGAGTACAGGAAGGGACGGCGGCCCGTCAGGAAGTCCAGGATCCAGTTGCAGAGGGAGGTGTTTAGTCTCAGGGTCCTGAGCTTAGTGATGAGCTTTGAGGGCACTATGGTGTTGAACGCTGAGCTGTAGTCAATGAATAGCATTCCCCCGGAGGTGTTCCTTTTGTCCAGGTGGGAAAATGCCGTTTGGAGTGCAATAGAGATTGCATCATTTGTGGATCTGTTGGAGTAGTATGCAAATTGGAGTGAGTCTAGGGTTTCTGGGATAATGGTGTTGATGTGAGCCATGATCAGCCTTTCAAAGCACTTCATGGCTACGTGAGTGCTAATGTGCTCTGTAGTCATTTAGGCAGGTTACCTTAGTGTTCTTGGGACAGGGACTATGGTGGTCTACTTGAAACATGTTTGTATTACAGACTCAGTAAGGGACAGGTTGAAAATGTCAATGAAGACACTTGCTAGTTGGTCAGCGCATGCTCGGAGTACACATCCTGGTAATCCGTCTGGCCCTGCGGCCTTGTGAAAGTTGACCTGTTTAAAGGTCTTACTCACATCGGCTACGGAGAGCGTGATCACACAGTCGTCCATAACAGCTGATGCTATAATGCATGCCTCAGTGTTGCTTGCCTCAAAGCAAGGCATAGAAGTGTTTTAGCTCGTCTGGTAGGCTCGTGTCACTGGGCAGCTCGCGGCTGTGTTTCCCTTTGTAATATCTCAAACAATTTCAAAGAGTTAGTTCATATAAGGAAATCAATCAATTGAAATAAATAAATTAGGCCCTAATCTATGGATTTCACATGACTGGGCAGGGGTGTAGCCATGGGTGGGCATAGGCCTACCCACTTGGGAGCCAGGCCCACCCACAGGCCCAGCCAATCAGAATAGGTTTTATTACAGACAGAAATAGTCCTCCTCCACCAAACTTTACAATTGCCACTATGCTTTTGGGCAGGTAGCGTTCTCCTGGCATCTGCCAAACCCAGATTTTTCCGTTGGACTGCCAGATGGGGAAGTGTGGTTCATCACTCCAGAGAATGCGTTTCCACTGCTCAAGAGTCCAATGTCGAGCTTTGCACCACTCCAGCCGACACTTGGCATTGCGCATGGTGATCTTAGGCTTGTGTGCGGCTGCTCTGCCAAGGAAACCCATTTCATGAAGCTCCTGACAAACAGTTATTGTGATGACATTGCTTCCAGAGGCAGTTTGGAACTCGGTAGTGAGTGTTGCAACACAGAGGACAGACGATTTATACACGCTACACGCTTCAGCACTCGGCAGTCATGTTCTATGAGCTTGTGTGGCCTACCACTTCGCAGCTGAGCCGTTGTTGCTCCTAGATGTTTCCACTTCACAATAACAGCACTTACAGTTGACCGGGGCAGACATTTGACAAACTGACTTGATAAAAAGTTGGCATCCTATGACGGTGCCACGTTGAAAGACACTGAGCTCTTCAGTAAGGCCATTCTACTGCCAATATTTGTCTATGGAGATTGCATAGGCTGTGTGCTCGATTTTGTACACCTGTCAGCAACGGGTGTGGCTGAAATAGACAAATCCACTAATTTGAAGGGATACTTTTGTTTATATAGTGTAGTTTTCCTTCACAGAAAATACATTAGTTCAACACATTGAGCAGAAAATAGCTTAATTGTCCATAGATGACATCAAAAGTGCAACACTTTTTGGCTTGCAGCCACACAAGTAAATGAGCTTACAATGAAAAAGCATGGTATTTTTTATTTATTATGCATGCCCATCATATTTCTCATGTTTATCATAGAAAGAATGTAGCCAGCTACATGTTCCTAATGTTTTGTTTTAAGCTCATCTTGCATTTTACAGGAGAAAAGTAGGCTGGCTACACTGAGAAAAGTAGCTACAAATCAGTCAAAGTGCTGTCTGCTGATAGAATGCCCATTAGAGAATTCTCATCCGGGTGGAGAAGTGCAACTGAAGCACAAAATGTGTTTGATGCTGAGCAGAACTGGCAATATGAAGCATTTTAGAACTTGACAGAGCATGGAGAACTTTTTAAAGAATAATGGGCAAATATTGTACAATACTGGTGTGCAAAACTCTAAGAGACTTACCCAGAAATACTCAAAGCTGTTGCCAAAGGTGATTCTACAAAGTATTATCTCAGGCGTGTGAATACTTATGTAAATTATATATTTTGTGTGAATACATTTGAAAAAATGTCTAAAAACATGTTTTCACTTTGTCATTATGGGGTATTGTGTGTAGATGGATGAGAACCAAAATCATTGGAATTCATTTTGAATTCAGGCTTTAACACAACAAAATGTGGAATAAGTCAAAGGATGACAAAACGACCTTGCTTTAGTGTGTAGAGGGCTGTCCATTGTGCTGATACAGTGCAGCAGAGATAGGCTACAGATGCTGTGCCAACATGTCACTTCAAAAGCACTCAATCAATGGTGTCGGAGTCTCAGTATTTGAACTTTATGTTTATAGTGGTATAGCGTGATATAAGCAGAATTCAATATAATTCCAATGCAAGAACCCCCCCCCAAATCTGTGCCTCCTCACCGATTTCAACTGCCCCCTTAGTCACTTTTATCCTGGCGCTGGGTCTGGTGTGTGTGTGTGTGTGTGTGTAGTAGAGCACTCCTTTCTGTCTCTTTATGTCCATGCCAGTCCCTCCAGGCTGTCTGTCTGCTCAGTCCTAATCCGGAGATAAGAAAAGAGGCCCTTCCTTCTCCTTATTAATGTGATATACCCTGTAGGTGTTAGCTCAGGTTGTCTGTGGCCAGTTACTGGCTCTCCCATCAGTCCCTATATTTATTACTGGGTAAAAGAGTTCAAGCATAAAGAGCCATAGCTGCAATTCAACCAATAATTGTCTTTTGACATTGTGCTGGGAGACATACTTGGTTGCGAGAAGATAAGGAAGTGGAGACCTCAATATAGCCGGTTTCACCAAAAAAACATTTCCTGTCAACAAAGGCATACTTGCCTTAGGAGAGTATTCAGACCCCTTGACTTTTTCCACATTTTGTTACGTTACAGCTTTATTCTAAAATGGATTAAATAAATAAAAATCCTCAGCAATCTACACACAATACCCCATAATGACAAAGCAAAAACAGGTTTTTAGAAACTTTTGCAAATGTATTAAAATTTAAAAACAGAAATACTTTATTTACATACAGTGGGGAGAACAAAGTATTTGATACACTGCCGATTTTGCAGGTTTTCCTACTTACAAAGCATGTAGAGGTCTGTAGTTTTTATCATAGGTACACTTCAACTGTGAGAGACGGAATCTAAAACAAAAATAATTAATTTGCATTTTA
This sequence comes from Thymallus thymallus, assembly GCA_023634145.1. Taxonomy (NCBI): domain Eukaryota; kingdom Metazoa; phylum Chordata; class Actinopteri; order Salmoniformes; family Salmonidae; genus Thymallus; species Thymallus thymallus. The sequence continues at coordinate 6,623,729 of CM042401.1, read as the reverse complement.
TTGCATGACATAAGTATTTGATCACCTACCAACCAGTAAGAATTCCGGCTCTCACAGACCTGTTAGTTTTTCTTTAAGAAGCCCTCCTGTTCTCCACTCATTACCTGTATTAACTGCACCTGTTTGAACTCGTTACCTGTATAAAAGACACCTGTCCACACACTCAATCAAACAGACTCCAACCTCTCCACAATGGCTAAGACCAGAGAGCTGTGTAAGGACATCAGGGATAAAATTGTAGACCTGCACAAGGCTGGGATGGGCTACAGGACAATAGGCAAACAGCTTGGTGAGAAGGCAACAACTGTTTGCGCAATTATTAGAAAATGGAAGAAGTTCAAGATGACAGTCAATCTCCCTCGGTCTGGGGCACCATGCAAGATCTCACCTCGTGGGGCATCAATGATCATGAGGAAGGTGAGGGATCAGCCCAGAACTACACGGCAGGACCTGGTCAATGACCTGAAGAGAACTGGGACCACAGTCTCAAAGAAAACCATTAGTAACACACTACACCGTCATGGATTAAAATCCTGCAGCGCACGCAAGGTCCCCCTGCTGAAGCCAGCGCATGTCCAGGCCCGTCTGAAGTTTGCCAATGACCATCTGGATGATCCAGAGGAGGAATGGGAGAAGGTCATGTGGTCTGATGAGACAAAAATCGAGCTTTTTGGTCTAAACTCCACTCGCCGTGTTTGGAGGAAGAAGAAGGATGAGTACAACCCCAAGAACACCATCCCAACCATGAAGCATGGAGGTGGAAACATCATTCTTTGGGGATGCTTTTCTGCAAAGGGGACAGGACGACTGCACCGTATTGAGGGGAGGATGGATGGGGCCATGTATCACAAGATCTTGGCCAACAACCTCCTTCCCTCAGTAAGAGCATTGAAGATGGGTCGTGGCTGGGTCTTCCAGCATGACAACGACCCGAAACACACAGCCAGGGCAACTAAGGAGTGGCTCCGTAAGAAGCATCTCAAGGTCCTGGAGTGTCCTAGCCAGTCTCCAGACCTGAACCCAATAGAAAATCTTTGGAGGGAGCTGAAAGTCCGTATTGCCCAGCAACAGCCCCGAAACCTGAAGGATCTGGAGAAGGTCTGTATGGAGGAGAGGGCCAAAATCCCTGCTGCAGTGTGTGCAAACCTGGTCAAGAACTACAGGAAACGTATGATCTCTGTAATTGCAAACAAAGGTTTCTGTACCAAATATTAAGTTCTGCTTTTCTGATAATACTTATGTCATGCAATAAAATGCAAATTAATTATTTAAAAATCATACAATGTGATTTTCTGGATTTTGGTTTTAGATTCCGTCACTCACAGTTGAAGAGTACCTATGATAAAAAATTACAGACTTCTACATGCTTTGTAAGTGGGAAAACCTGCAAAATCGGCAGTGTATCAAATACTTGTTCTCCCCACTGTAAGTATTAATACCCTTATCAGGTGCATCCTGTTTCCATTGATCATCCTTGAGATGTTTCTACAACTTGATTGGAGTCCACCTTTGGTAAATTCAATTGATTGGACATGATTTGGAAAGGCACACACCTGTCTATATAAGGTCCAACAGTTGACAGTGCAAACCAAGCCATGAGGTCGAAGGAATTGTCCATAGAGTTCCGAGACAGGATTGTGTCGAGGTCCCCAAGAACACATAGACCAACATCATTCTTAAATGGAAGAAGTTTGGAAACACCAAGACATTCCCAGAGCTGGCCGCCAGGCCAAACTGAGCAATCGGTGGAGAGGGGCCTTGGTCAGGGAGGTAGCCAAGAACCTGTTGGTCACTCTGACAGAGCCCCAGAGTTCCTCTGTAGAGATGGGAGAACCTTCCAGAAGGATAACCATCTCTGCAGCACTCCACCAATCAGGCCTTTATGGTAGAGGGCCAGATGGAAGCCACTCCTCAATAAAAAAGGCACATGACAGCCCACTGGGAGTGACTCTCAGAATATCAGAAACAAGATTCTCTGGTCTGATGAAACAAAGATTGAACGATTTGGCCTGAATGCCAAGCACCACGTCTGGAGGAAACTTGGCACCATCCCTACGGTGAAGCATGGTGGTGGTAGCATCATACTGTGGGGATGTTTTTCAGCGGCAGGGACTGAGAGACTAGTCAGGATCTAGGGGAAAATGAATGGAGCAAAATACAGAGATCCTTGATGAAAACCTGCTCCAGAGCGCTCAGGACCTCAGATTGGGGCGAAGGTTCACCTTCCAACAGGACAACGACCCTAAGCACACAGCCAACACAACGCAGGAGTGGCTTCGGGACAAGTCTCTGAATGTCCTTGAGTGGCCCAGCCAGAGCTCGGAATTGAACCTGATCAAACATCTCTGGAGAGACCTGAAAATAGCTGTGAAACAACGCTCCCCATCCAACCTGACAGAGCTTAAGAGGATCTGCGGAGAAGAATGGGAGAAACTCCCCAAATACAGATGTGCCAAACTTGTAGTGTCAAACCCAAGAAGACTGAAACTGTAATAGCTGCCAAAGGCACTTCAACAAAGTACTAAGTAAAGGGTCTGAATACTTATGTAGATGTGTTATTTCAATTTTTTGATTTTTAAGAAATTAGCAAAAAACAAAATATCTGTTTTTGCTTTGTCATTATGGGAACTATTGATTACATTTTAGAATAAGGCTGTAACGTAACAAAATGTGGAAAATGTCAAGTGGTCTCAATACTTTCCGAAGGCACTGTATAATCTCTAGGAACTCTACTTACCAGACGTAAAGTGAAATGTGTCCTTCGTGATCAAACAGAGATTGTACAGTGACTCTGGCCAACAGAAAACAAACAGTAAAACACCAGATATTGGGACAGTTCTGGTCTCTTTGTGTACATACCAGAAGACAACACAACAGTCTCCTCTTGTTGGAAGTAAGAAGAACAGACAGGAGAGTGGTTGAACTAGAGGCCTACTATAGCAGAGACTGAGCTAAATAGCCAGTGAACCCTGTGATCGAGAGGTCTAGATTCTGGGATTGGGAAAGAGCAGAGTCACTGATTTGGCTGTGATTTAGCCACATCCATCCACAAAGCTGCTCAGACTGGAGCACTGAGTCAACCAGAGGGAAAAACATTCGGGAACCATACGTGCGAACATTAGAAAAGGTTTAAGTTGAAACTGTTTTCTCTGTCTCAAAATGGGCATCAGCCAATTAAAATCGTTGATTTACTTGCACGTGATAGAAGGCTACATTCTATCTGGTTCCATCAGAAAACATGGCACAAGTTAGCCCTATGCTAACCTCACCAGCTGACAGTGATTGTGTCCCGTAACAAGTTCTGCATCAGCCAATTTCAAATGATGACGTAGATGGACGTGATCAAACACTTTTCAATGAAATTGTCCTTAAAGGGATACTTCAGGATTTTGGTAATGAAAGCCTTTGTCTCTAATGTCTTTCATACTGGACACAGAGACATAAAAACGGTATCTGGCTCTGGGGAAGTAGATCAAATGTGTGCCTTGTATGTTGTAAGGAGGTGCCCCCTTCCACTGTACCAATGGACTAACTACTCCTGGACCCGAGTGAGTAAAGCCAACCATGCTGGCACGTGTGCCTTGTGAATTAGCTGTGGAATCATGATGTCTGAATTGGTACAGACCTTGCACTCAGCATTACAATTATAAAAGATATCTAATGCTTGTTATTGTCTTTTGTTATTATTGAATCGAATGGTAATATCAATAGGGTGAGAGACCCTAGTATTCTTCAAACATGTCAGGGAACTCTAGTCTTATATGGGACACAATACAGGAAGGTATACTATTCGCAGAAAACTGCTTCTACAGTATTATATGAAGTATGGTTTACTCTACATTGAACTGTTACACTTGAAAGATATCAAAATGTTGTTTAGAATATCTACATAACTTCAGCAATTCCATAGGAAGCTTTGAATGGTCCCAGTAGCCTACAGAGTGGTATGAGAAGAGTGCCATCCTCCCGCATCTCACATCTGCCTGTATTTATTGAACTCTGCCTGCTGAACCCATGGATTGGGGTAAACTCTGTCATATCCAGGATGGAGAGTCATGCACTCCACCCCTCCTGCACCTGTAATACAGATTACATAGATGTAATCACCCACTGGACACTGGAACACAGAACCTCACCCAGAGTGATGTGCATCCTTAGATTTGGCCAAATACACAAATAGAATGCCATTCTAGTTCTGGTTAGACAGCTGAAGTTGTACCCTACTCACAACCTTTTTATTTGCTAGGCAAGTGTAGTCATACTGTCTTTATAAGCACATCAACGTGATATTTAAAGCATTACATTTTTGTCTTTGTCACACGAACACACTCGTCAATTTTTTGTTGATAATGAGACACACATATTTGACCCTCTTCTCACGCTCACACGCCACACTTCTTATATCTCAAGCATTGGAAAATACAGCTTTTTTCTAATTAGTCCATTGTATAATCAGTGTTAACTTTTCAACTGTGCTCCAAATCGTTTTGAAATCGTAGCATCTGAGCCTGCAATTAAACGAGCACATTGAAGTATATGATTGGTCTAGTTATGTAAGGGATCAAGGGAAATGTATGCACTTTTTAAAGAAACGCCACTCAAGATTAGATTGGAGCTGAATAGAGAGAACGTTCTCTGCTGAGTTTATAAACTGTAAAAAGAGCAGCACAGTATCGCTGTTTTGTGTTCTGTGAAAAGGCAAAAGAATGACATACAATACGTTTTAGTAGGGAAGTTTGGTAGGGTGACCTGATTTGTAACTACGAAAATTATTTTCTATAACAGATTGTGAACACAAAAGTGTACGTTTGATTCGAGGGGGGACAATAAATAGGACAATTATTTGGTTAGGGAGTAGGGGCAGATTAATGTAATCTTATTTTCAGAAGATTTAATCTCTTTACTTTATATCTGATCAGTGTCACAATTCTCATTCTCAACAATGGAAAGAATATTGAGTGTTTAATATTAGTTATTGTTTTCAGAAAGAACACTACTGTTATTCCCCACACTTATTTTACTGTTCAACTTCTTCCCCATTTTGCCATAAAGCAAAAACAGGTTTTTAGAAATGTTAGCACATTTATATATTTTTCTACATAAGTATTCAGACCCTTTACTCAGTACTTTGTTGAAGCACCTTTGGCAGCAATTATAGCCTTGAGTCTTGTTGGGTAAGCTTGGCCCACCTGTCTTTGGGGAGTTTCTCCCATTCTTCTCTGAAGATCCTCTCAAGCTCTTTAAGGTTGGATGGGGAGCGTCGGTGCACAGCTATTATCAGGTCTCTCCCGAGATGTTAGATCGGGTTCAAGTCCGGGCTCAGGCTGGGCCACTCAAGGACATTCAGAGACTTGTCCCAAAGCCACTCCTGCGTTGTCTTGGCTGTGTGCTTAGGGTCGTTGTCCTGTTGGAAGATTAACCTTTGCCTAGTCTAAGGTCCTCTGGAGCAGGTTTTCATCAAGGATCTCTCTGTGCTTTGCTCAGTTCATCTTACCGTTGATCCTAGTCTCCCAGTCCCTGCCACTGAAAAACATCCCCACATCATGATGCTACCAGCATGCTTCACCGTAGGGATGGTGCCAGGTTTCCTCCAGACGTGATGCTTGGCATTCAGGCCAAAGAGTTCAATCTTGGTTTCATTAGACCAGAGAATCTTGTTTCTCATGGTCAGACTCATTTAGGTGCCTTTCGGCAAACTCCAAGCGGGCTGTCATGTACCTTTTACTGAGGAGTGGCTTCCGCCTGGTCACTCTACCATAAAGGCCTGATTGGTGGAGTGCTGCAGAGATGGTTGTCCTTCTGGAAGGTTCTCCCATCCCCCCTGAGGAACTCTGGAGCTCTGTCAGAGTGACCAAGGCCAGCTCTTCCCAGGGCGGCCAGCTCTAGAAAGAGTTTTGGTGGTTCCAAATTTCTTCCATTTAAGAATGATGGGAGGCCACTGTGTTCTTGGGATCCTTTAATGCTGCAGAAATGTTTTGGTACCCTTCCCCAGACCTGTGCCTCAACACAATCATGTCTCTGAGCTCTACGGACAATTCCTTTGACCTCATGGCTTAGTTTTTGCTGTGGGACCTTTAATAGACAAGTGTGTGCTTTTCTAAGACATGTTCAATCAATTGAATTTACCACAGGCGGACTCCAATCTAGTTGTAGTTGTGGAGTCCTCTTCTTATACTCTTCAACTCACATTTAAATTACTCTTACTGGTTGTTGTTTGTGAAAGTTGTTTGTCGTACTCAGCTCTGTCTGGTTGAAGGACCCGGATTGATGGGAGGCACCCTCGAACCTGCCCGTATAAATACCTTGCCATAGAGTTAAATAGAGGGTACACCTGCCAACCATCAGAAGTACAGTATTGTTTAACACTGTTTTTGGTCATCTTGTGAACTTGGTCAACTGAATCTCTGTGAAAGCACTGTTATATTTCAGAAAGCTATCTAGTGGACGTAACAGATCTAAGTCATTTTGGAATACTTGTGTGTGTTATCTGTGTCAAACAAGCAAACCTAATTTATAAACTTAATATCTGCCTCTGTACTGTTTCCCTTTAATGGGCCTAGAACTTGTCTAACGTTAGATGTTACAATTGTAATAAACATTCTAGATTTTTGCAAAGGTGTTGTCTGGTCCATTACATTGCTCAGAACTAGAGTTGAGCATTATCCAGACTTTCATATCGCCATACCGTCCTTCTATCATCCTGGGATTTACGGTATTATGCAAAGAAAAACATTGGCTTTTATTACCAGAGTGCTAACAAAATTAGAACAATTAATAGCAAATTTCCATGGAGGCTGCTAGCTAAATATGCTAATGAGCGCAAACAAAAAATAAACCAATTGCAAAACAGGAAATCCAGCTCCAAAAGTTATACAGATCGGGAGCTACCGAATGTTATTTTTTGATGAGTTTGGACTTTTACAAGCGAAGAGAGACATTGTGCAAATGATCAAAGTTTTTAAACATGCTTGTCTGAAGGAAGTACTGACTCTGAAGCAGCATGTATACACGCAGACGCAATGGCAACGGGCCTGCCTGCTCTGCTTGGAGAAGAGAAGGGAGGAGAAGACATGCAGAGAACGGAGAGGAGAATAAAACACAAAAGAAATCCAGCAGTGGCAGCTGTACAGATAACTAATTCAAAAGGGATTTGATTTCTCAAACACTATATCATGCCCCGTCACCTTATTAATTCCACCACTTGCTTAGATAACTTGCAAGTAAAATTTACGGTTCACATTAACACATAATTCTGCGTTTTTTGTGCAGGAAAAAAATATAAAACACATAAGAAATATCTTTAAAATGCTGTTCAGCATCAGGCTAATTTTGTGCTTCAGTTGCATTTCACTCTAATGAGAATTCACGAACAGGCATTCTATCAGCAGCAGGCCAGCAGCAGACAGCGCTCTAACTGATGGGTAGCTACTTTTCTCTGGTACTTTTCTGGGTGTAGCCAGCTTACTTTTCTCCAGTAAAAAATTAGGAAATGTAGCTTGCTACATATTATAAACATGATGGCCATGCATCGTTTTTGCAAAAACAACCTTTCTTTTTCATTGTAAGTTCATGTACTCGTGTGACAGGTGAAACGAAGAAGGCAATCTGCTTTATTTCCTAACGTATTGCACAAGTTGATTGCAGGTATTTACTTAAAAAGTTGCTAAGAATATTGAAATGTTTTGAACAAATTCAAATAAATAGTTTGAACGGTATTGACGCCATTTCCAAATACCCCGGTATACTATATATACAGTATACTGCCCAAGCCTACTCAGAACTGTTGACCCAACTCAATAGGTGGCCTGTCACAAACCTTTGTGTCTTATGTTCTGGTTGAGGTGTTCCCCTCACAGTAACTGGGGTAGTCTGGTACTTGTGCCATATTAGCTAACCCTAGTTGGCAGGTGTTGCTACAATATACTACAGTCATGTCTGCAAAAACACTACAGTAAATACTGCAGTAAAGTCAACAAAAACACTGAAGTGAATACTATAGTACATTTGAAGTCGGAAGTTTACATACACTTAGGTTGAAGTCATTAAAACTCATTTTTCAACCACTCCACAGATTTCATGTTAACAAACTATAGTTTTGTCAAGTCGGTTAGGACATCTACTTTGTGCATGACACAAGTAATTCTTCCAACAATTGTTTACAGACAGATTATTTCACTTATAATTCACTATATCACAATTCCAGTGGGTGAGAAGTTTACATACACTAAGTTGACTGTGCCTTTAAACAGCTTGGAAAATTCCAGAAAATGATGTCATGGCTTTAGAAGCTTCTGGTAGGCTAATTTACATAAGTGAGTCAATTGGAGGTTTACCTGTGGATGTATTTCAAGGCCTACCTTAAAACTCAGTGCCTCTTTGCTCATCATGGGAAAATCAAAAGAAATCTCACAAGACCTCAGAAAACAAATTGTAGACCTCCACAAGTCTGGTTCATCCTTGGGAGCAATTTCCAAAAGCCTGAAGATACCACGTTCATCTGTACAAACAATAGTATGCAAGTATAAATACCACGCAGCCGTCATACCGCTCAGGAAGGAGACAGGTTCTGTCTCCTAGAGATGAACATACTTTGGTGCGAAAAGTGCAAGTCAATCCCAGAACAACAGCAAAGGACCTTGTGAAGATGCTGGAGGAAACAGGTACAAAAGTATCTATATCCACAGTAAAACGAGTCCTATATCGACATAACCTGAAAGGCCGCTCAGCAAGGAAGAAGACACTGCTCCAAAACCACCATAAAAAAGCCAGACTACGGTTTGCAACTGCACATGGGGACAAAGATTGTACTTTTTGGAGAAATGTCCTCTGGTCTGATGAAACAAAAATAGAACTGTATGGCCATAATGACCATCGTTATGTTCGGAGGAAAAAGGGGGAGGCTTGCATGCCGAAGAACACCTTACCAACCGTGAAGCACAGGGGTGGCAGCATCATGTTGTGGTAGTGCTTTGCTGCAGGAGGGACAGGTGCACTTCACAAAATAGATGGCATAATGAGGAAGGAAAATTATGTGAATATATTGAAGCAACATTTCAAGACATCAGTCAGGAAGTTAAAGCTTGGTCAGAAATTACTCTTCCAAATGGACAATGACCCCAAGCATACTTCCAAAGTTGTGGCAAAATGGCTTAAGGACAACAAAGTCAAGGTATTGGAGTGGCCATCACAAAGCCCTAACCTCAATCCTATTGAAAATGTGTGGCCAGAACTGAAAAAGCGTGTGCGAGCAAGGAGGCCTACAAACCTGACTCAGTTACACCAGTTCTGTCAGGAGGAACGGGCCAACATTCACCCAACTTATTGTGGGAAGCTTGTGGAAGGCTACCCAAAACGTTTGACCCAAGTTAAACAATTTAAAGGCAATGCTACCAAATACTAATTGAGGGAATGTAAACTTCTGACCCACTGGGAATGTGATGAAAGAAATAAAAGCTGAAATAAATCATTCTCTCTACTATTATTCTGACATTTCACATTCTTAAAATAAGGTGGTGATCCTAACTGACTTAAGACAGGGACTTTTTACTAGGATTAAATGTCAGGAATTGTGAAAACTGAGTTTAAATGTATTTGGCTAAGGTGTATGTAAACTTCCGACTTCAACTGTATAGACAGTATTTAGAATACTATAGTACTTTTTCATATGGGAAGCTTCAAAACGAGGCCAAATCGGGAAGTTCAGATGCTCTTTAAAGGCTGTTTAAGCTAAATATAAACCACAAATGGACCAAGCAGCAAAACATACTATAAATAAATACATACAGTATGTAGCTATAACTCTTGACTTGTACAATTATCGTAACCTGGATATACAATTCAGAACCAATGATAAACTTCTTTCCTCTATATCCCATCTGTCAGTTATAGTTGTTGTGATCAGGCCTGGATGAATCTCCCCACGCTGAGTGAGCTGCTGCTGGGTTGTCATGGCGTGCTGCTGGGTTGTCATGGAGATACCTCGGTAATGACTTCCACTGGGACGGCAGGGGAAGGAAGTGACCTTTACACGGGACGCATCTCAATAGTCTTAATGTGGCCTCCTCTTCTCGTCTGCTCTCCTTCATCTCAATAGTCTCACAAGGCTATTGAGACGCACCCAGGAAGTTAGACACAGAAACCTCTGTCCACCAATGGAAATACAGCACCTACTGTCCTCTCGACCAATGGAAAGGCAACAAAAGACAGACACAATACAGACACTGTTCTCTGGCAGAGAGACAGCATGGACAGTGAACACTCCTGTCATTGTAAAATCCCCACTTACTGATCACAAATAATTTACATGAAGGATGGGAGGCAGTCGGGAATAAACAATCCGATTGTGGTGTTTATTCATCACATACAATATATGTCTACCCCAGTGGTATATGAATGAGACGACAAGCTAAAGAAAGTGGCCTTGGGGTTAGAGATCTTCTCACTGGCACCCATTGATAAAGCACAAACACTCATACATAAAGCAATGAACAAGCTGTCTAATACTCTCGCTCTCTCTGTCTGTCTGTCTCACACACACACACACACACACACACACACAAGATCACTGAAGTCAGCTCAGCTTAGCTCAGTGTGTGTTAGAGCAGGTTGACAAGGCTGGAAGAAATCCAGCCTCACACACACACACAGGGATGACATCTGTGGGGGGGGTGCAAAAGTGGTTTGTCCTCCGCTGTCTAACAGGAACAAACACTGGGTTGTGTCAGACTGGGGTTGAAGATTAACACTGAAGAGATGCTTGAAGGGAGAACACAACAGCATTTCTCGGACAGTACTACCAAGGACACTATCTAGGAAACACACACACACAGTCAGATAGTGATAGATAATGTCGTTGGAAGATCTGTCATGTTCTAGACTACACTCCAATGACAATGGCATTTCTATTGACATAAACATGTAATTTCATCACGACAGCTAAAGAACATGAACTGTGGAGTAGAATTTATCTTTACTCTAGTGATATTATTAATATTTGGTTATTGCGTGTTCTTTCTGGTGGCTACAGTACAATCTGACTGTTGAAAACAGATGTAGTGCCAGGCTGAGTCATCTTTATCTCCACAGAAAGGACTAATATTCTCTGTCTGTTTCCACTCTGCACTGAGATAAAAATATTGGTGCTATTTCAGTACCACCAGCGTGTGTGTGTGTGTGTGTGTGTGTGTGTGTGTGTGTGTGTGTGTGTGTGTGTGTGTGCAGATGCGTGTGTATCTGTCTGTGAGAGTATGTGTGTGTGTGTGGCCTTGGCTCACATACCAAATTTGAAAGCTGTGTGTGTGTGCAGATGCGTGTGTATCTGTCTGTGAGAGTATGTGTGTGTGTGTGTGTGTGTGTGTGTGTGTGTGTGTGTGTGTGTGTGTGTGTGTGTGAGACCAAAGAGCTATATCTCCTAGACTCTATAGGCCCCTATCTTCTCCCCTCTGCCTCTCTGACTTCTTCCACCTTTCCCACCTCCCTGTAACCGTCTTCCCAGCTTTCCAACTCTCTGGGTTCATCTCTTCATCCACCTTCCCCTTTCTATCCGGTACGATATCTCCTCACACCTTACCACTCTTTTTCTCTCCCTTCTCAAACTCCCCCTCCCTTACTCCTCCACTCACCCTGAGCCCTCTCTCCCTCAACCTCCCTCCTTCCCTCCTTCCCTCCACCTCTCTCCCTGGCGCAATATCTCCTCAGGCCTTACCGCTCTTTCTTTCCTCTCCTTTCCATTCTCCCCCTCTCTCCCCCAACCTCCCTCCCTCCCCCTGAGCTGTCTTCTAGTTGTGTGACCTCAGAGAAATGCTCAAGAATTATCGCAGTGGGCTTTGGCTAAGTGTGCTCCAGTAGTCGATGTGAGATCCGCTCACTCGCTCAACTACCCCTAGCACACCCCAGTCACAACCTCCTCACTCACTCACTCACTCACTCACTCACTCACTCACTCACTCACTCACTCACTCACTCACTCACTCACTCACTCACTCACTCACTCACTCACACACCACACACCACACACACCACACACACCACACACACCACCTCCTCCTCCTCCTCCTCCTCAGCGCCCCCCACACGCTCTCATGCTTGGCTGAAGCCGGCAGGCACTCAGGGCCTGTATGCATGCATGCCTGTGTGTGTGTGTAAGACGCAAAGTGGAGGGTTAGGTTGTGGATGAAATGAGAGAACGCTTAACAACTTAACAGTGTCATTATAACACCTGATTAAAGCAGTAGAATAATTATCCTCGAGAGGAGTCCTGTGGTGTTTGTGACTCACGTATTTAAAGAAGTATTAGCCAGAACAGCTAATATAATATTTCTACACATTTTTGTTACACCCTTTGCTGACTAACACTTCTTTATGTCGTACTTGTACCATTGTAATGTGATTGTATTATGAGTTCATGTTAGACGAGAGTCACAGGGTTGTCATGTGACTTATAAGCGGGGGGAGAGAGAGAAACAGAAATGTGTTAACAAAGACAGAGAGACAGAAAAAAGAGAGATAGTGCAGAGTTCTCTCTCTCGCTCTAACAAAGGGAGGGTAGCTAATAGCCTAATTTCAACAGAACATTCGAGAGTAAAACGCACTGCATTAATATTCTGTCAGTTTCACTTTCTACGAAGTCATAAACCTGAATAACATGAATATTCAATGGATTATTACTTTCCATTATCATATATATACACACACACACACACACACATCCGCACACACACACACACACACACACACACACACACAAACACACACACACACACACACACCACACACACACACACACAAACATAGACATAATACTGTCCATTATTGACACACTAACTCTGTAAAGCAATTTGTGACCTACATCCAAAGCGTCATACTAAAAAAAATCCAGATTGGCAGATCATTTTCCAATTCTCACATAAATTCCCATATAGAGGACTACCCACTGACTGATAATATTATATTATATGCAGTAGCTAACGCTAAGGTTTTGTCTGCATAAAATATTCACTGTCATAGTATTAGTGATAAAGTAGTACACCACAGTATATATAAAGCCGGGTGCAATTTGGGACAGAGCCTCTGATTCATAACGAAGGCATGATAATCTATTAATATAACCTGATAGCAAACAAAGCAGAGGCCAGAAATAGACTCAAAGCCATATGGTGCACTATTCCATCCCTCCATCCCTCTATACTTCCCTCTCTCACCATCCATCCATCCCTCTATCGGTTCATCCATCCATCCATCGATCTATCCAGCCCAGACATGGGTTCAAATCAGGGGAGAACCACTGATCCCTTTCATTGAAGCCACGGAAGAATATTCAAATTGGAATTCAAGCTTTTTAATTTATTTTCAAATGTAAGCCTCACATAAAATGTATTTAAAGATACTTCATTGGAGTTATATCTTTGTAGTAGTTGTGCTATTACTCCATATTCCCACACAAAGTTGGGAATGTTTGAAGATACCAGTCTAGTTCCCAGACAGACAGTTGTAGCGCTAGGAATACCCAGATATTGATGTTGATAGATTACTATGTAGGTCGTAGCTACTCCCTAGGTGGTCATTAACTCACCTACATCCAGTCAAGGGCACCTTAGGTGTGCCACGTTTCAATACTTACAGTACTGTATGTGTATAACTCCTGTGTGTATCTACACTGGTTTGGCCAGGGCATACAGTTGAACTAAGGAAAGCGTGAGTGAGGAGTGCCACGTGAAGGTGAAACAAAGCACTGGGTAAAGAAACCATTTTAAATATCTTTGGTCCATTTTAAATATCTTAAATGATTTGGTCCTTCCCTGCACACTACACTACACCATGTTCAAGTCCTTGGAAAATTGTCAGGCTCTGGCCATAGAGAAGCTTTGCTTCTCTATATTTCTATGGTCAGAGTCTGGCAGATCTATCATTTCTATTTCTGTCTGGTGTGTGTGTGTGGGATCCCTAATTAGAGGCAGCTGCTATGCATTACCTCTAATTAGGGATCTTACTTATATGTCTGTGTTCCACTCCGTTGGCGTGGTTCATTGTTATGTTGTCTCGTGTTCGTGCTACGTGTGTCCTTTCATTATATATTATCATTTGTTATTTTGTATAGTTCGATAGTTCATTAAATAAAGATGTCGAACTATGGATACGCTGCGCCTTGGTCTTTCTACACACCCGAACGTGACAGAATGAACCACCAACCGACCAAGCAGTGTAAAACTGGAGCAACGGAGAGGAAGAAAGGAAGACAGCGGAGAAAAGGAGGAAACGGAGCCCGTAGTCAACCCCAGGAAAATTTCGGGGGGGGGCTATGGGGGTGGTCTGGTAAGGAAGAGGACGCACCAGTACCACTCTCCATGTGGGATGCACTGTGCCCAACATATAAATGGGGGGCGCAAAGTGAAGAAGAGGAGAATTATTTGGAGAGCCAGTTTGGAGACGTGTTGGAGGAAATGTGGGAGATAGCGGAGGAAGTTGAACGGGAAATGTCGGAGTGGAATGATCCGTGTCCTGTCGCCTACTCCACTCCCGTGAAAGAGCAGTCCGCTTTACCGGTACCCAGTCGGGGTCCGGCCGTCTGCTCTACTCCAGTGCCAGAGCAGTCCGCTCCACCGGTGCCCAGTCTGGGTCCGGCAGTCTGCTACACTCCAGTGAGCCTCTCCAGTCCGGTACGTCATGTGCCTGCTCCTCGCACTCGCCCTGAGGTGCGTGTCATCAGTCCGGCGCCATCAGTGCCGACTCCACGCACCAGGCCTCCAGTGCGCCTCTCCAGTCCGGTACGTCATGTGCCTGCTCCTCGCACTCGCCCCAAGGTGCGTGTCACCAGTCCGGTGCCATCAGTGCCGACTCCACGCACCAGGCCTCCAGTGCGCCTCCCCAGTCCGGTACGTTCCGTGCCGACTCCCCGCACTCTACCTCCAGTGCGTGTGCATAGCCAGGTTCCTCCAGTTCCGGCTTCACGCACCAGGCCTCCAGTGCGCCTCCCTAGTCCGGTACGTCCCGGGCCGACTCCCCGCACTCTACCTCCAGTGCGTGTGCAAAGTCCGGTACGTTCCGTGCCGACTCCCCGCACTCAACCTCCAGTGCGCCTCCCTAGCCCGGTACGTCCCGTGCCGACTCCCCGCACTCGACCTCCAGTGCGTGTGCCCAGCCAGGTTCCTCCAGTGCCAGCTCCACGCACCAGGCCTCCAGTGCGCCTCCCCAGTCCGGTACGTCCCGTGCCGACTCCCCGCACTCTACCTCCAGTGCGTGTGCAAAGTCCGGTACGTCCCGTGCCGACTCCCCGCACTCAACCTCCAGTGCGCCTCCCTAGCCCGGTACGTCCCGTGCCGACTCCCCGCACTCGACCTCCAGTGCGTGTGCCCAGCCAGGTTCCTCCAGTGCCAGCTCCACGCACCAGGCCTCCAGTGCGCCTCCCCAGTCCGGTACGTCCCGTGCCGACTCCCCGCACTCTACCTCCAGTGCGTGTGCAAAGTCCGGTACGTCCCGTGCCGACTCCCCGCACTCAACCTCCAGTGCGCCTCCCTTGCTCGGTACGTCCCGTGCCGACTCCCCGCACTCGACCTCCAGTGCCAGCTCCACGCACCAGGCCTCCAGTGCGCCTCTACAGTCCGGTACGTCCCGTGCCGACTCCCCGCACTCGACTTCCAGTGCGTGAGCCCAGCCAGGTGCTTCCAGTGCCAGCTCCACGCATCAGACCGTCGGTGCGCCTCGACATCCCGGAGCCTCCCGTGATGGTCGACAGCCCGGAGCCTCCCGTGACGGTCGACAGCCCGGAGCCTCCCGTGACGCTCGACAGCCCGGAGCCTCCCGTGACGCTCGACAGCCCGGAGCCTCCCGTGACGCTCGACAGCCCGGAGCCTCCCGTGACGCTCGACAGCCCGGAGCCTCCCGTGACGCTCGACAGCCCGGAGCCTCCCGTGACGCTCGACAGCCCGGAGCCTCCCGTGACGCTCGACAGCCCGGAGCCTCCCGTGACGCTCGACAGCCCGGAGCCTCCCGTGACGCTCGACAGCCCGGAGCCTCCCGTGACGCTCGACAGCCCGGAGCCTCCCGTGACGCTCGACAGCCCGGAACCTTCCGTGACGCTCGACAGCCCGGAACCTTCCGTGACGCTCGACAGCCCGGAACCTTCCGTGACGATCGACAGCCCGGAACCTTCCGTGACGATCGACAGCCCGGAACCTTCCGTGACGATCGACAGCCCGGAACCTTCCGTGACGATCGACAGCCCGGAACCTTCCGTGACGATCGACAGCCCGGAACCTTCCGTGACGATCGACAGCCCGGAACCTTCCGTGACGATTGACAGCCCGGAACCTTCCGTGACGATTATATGGCCGGAGTCGCCTGCCACACCGGTGCTCAGTCCTGGCCCGGTTATTTGCCCCGCTCCATGGCCTAAACTTGTTCCCCCACCATTGTTATTTAAAGGACTGGTGGGTTGCCCCTTTACATGGCCGGAGTCGCCTGCCACACCGGTGCCCAGTCCTGGCCCGGTTATTTGCCCCGCTCCATGGCCTGAGCCTTTTTCCCCACCATGGTCATTTCTAGGACTGGTGGGTTGCCCCTTTATATGGCCGGAGTCGCCTGTTACACCGATGCCCAGTCCTGGCCCGGTTATTTGCCCCGCTCCTTGGCCTGAGCCTTTTGCCCCACCATGGTCATTTCCAGGACCAGTGGGTTGCCCCTTTAAATGGCCTGAGTCGCCAGCCACACCGGGCCCAGTAGAAATGGGGAGGAAGCTAGCCACTTCGCCGGGGCCGGAACCGCCACCTGCGATCGTGTGATGTTTTTTTTTCCTCCCTTACCCTTCCCTCATGTTTGTGTTTAATTTTCTTGCGGCCGGGAGTCCGCGCCTTTGGGGGGGGGTACTGTCAGGCTCTGGCCATAGAGAAGCTTTGCTTCTCTATATTTCTATGGTCAGAGTCTGGCAGATCTATCATTTCTATTTCTGTCTGGTGTGTGTGTGTGGGATCCCTAATTAGAGGCAGCTGCTATGCATTACCTCTAATTAGGGATCTTACTTATATGTCTGTGTTCCACTCCGTTGGCGTGGTTCATTGTTATGTTGTCTCGTGTTCGTGCTACGTGTGTCCTTTCATTATATATTATCATTTGTTATTTTGTATAGTTCGATAGTTCATTAAATAAAGATGTCGAACTATGGATACGCTGCGCCTTGGTCTTTCTACACACCCGAACGTGACAAAAATACAGTGCCACACACACTCCCAAGAACTCTTGAGCAGTAGCTTGAGGAACACAGATAAACAACTAATTAGGTTTGTGGAGCCCATTTGTTTCCTGAGTAGATATATTAGTTATTGACTGCTGAGATTTAAAAGGTGGGTAATTAAAAACAAAAATGTGGCTAACAATATCACCATTAACAACACAGACTAATAGAATGGATTATCGTGTGTGTATACTGTATGTGTGTGTGGGGGTATATACAGTATGTGTATATGTGTGTGTGTGTGTGTGTATGTATATATATATATATATATATATATATATATATATGTGTGTGTGTGTGTGTGTGTGTGTGTGTGTGTGTGTGTGTGTGTGTGTGTGTGTGTGTGTGTGTGTGTGTGTTCACCGGTGAGGACGTCTCATTGCTTCTGAATGGTTCTCCCACATACTGACAGCTCATTAGGAGAGAGTGGGAGGTAGGAAGCGAGAGAGAGAAAAGAAAGAGAAGGAGTGGTAAGGGAATCCAAAGACGCCTCTGAGACACAGTCCATACATCTAAGACTGAGAAAAAGACAAACACACATTTACCCTCAAATCCCATGTCTGCATGACATCAATTAAATAAACGAAAAAGAGACTTTAATTTGACTGTATTCTGAATCGTGACACTCGAAAAACACCACTGTTCAAATTGTGCAGCACGACAGTGTGATTCTAACCTCAGCAACAAAGCTTCAGCCCCCCCTGCTTCACGATGAGTGTGATTGGAGGGACACAGTAGAAGAACATGTCTTGAACAGTGAATACCAGCATCAGCAGAACAGCAGACTGTAATGGACAGACAGTGTTGTATTGCGTGTGTGAGGTGGTCCTGTGAGAACTCAAATGCGTCCCAAATGGCAACCTATTCCCTATATACAGTATACACAGTAGTGCACTACAAAGGCAATAGGGTGCCATTTGGGCACCTCATCTCATGAGCTCCATCCCTGTGTTCTCACAGTGTGACTTTTAGCTCAATCTTCTACACCAATCACAACAACTAGACATCTGACCCTTGCAGTATGCTGCCTCTTCCACCCTGTAGCCTGACAGCACTTCACAAAAATATTTCTAACACACACACACACACACACACACACACACACACACACAGCACTAGCTCGTTCTCAGCATAAGAGATGAAAACGGTGAAGAGGCACAGAGCATTTACTAGCTGCTGGTACAGTGTAGTGTCGTCAATACAGAATACAGAAGCATCATTTTGTGTTAAATAAAACAGAATTGCTCTTGTCAGAGCTACTACTGCTGACATTGAACAATGCTGCCTAACCTTGCCTGCCTCTGTCATTGTTAAGCCATGCCAACCCACAGAGCTCCTCTAGAGAGTGATTCGTATTGAAAGAAAGCTCAATGCCATTCCTACTGACCCAAAGGAGAGGGATAGGGCAGGACAGATAAGGAAATCAGCAACAGCAAAGGATTGAGAGAAGAAGAGTAGAAAAGGGAACGTTTCAATGCTGCAAGGTGTGCACCAGAATTCCCTATACCATTACGTGGACACGATGTGGCAAGCCCATGCATTGACAAACAGTCAGGGAGCGAGGGAGAGTCCCTCGTAGGGGGTATAAATCAGAAGGAAAACAAGCTGGAGACACACGCACGCTCACACACACTGAATCCCCAGGATTAGCCTCTATGCCTGCTCTGTATCCCGTCAGCTCCCCTGCACCCTAAACAGACACCACAGGAGCGGATGAGAGCATTTACTGCAGAATTTACAATCAAATTCACAACAGAGTTTATCATGTAAACAGAGACAGCCACAACAATATGCAGCACTGAGGGGGTTGTTCCATTTCAAAAAGCACAAGAATAAAGATTTCGATACCCACCATCTCAGATTGTTCTGAAATCGTTAGAGTAGTTAGAAACAAATACGATTAGCATTCCTGCAACATTATGTGGTTGAAATATAATATGATATCTCGGAAATTAAGCTAATTGATTGCACCCAAATTGGCCATTTTAATTTATAGGACTCGTATAATATTCAATAAATATAGTACCTAACTTTAGACAAAATACAACAGACAAAATGCAGTATCAGTTCTCTGTGTTTGACAAGTAGTATGAAGCTACAGCTTGCAATATTGTTTATTCATCCTATGTAATGTAGGTGAAAAAGTCCTTAGGCATAATCTGTATCCCGGAAACGTCCCCCGTGTGTGAGGTTTAATCTCTTCAAACCATTAGTCTACAGCAGTTCTAATGGTTTTAATGTAATGGTCTCTAAGGGTCTTCAATGGTTAAAGTCCCAAACACACTGTATAGCAGTGGTCACCAACCTTTTCTGAGTCAAGATCACTTTCTGAGTCAAAATGCAAGCAGAGATCTACCGCTCAGATATATACGCTACCGTTCAAAAGTTTGGGGAGAAAAGCTCATTTTTTTGTAGCTGGGCCCAATACGTTATTGGCTATGCTTGAATTTCCCTTTATTTTATTTATTTATTTAACTAGGCAAGTCAGTTAAGAACAACTTCTTATTTACAATGACAGCCTACCCCGGCCAAACCCGGACGACGCTGGGCCAATTGTGCGCCCTCCTATGGGACTCCCAATCACAGCCGGATTGTGATACAGCTTGGAATTGAACCAAGGTCTATAGTGACGCCTCTAGCACTGAGATGCAGTGCCTTAGACCACTGCGCCACTCGGGAGCCCTGCCAATGCTGTTCTTGCGAGACCATTTTGAAATTTTATTTAAAAAATGTAGGTATATAATCACACTGGTAATAGATAATGTGTTGTATTACTTGTGAGGCTAAGTCAGCCTAATAATGTTTCATTTTTTTTACTGGACTGATGGCTTGCATCTGATGGTCAGTCTGAGGGGAGGGAACAGCTGTCTCTCACCGACTCACCGTCCCTCTGCTCTTCCTCCGCTGAGAAAAGGAAACACAGTCTTCCTGCTGATGGTGAAACTCAAGTCGCACCACATTACGGGCACAAATTCATGTTGTTACTCCTATGACCAGAGAAAGTTAAATATTCCTTGATATTAGGGCTGGGCGATATGACCAAAATCTCATATCCCGATATAGGTAATTTCATATCCCGATAATGATACATATCACGATATAACACATTTTCTGTAAATTTAATGAATAAATAGTTTATATAAAATGACCACATGTAAATGCCTATTTCTTATAACATTTGGAATAAAAAGGTACTTAGTCATTTTATTATTTCTCCTTTTATTTAGAACCAATTTTTCTATTAAGCATGTAACAAAACATAAAATATTAATGTATAAAATCTAAAAATGTAAATAGAAAACACTTCAACTACAGTTGCAAACAAAATAAATACAGGCCTAAAATATGAATATGGTCAAAAATATCAAAACCAAACATATTGTAGCAATCTGGCCGGCATACACTAGCCACTAAAGGGTGCAAGGGGATTGTGGGTAGTTGTTGTTCTATGATTAAAACGGTTGTGTTATGTGTTTATGTTTCCTTAAGTTGTCTTAGTTCAGGTTATGGGGGTAGGGGGTAATGTTAAAATGCATACCGCGACCGAGCCTTGCATGGCCGGAGGTTGTTTTCATTGTTAATAGTTGAAGGAGGGTGAATAAAGGGTGACGTTCCTGGAGTCGTGCGGTGTATGGGGCACAGGAACTCTCTGGTAAATTAGTCTCTGTCTCTTGCCATCTTCTTCTGGCCGAGCTCGCCACATTGGTGTCAGAAGTGGGATTAGCGAGCAGAAGAGGATGGAGAGAGAGATTGACGAGCTGGAGAGGACACTCACACAGACCCATGGGCACCTAAAGGGCCTACTGCGGCAGAAGATGGAGTCTGCCGGAGGTGATGGCTACATGGCATGCCCCGACAGTGCCAGTATCCCACGGCTACCCCAGCAGGGTACTGCAAGACCACGCCCACAACCCGTGGCTACAACCAGCAACGTCAGGCTACCTACCAGTCCAGAGCTGCAACAACCCCTACTCGGCACGCCCAGCCTACCACGTTCTGCAGGGGTGCCAAGATCATCCGCCAAGCTGCCCAAGTACAACGGGACGACTCAGCTAGAGCCCTACCTCGCCCAAGTCCACCTGGCAGTCCGACACAGCGGCTGGAGCAGTGAGGAAGCCGCTACTCACCTGGCACTAGCGTTAGAAGGGAACGCAGTACAGGTGCTTCTCGACCTAACCCCAGCGGAACAACGGGACCTCCAATCCTTGACCGGGGCGCTGGAAATGAGGTTTGGGCAGAGACTCTTCGCGGACCAGAGCAGGGAGCAACTGGCCAGCCGCCATCGCCAAGGAGAAGAGAACCTGGGCACCTTCGCTGCTGATGTGCGGCTGCACGCTCGACAGGGCTACCCCGAATTCCAAATAGCTGCACAAGAGGAGCTGGCCCTCCACGCTTTCCTGCGGGGGCTCGCACCAGAAAAGCTGCGACAACATGTCTGCCTCGCCAGGCCTAAGACTCTCGGTGAGGCACTCCATGAGGCCGAACAAGCCGAAGGGGTACTCTCCAGGTGGCCCACCCAGCAGAGGGTCACATCACGCCAACCATGTGTCCGGGTGGCCGACTACGACGAGGGGGAAACGACAGAAGAGGTCTGTCAGGTTCGGCCTCCGCTACGACGATTCCAGCACCAGACTCCACCACCCAGGCGACGCCCCCCCTGGTCTACAGACCGGTGTTACAGATGCGACGAACCTGGCACCAGCGCCAAAAGCCAGAGCTTCTCCGTTTGGGGGAAACGACGGAGGAGTGGTCTAACAAGGGGTTCACCACTCCGGTCTCCATCCCCCCTCCAGGGCCGATGCTCTGTGGTCGGACGCCTCGGCCACACCAAGGGACTATACCTGCAATGTCGACTGGACGGCCGACCTTGTAGAGCCCTGGTAGACACGGGGTCAACCATTTCCTTGGTGCGACCTGGCGTCCTTCCGGATACCACCGGGCCACCTTCCAAGGCTTGGTCGCCAACCACCACGCAGATGGTCACAGTGACGGGAGAAAAGGTTGGCATGAGAGGGAAGAAACCAGTAAAAGTCCAGGTTGGAGACCAGGAGCTGGAGCACGGGTTCTGGCTTGCCGACATCCGTGACGCATGCATCATTGGCCTGGACCTGCTGAGTCGCTGGGGCGCCCGTGTTAATGTGTCAGGGACATCTATCACTCTTGGCACAGAGACCGTGGCGCTCCAGTCTGGTAAAGAGAAGAAGGACTGGCCCAAAGACAGGAGAGCCAGTCGTCGAGCAGTGACCAGACAGCCCAAACGGCCTTCCGTTGCCCATGGGCCCAACCAGCATCAGCCCGCTTCAGCCCCAACCACTGTGTCTGCTGCCCTTTCCTCCGCCGAGACGACAGAAAGACGAGAGGAGGCCGAAACGCAACCAACTAAGGTCTTGGGGACGGTCAAATGGTTCAACGTCCGAAATGGCTACGGTTTCATCAACAGGAATGACACAAAAGAAGACGTCTTTGTCCACCAGACCGCCATAAAGAAAAACAACCCAAGGAAATACCTCCGCAGTGTTGGAGATGGAGAAACTGTGGAGTTTGATGTGGTTGAAGGGGAAAAGGGAGCAGAGGCAGCCAACGTCACCGGCCCAGTGGGTGTCTCGGTCCAGGGGAGCAAGTATGCCGCTGGCCGGAACCGCTACAGGCGGTACCCCCGTAGGAGGGGCCCAGCCCGTGACCACGCTACCCCCCCATACTTGGGTGACGAGAACCAGGGAGCTCCAGCCCAGGCCAACTCCGGGGCGAGACAGAAGCAGACCTACGATGCCCCAAAAGGGTGTTTCTCCCAAGCTCTGCAGCCATTGGCAGGGGCCTGGGGAGAACTTGGGCCGACTGTCGGGGGTGGGTACAGGGTGTGTATGCCTGGCTGAGACTGCACGGTGGAGGCGTCCTGGACATTTGAGGGACTTTGTGTTGAGAGATTGGGTCGTCGGGGGCGACTGACCCCTCTGGTGGGGGCTATGTAGCGATCTGGCCGGCATACACTAGCCACTAAAGGGTGCAAGGGGATTGTGGGTAGTTGTTGTTCTATGATTAAAACGGTTGTGTTATGTGTTTATGTTTCCTTAAGTTGTCTTAGTTCAGGTTATGGGGGTAGGGGGTAATGTTAAAATGCATACCGCGACCGAGCCTTGCATGGCCGGAGGTTGTTTTCATTGTTAATAGTTGAAGGAGGGTGAATAAAGGGTGACGTTCCTGGAGTCGTGTGGTGTATGGGGCACAGGAACTCTCTGGTAAATTAGTCTCTGTCTCTTGCCATCTTCTTCTGGCCGAGCTCGCCACAATATAATACTCTAACAGTAGAACTGTTTGAATTGTAGCAGCAAACAAATGAATACAGGCCTGACAAATATTGGTATATAAAATACCAAATGTAAACATGGAAAACTTTCAAGTTTAAACTATAGCAGCAAAATGAGGCTCACAAATAAATATATAAAATATAACAAGTAAACAAAAACACTCCTTCAAGTTTGAATTATAGCATTATATGACAACAACCAAAGCGCCGCAAACAAAATATTTGGCAACAATGCCTCTTGCAACGTCAGAGTCGGGGGTTTGTTTTGAGCACTCAACTGTACTTTTTTGGGTTTCATCTGTAGACTCTCCGTACCGTTTCACATGATTCTTGCATGGTGGTAAAATAGGTTAGTGGTGTTTGAGCCTGTTGTCGGGACCGGCCTGCGGCATATTTAGCAGAGGACGGTTTTCTGGTGCCTGTCAGACTTTTCATACCCAAACCACATCTATGCGACCGAAGTAGCCCATATTTTAGGTAGGAGTTCCGTGCACTGTGTCAGGTTCACTCTCCTCCATGTTTGCTTGTTTTGCAAACGCAAAGCGTCGTCCAATTGACGAAAACTATTGCCGTAAAGAGTGTGATTTGCGACACAACGAAATAAACGATAGAGCATAATATGAAACGATAGACGTTTTTTTTATCGTCACACGATATATATCGTCATATCGCCCAGCCCTACTTGATATTAAAAAAGACAAGCCTCTAATAATAACAATGCAAGCTTATCAGAACACTTTGCTATACTCATTAATTGCAGCTGCAGTGCTGGTTGTAGAACGTAGAAGTAAGAAGTAAGAAGAACGCAAATGTTATGTCTTATAAATATGTTGAACTGAATAACAACTTAAACATGAACTTATGCTACTCATAAAAACAGCACCTCTTTGCTGCATTTGTTGAGTCATGGTCTCTAGTCATGGTTTTAAAATGTTGGAAATCTCACAGTATCAACTATGGTGATCTGAGCTATCTGATCTGCAAGCAGTAGATCAGATAGCTGATCTACCGCTTGCAGTAGGTGCACGTGATTTTCTCCCTGGGCCTGCCAGGTAGAGTTCTAGCTTCAGACACATGAAATGTCACACTTTGCCTTCCCAGCGCTAGGACTGCTGAATCAAGTGAACTTACCGAAAACAGCGGAACGCAAGGCTTTATCGTTGTTGTTTTTTTGCAGAAATGTTTGGTGATTGACTAGGAATGCCTTACAGATTAACTGGTTGGTGACTACTGCTGTTTTTTTTTTTTAACCTTTATTTAACTAGGCAAGTCAATTAAGAACAAATTCTTATTTACAACCCCGGCCAAACCCGGACGACGCTGGGCCAATTGTGTGCCGCCCTGTGGGACTTCCAATCACGTCCGGATTGTGATACAGCCTGGAATCGAACCAGGGTCTGTAGTGACGCCTCTAGCACTGAGATGCAGTGCCTTAGACCGCTGCGCCACTCGGGAGCCCATAGTGTTTTGCAACGGTAATGGTATTGGGTTCGGTTTAATGGTAAATATAACACAACATATAGATATGTTTTCTAATGATGTTATTGAAAAACATAAGACTGACATGCAATGGTTTATAATTGTATTATTTTATTAGGGTTGTAATCAAATATTTGAGAATTGCACCATAGGGAGCCCTCTCAGAGAGCTGCCACTTCAAGGAGAGTTTGGTTGAAGCATTAGGTTGCTAAGAGAAGTACAAACTGAACTGCTTTTATGGATGACTGGCTTGACTTTTGAGGTTGACTACACAATTTATTTTCATCATGAGAAAAAGATATTGGTTTTCAACCCAAAGTTGCAAAGAAAATGTTGTGATCCATTTGATAAAACATACGAGACCCGTAAAATGGATAAAAGGTTGTGGTAGTAGCAGGAACAGCAGCATCTAGTGGCCAAAACATGGTACTTACACATTCATTTATGGGGGGAAATGCAAGTGACTTAAATGTATCTCAACAGGAAGAAGAAAAAAAAATCACCTATTGTACATAGTATAAATAAACAATACTCCAAGCCGCAGATTCATACTACTTGTGAAACATAGGGAAAATATACTGTATACTGGCCATTGGAGTGGGCTTGGTGTGGGGTTTGGGGGGCCGGTGGATGGCTTTTGACCATTTATTTGTCTTAATAATTTATTGAATATTATATGAATCCTATCAATTGAAATGGCTAATTTGGGTGGAATCAAGTAGCTACATTTCTAAGAGTCCAAATTGTCTTAAAACAAAATAATATTGCAGGAATACTAATCTTATCTGATTCTAACTACAGAAACCATTTCAGAAACATCTGAAACAATCTGGGTGTCATGGCTTGCTGAAATTATATGGGCCGACCCTGAGAGAAAGATTAAATGTGACTACAGAGAGAGAGCAAGCGAGAGAGCAGTAACAGAAATGGCAAAGGAGGATGAGGAAGTGAAAGAGGGAGAGACAGAGAAAGAATGGGATGAGGAAGAGAGAGAGAGAGCAGCGAGAGAGCAGAGAGGGGGAGTGAATTACTAAGATTATATGTCCCCCAGTTGGTTCTTCCTCAGACATGTGTGTTAGCAGCCTCTCTCCCTGGCACCCAGACAAGCAGACACACACACACACACACACAATATTACATAATAAAGCAAGGGCAGAGCCGGCTAAGGCCTAGCAAAGCCCTCACAATAACAATGGGCTGTGCAGAGCTGTCATGGAGTGGTAACACTCCACAGTACATCGCACATACAAGACTCCCATACGGAGACCAGTGTTCAATCCGTGTCCACCCTTCCCACTATTTCTCCCGCTTGCCTGTCTCCCCATATAATTTCCTTACTGTCTGAATAAGTGCACTGTAACGGAAAACTGTAATTTCTACTGTAATTTGGGCTATTATCAACAGTAAAATACTGTGAAACGTTTTACTGCAGCCTACTGTAAATGATGGTGCATTGTGGGGAAATGTTGTGGGTGGGGAAAAAAAGGTTGTATTCTGAATGGTACTGTAATTCCACCCCGCAGAATACAGCACTGTACCGTATTTTTGGAGCACAAAAAATATTTCGGACACTAGTGGGTGCATGCTATTGTTGTTTCTGTCTCGTTAACATATTTTGAGGCATGCCTTGTAAGAGGCTATATGGCTAGAAGGGATCCAGCTTTTGTCAAATTAACGTCCGTATTGACTTTTCTTAGCAGGTTAGGAGAATTTAGGCAGCAGGTTAGGAGAATTAATGTAGCAGGTTAGGAGAATTAGGTTAAGGTTAGAAAAAGGGTTAGGGTAAGCTAAAATGCAAAACATTTCAACTTTTGACTTTCATTTGACAAAAGCTGGAGCCCTTTTAGCCATGACCCTATATTTGTTTCACCCGTTAGTGGGAGTGCTGTACCAATTGAACTCCTATGTGGTAATAGTGCCCCATCAAGGATCGATACACCCTGCTTAATGTATAATACAGGCCCAACAGCTCCTTGCCACATAATATGACTAACCCTGTAAAGTGGTGTTCCTGTATTGCTCAGTTGGTAGAGCATGACGCTTGCAACGCCAGGATTGTGGGTTTGATTCCTAAAAATGTATGCACGCATGACTATAAGTCGCTTAGGATAAAAGCGTCTGCTAAATGGCATATTATTATTGGCCAATGTATATGGGAAAACAGTAAATAGGATGCCAAAAATGAAAGGTTTGATTACCCTTCTTTTTTTTTTTCAATCATGGTTATTTTTGTGAATAGCTGGGGTTTAGACTAATGACTACCGTAAACTGTGGTATATCGTTTTTTTGTTATGTTCCATACACTGTACATAAATTACTGAAATACCCAAACCATGTGGGGATGAGCCATCAACCTGTTTATTAAACGGAAGCAAACACAACATACTGTATTCTGATCAACATGCAAATGTATTAGGAGAGGAGAAATAATAATTGTAATAGATTATCTCGGATTGTAATCTCCAAAACGTCTCTCCTCCTCTTGTTATCACTCCACTGGAAAGTAAATTAAAAGGAGTAATCTATATGCACGTGGCAGAGAGGAGTGTGGGTGGCAGAGAGGAGTGTGGGTAGCCAGCCAGTGCAGACGTTGACAGTGAGTAACTGAGTAAACGACTGCTAAGAATGATAAGAGACAGTGACAGTACTGCAATTGAACTAACAACCATTATGAGAGAGACAGCCAATGAAACCCTTACGGTGAAGAATTACAAATTAAATATGTCTTTAAGGGTCCCCAAAATAATAGCAATATTGGACTATTTAATTTTCAGACTGGAAAAAAGCTGTGTGTGTGTGTGTGTGTGTGTGTGTGTGTGTGTGTGTGTGCACACGTGCATGGAGTCAGAGTCTTGGGGATGAAATGCAGATGGATTGGTTGGTTGGACCCCACAATGATAATTAATTGAATTACTCTATCAATTAACATGCGTATCTGGGACTCCCACTAGGGGATCAGAGACTAATACAATAGTTGGTTTGACTATGAGGTATAGCTATTAATAGAGGTGTTACAGAGCTATTATGAACTCTAGGTTGTTATTATTTTCACACTCATGAGCCAAGCCATGTCTGTAATACTTGTGTAATACTTGTACTGGGCTGGCCTGGTTACGCATCCAAGAAGATATGCAGGCCCGTACAGTACAGTACAGTACAGGTGGGGCCTTACAGTGTGAATCAGGCTAGGTTAGTTGCTGCTCTATGGCTACAACTTGGTTTACTAGCTCTGTTACACTAGGATGCTGTTGCCTGTTATCACACAGCTCAATGAAGGGCACTGACTGGTTCAACACAATCCATCACCAGGGATGAAAGAGACTAGCTGAGAGAAATGGATGACAATTACTTCCCTGCTAGAAGAGCTCTCAGTGTGTGAAGGACTAGAGAGAATGTGTGTGTGTGTGTGTGTGTGTGTGTGTGTGTGTGTGTGTGTGTGTGTGTGTGTGTGTGTGTGTGTGTGTGTGTGAATGAACAGCTGTGAGTGAATGAGTAGAGTGATATAGATACTAGCCCGACATATGCTATATCTCTCAACATGCTGGTCAATAACAGATGTGCATTTTCGCCTCTGAAAAAGGACCATGCAGAGTGCTAAACACACACACTCTCTCTCTACTTGGAGAGAAAAGGAGTCATGGAAACCAATTCCACAACTCTGACTTCCATATCTCAGAGAGGAGGCGAGGTAGGAAGGGGAGGGGGTGTTCACGCCAGAAGTCCTCTCTGTAGGTCAGAGTCCCCATCTCTCACTCTCCCTCTTCTCCCCTCCATCTCTCTATTCCCTCACTACCCCTCCATCTCTCTATTCCCCCACTACCCCTCCATCTCTCTATTCCCCCACTCCCCCTCCATCTCTCTATTCCCTCACTCCCCCTCCATCTCTCTATTCCCCCACTCCCCCTCCATCTCTCTATTCCCCCACTCCCCCTCCATCTCTCTATTCCCCCACTCCCCCTCCATCTCTCTATTCCCTCACTCCCCCTCCATCTCTCTATTCCCCCACTCCCCCTCCATCTCTCTATTCCCCCACTCCCCCTC
This sequence comes from Thymallus thymallus, assembly GCA_023634145.1. Taxonomy (NCBI): domain Eukaryota; kingdom Metazoa; phylum Chordata; class Actinopteri; order Salmoniformes; family Salmonidae; genus Thymallus; species Thymallus thymallus. The sequence continues at coordinate 6,594,681 of CM042401.1, read as the reverse complement.
CATCTCTCTATTCCCTCACTCCCCCTCCATCTCTCTATTCCCCCACTCCCCCTCCATCTCTCTATTCCCCCACTCCCCCTCCATCTCTCTATTCCCTCACTCCCCCTCCATCTCTCTATTCCCCCACTCCCCCTCCATCTCTCTATTCCCTCACTCCCCCTCCATCTCTCTATTCCCTCACCCCCCCTCCATCTCTCTATTCCCTCACTCCCCCTCCATCTCTCTATTCCCTCACCCCCCCTCCATCTCTCTATTCCCTCACTCCCCCTCCATCTCTCTATTCCCCCACTCCCCCTCCATCTCTCTATTCCCTCACTCCCCCTCCATCTCTCTATTCCCTCACTCCCCCTCCATCTCTCTATTCCCTCACTCCCCCCACTCTGTTTTTCTCTCCTCCCCTCCTTCACTCGTATCTCTCAGCTTGTGTAGCATTCTTCCTCTTGACAACCTCTACCCCAGCAGAAAGCCTGACATGTTGGTACGCCTGCTGTTCAACCCGTCACATCTTATTCTGAAGTAGCACCAATCACATCTCATCCTGCCTGCTGTCCACCAATCACATCTCTTTCTGAAACAGGGACAGACAGACGGATCCAGTGAAAGGTCATAGATTGGCCGAACACACCAGGGAAATACAGCCTCACTCCTCCACTTTCCTCCTCTCTACCTTTCCAAGAGAAATGCATTTGAGTGTTTGCCAAAGGGAAATGGCTGCCCTAACTAAAGCAGCAGCAGTCTTTGTAGGCTGCTGATTGCAGGTTGCCAATGCCAGACAAGGAGACAAGCAATCAATGGCTAACATGTTGAGAGGCTGGCCAAGGCAATCAAGGCTGGAGAGAAGAGAAGCACCCTACTTGCTGTGGATAGATGGATGGAGAGCAGAGACAGACAGACACCCAACACCTAGACACAGAGAGAGAGACGCAGAAATCAAATGCACACACTAGAGTCAAATGCCAGAATCAATGACGGTCACACATCTCCTTAATTTCCACAACTTTTACATCATCGATTAAAGAGCTACTGGGTGTGCAGAATATTACTCCAGCCCAGCAATAACACACCTGTTTCAACTTATCAACTGCTCGTCAAGACATTGATTATTAAATCAGGCGTGTCAGCCGAGTTCGGAACAGGTTTGATGACCACTCGACTAAGCCTATTAGTCTATTTCAATTAGATATCAATCCTGTCCTGTTTATGACCATTTCCATGGTGAAGAACCATTTATAATACATCCTATTCAGCAATTACACAGCTTACTGGCTCAACATGGAAGGAGAGGATCAAGAATTCTGCAATCCTATTAAAGCAGTGATATATTTCTGGTTTTACCCTCCCTCCCTCGAACTGCACACGCCATATGCTTCTTATGCTGATAGCGTAAACAAACACACACCCGCTAATCTCAAAAGACTATAGGACTAATTGGGTGAAGTAAGACTTATTTAGCAACACTGTAGGGCTAGTATCTGCTAGCAGCCTTTTCATCAAATTCGCATACTGTATCTCTATGTTCCTTGAAAGGGGTTTGACTACTGTCATCATGAACATCAAGACGGGTATCAACAGGGGTGACAGTTGGGTATGGCAGGCGCCATACACTAGCTCAAGAAAAGAAAAAAAGTGAAAGTAGGCTATAAAAAAGCAGACTAAAATCATTCCAATCCCGCCTAAAAGGTAACGTCTGTTTAGAGTGATTTATAACTGGCTTTAGGACCATGCGGAGCGTCACTGAGAGAGAAGCTGCCAGCCTGCGCGCCTTTCTCACAACAGAGAGCATAGGCAGCGCCAGACAGTTTGCTTTGCCTGTCAGCCATTTAGGCAGTGCACTCATTGCTTTGTCGGTACTTCAACTCCCCTAGCCATGCAGACAGCTTTTTTCTGCCCTGGTTACTTTCACATTGATGTCGACAATATTGCTAGGGGAAGATAACCTTCCTTTAAAGTAAATGTAATTAAATTTGCTATAGAATTACAAAATGCCTATACAGAAATAAATAAAATAATTCAAAATACTACACCAGAGAGTATGATTTGTCAACTTAGGATCATTAGTATATTTAAAAAATTGTCTGTGGATTGTTTTTAATGTGCAATTTGGCCAGCGCTTGGCAAATAGCCTAACGAATAGCTGATTGTTGAGTTGCAGTAGTCAGTGAAAAGCAGTTAAATAGGCCTATTGCAATATTTCAAAATACAATTGTAGGAGGCACATAGTTTAGAAAGCAAATGGCATACTGCTGAAAAAATAAGAGAAAGAAAAGACTAATTAAAATTCTCAACTCCCAATTGAGCGAACATGAAAAATCTCTGTCTTTATCATTGGATCAGAACCACTGTGTAGTTTTTAGAGATTAGTTGGTTGCTTTTAATGTTACACTATGCAGAAAAATGTCCTGGTTGCTTAAACTCTAATAGCTTAGCTTGCCTAATTTCAGTAAGCTAGTATAGAGAATCATTGTACCATCTAAACCGCTGTAAAATATATTTTCCATAAACAAAAATATTGTATTTTCAGCTGTTTGAAGCTGGGTGTACAAAACCGAAAGTAAAAGACACAAAAACTAATTGTAAGAACGGGAAGCATAGAAATAGCGCACATAGAACAGATCTACTGCTTCTTAGACTTGGTTTGAAGTGGAATTATAGATCTATGTGAATTTGGTCGAGTCGCCCAAAAAGTTATATCTTGCCACTTTAAGGCCAGGCACCACAGGTCAAAATTATGATTTTGCTTCCATCTGGCAATTTTCAGATTTGGGGTATTTTTGCAACTACAACTTCCATACTTTCATAAAATATCGTCAGCTAGTCCATACATGGCTTTATCCTTTATAGACGTAGTGCTTCGTGCTGAAAGATTAGTAATTTCCTGACATCCAATTGGCTACTGGCATTTATAGGCCCTTTCCGGCAACCTGATTAAAATGCCTCACGTGCCGCGCAGCACTTTCTTGTTAGAAAATATCTCCCGTGAAGAATCTGTCATGATAGAATGTGCACACTGTGAAGGTGATCGTGATGCACTGTGAAGGTGATTGTGATGCATTTTATACTTCCTCCAGGCTGCAGGAGTCCTCCAGGGGAGATGTGGCATTTGATAAAAATGTGAGGATGGTTCTTCTAGCCCACGAACTTGGACTTGGTTATGCAGCTCTAAAGAAAATAAGTAAAGCCCTAGGGATTCCTTCCTTGAGTCTCAGCTCATATCAGAGACATGACAGGTAAATAAAAAGGGAGCATAGTCCATTATTGTCAGGTGACTTGCTGTGTATAAATAATATTTAAATAAAAAGGGAGTGTAGCCCATTATTGTCAGGTGACTTGCTGTGTATAAATAATATTTAAATAAAAAGGGAGTGTAGCCCATTATTGTCAGGTGACTTGCTGTGTATAAATAATATTTACATAAAAAGGGAGTGTAGTCCATTATTGTCAGGTGACTTGCTGTGTATAAATAATATTTAAATAAAAAGGGAGTGTAGCCCATTATTGTCAGGTGACTTGCTGTGTATAAACACTATTTATTTCCTTGCTCCAGCGAATGTATTCAAAGTGAATAAAACACTGCGGTAGGAAAACATAACTATACAATGAGACTGTCACATAGACCTACAGTGTCATAGGGCTGTAGCCTACTGTGATTACTGAGAAATTAGCTTTACATAAAGTAAATACATGCTGATGAGCTAATATTTACATAGAGTAACATGCTGATATTTAGTGGCAGAGATTCATAGAGGGCTACAGCCAATGGAGAGTGCCGCAAAGCTAATTAGAAGAGCATACACAGATATAGATCCAGACAGTTGCTGAAGGAGGATGAGGAGGCCATCATAGACTTTCATGTATCCTTTGATGGTACTTGGGCACAAGAGAGGATTCCCTTCCAACTACGGGATAGGTGTGTTCATTACTGCTGGTACCAGCGAGCCTTAGACAATGGTGACGATCCACCCAGTCACAAGAACCATGGAGGCCATACATTATTGAATAGAGAGGTTGCACAGAAAATGGTACCTGTATATCCTAGGATGTCATATGATAACCTCTTCATTTGGAGCAAATGAATGTCTGAACTCTGTAATTTGGTCTTAATGCCCCAAAACTGTCTTCGTGGGCAAAAGCTGCATTGACGCAGCAGCCATGTTCACTGCTATATCAAATGTGATGGACAAATTGGTGACACTGGAAGCAATCAGAGAGGAGTTGTGAGAGCTGATGCTGCTTCAATGGACTGTGCCAAGCGTAGACGCAGGTCCCGTGACACAGTTAAGAAAGCAAAGTGGCACAAGCAACTCAAAGAGGGCCTTACATATGGGGCAGCCATAGCTGATTAATGTTCTGCACATTTCAACAGCCATACAAAATCCTTGTATGTGATAAATTGAGCAAAGTGATGTGAAAATCTGCCCAACAGACCAGTATTCAAAACATAAGCTCTATTGCTTGAAACAAATGTATTAAACGAGCTAAATGTATTTGTAAAAGGTATATTTTATGTTTATTTGTCAGTTTAGAAGTGGTATGTGAATAAGAGTTCAATTAATGTGACATAAATGGTCATATTTAAGGAAAGTACATTTTAATTGCATTAGTTAGTCTATCTTTAGCGGCCATTTTCTCAAAATAACATGTTCCCCGTGTGTCAATTCATTTTTCTCCGCCGTACATTCACATTATTCCACACACAGGTTCTTAGGTCTTATAGTCAGACTTTTACAGAGGTTTTTTTTTTTATATCTTGTGTCGTTTTGACTTTACGTGTAATTGTATCTGTAAATATATACAAAATATGCATTCGTCATACATGTAAATAGTGTTTTTTAAATAATTCCATGAAATGACAATATTTTGATGAACTGATCTGTAAAAGTCTGACCATTGAGTGTCTTATCACAATAAAACAGATTCTCGTAATATGCAAATTATCACATATTTAAGGAGGTTTTGCCTCATTAGCATATTTTAATTTCAAAATAAATAAAACTTGTAATACAATAATATCTTGTATTTATGTATACTTTTAACTGGTAAAGCTTCAGCCTGATGAGAGTAAAATAAGAAATATTCCCTATTAGCCTGTGGTGCCTGGCCTTCAGACACGGTCGTTTTTACTGATCTGTTTGTCAGTGTCAACAGAGTAGGCTACTAATTTGTGTTGTATTAAAAAATATGTTGCTTATGTCTCCAGTCACATAAAGCGTAGTAGAATTGCATGAAATGTGTTTATAAAAAGGCACATTTCCTGTGCAAAGAAAGGAGAAGAAACGTCTTTGATCAAGCTTAGTCTGTCACTGAGCTCAGGCATGCATTGTTCAGAACCAGGGGCACAACTTTCACTGGGGATTCTGAAATTGCATTTTTGTCCACCTCAACGGTGTGCTTTAGGACCATGCGGACGCGTGTAGGAAGTTTGGAGTGTTGATCTGACTGGATAAAAAAGATATATATAATAATAATAATTATGTCCCCCCCACTTCTAAAATCAATGTTGCAGCCCCTGTTCAGAACTGCCTTTTGCCAACAGTGATTGAGTTATATTATTAGCCTTAATGATGACTATTCAATCTACTCATCACATTAGGAATATTTGCCTATCTTACATTAGTCTGCAAGTGCGATGATAGATACATGCAATCTCTTATTAGGCCTATAAAGGTGCAATTTTATGAAACAATTGTTTCCCCATACTCGAAACTCAGATGCAATGGATGTCGGCATTTGAAGTCGGCTTTGTTGTGACTTGATAGTGTGTATTATGGACCTATTTCAAGTTGCACTATATGCGCCATTCCACAAGTAAAATAGTAACGTTACATGTATGATAAGGTTGAGTAGTGGATGACATTGTGTACTGTCCCACAGACCTTTAAACCTAATATTGCAGTGATAATTAATGGCTGGGTGATTTGTTTGTTTTTGCTGTTCTCCAAATAGCATTTCGTGTAGAAAAGCAGTAAATAACCCCCCCACCACCACGGCGCTTGCGTATTCCGGGTCCGGACCGCCATTCATCAGCTCACAGACCGTAGCGCATTATTTGGCAAAAAACACCAACCAAGCCTCGGTCCCCGTGGACTGTGGAGGCAGCTGCGAGGTAGTAACAATTACAAACACATTGTAATGAATGCTCACTTGTTACATAAACCAAGTCTGCATCAGGATGAATCAGACCTGTGCCCAGGCAGATCAATAGGACTGTTGTGGCCAGCCTGGTCAGGTTTAGGAGGGGCTGCATGCCGCATCCCTTTGAAAAAAACACCTATTTTTTTTGGCAAAGCCATCAAGTTACGGGATGTAACCTCATGCCATGGCACCTAATGCAAAGCCAACCTGTTATAGCCTAACTGTCACGCAGCCAAGCACGGTTATCTTAATTGAACAGAAAAAAAAAAAACAGAGAATAAAATAACGAATGCACTTGTTGCGCAACTGAAAGCATCATCTCTGCAATTTTTTAGCTCCTGAAAGTTAGAAAATGTTGTCCACAGCTAAATTGTTGTAGTTTATTCTATCTATATGTTATATAGTTGAAAATGATCGAAGCTTATCAATGCCTTCTAAACACCTGCCAATGAATGACCTGGCCTAGAATATATTCTATCGCCCGCATAGAATGTTTGTTTCATGTCAACAAAGTGGGCGTTTACATTATTCCTCCGCTACAAAGATACATTGTATCCTAACTCCTGTATTCCTTTTCTGGAACAATAATCTCCTGCTGGCCACGAACATTACAAAGTATAGGCAGCAGGATGACGGGGCTACCCTGGCCACTCCTCAAGTGCCATTCGCCCAGACAATCTCTGCTAGTGCTCCAGTTCGTTCGAAAAAAATACTCGGAAAGAAGTGCTCTGTTTCAAACCCCAACCCCATTATATCACATGCATACTCAACGGTGCGTTCTGAAGAAATTTACGGGAATCAAAGGTAATTCATCTCACCTCAGGTGCTTCAATATCGGTGTTTCTGCAAGCTTGAGGTCCGTTCCACTCCCTGCAATTCCACCATCTTTCGTTCCACACCTTTCTCACTCTACGCGGCTGGGCTGGGCAGCAGTCGGTCTGTGTGCTGTGATGTGACCGAGCTGCCTCCCTCTCCAGCCCCCCCTCCCCAGCCACCGTGACATCAGAGGGGGATTACAAACAATGCAAAAAACATCTTTAAATAGGGGGGATTGTGTCCAGCACTGGACGGCCGCTTCAGCTGTCTTGAAAGGCTTATATTGTCTTCAACTAGTACACACAACACATTTCTGGTCCGTTTCATACATCCGTGCTATTTTGCATGTCAGTTCAATTTTACCCCATTCTTCTTGTCAGTTCTATACTTAGTCATGGTGAAACAATTGGATTCCATTTATAGGATGTCATATGATGTCCAAAAATTTAGCTAGATAGGCAGAAGTGAAAGAGAGAACTATTCTATGGCAATGGAATAGCAAGGAAGTTTAAGTCAGATGTAATAATTAAGTTTACCATTACCTACTTACATGTTTATTACATATTTTCCACCTACTACAAAGCTGTATATTCCAGATGAGCTTTATTAAGCTTGGTAAGCAGTTGACAAAAACAATTTATGTTGAGACAGGAAATAGAAGTGTATTACTCTAAAAAAAAAAAAAAAAAAATCAAAGATGAGATGCTAGGCATATAAACATTGGACACACCCTCTCTAAAACAATTTTACAATAAGTTAGAAAGAGAAAGTAAGAAGCTACATTATCTTTTAAAAACTAATCGAACCTTTGTAAAAAGAATGTTTCTGCATATATGTATAATTCTTATCATATTCTAACATTTGTGTTCTAATGTCTAAGTAGGCCTTAGTATGCAATATAACAAACCCACGTTGTAAAAAGAGTAAGGATATGCTTGCATTCATTCACTCAAAAGATGGTGACACGGGCAGAATAAAAACTGCTCAATGACAGCTGACAACAATTCACAGCTCAGAGAAAACTAAAACAACAAAAACAAATGTAGCTTTGATAGTTTAAGACAAATAATGTATCATTCAGGACACAGGGATTTTTAGATTAAAAGGGTCACTTACATAATGCTTAGGTTATATACCGTCTTCTTAATTCTCCTAAACATAGGCAACAGAGAACATTGTAGAAGTAAGAGTTAAATGGAAGCCCTCGTAAAATGTTGTGAACTAAAAACAAGAGTGCCTTCAGCAGGACAGGGCAGACGTATGGCCGACACTGCACACAGTATCCAAATGAAATGATAGAAGATAAGACTACTTTTGAACTCTTTCTGCATTTCCAATAGGACACAGACACTGTAGCTGTTCCAATATCCACCTACACAGCATAATGTGTTTCTCTGCTTGTGTGACTGACCACCGCAACAGCTGATGACTTCTTCACACATTACTGCCCCTACTGTCTGCCCCTAAAACACACTAGAGCTACTTCACCTTAGTACTGTGTGCACAGCTGTTGTCATAGGCTGTTATGAGCTGCTCTGTCTGTTCACAGTGGCATTATTAATGTTTTATGAATGCTTGTGTAGGCCTATGTCTCAAGCGTGTCTAGCTAAGCCTCTTGGGAACGTTATACAGTTGCAAGTTGATTGTTATGTTGTGTTACTAGCTCTAAAGAGCCTGCCCCTGCTCCTTCCACTCAAAACGTCAGTTTGGTTTTTGACCCATTTGAGCTATGTCACATTTTGTTATCCGGCAGCTGTGAAGAGAATACTTCAGTACCAAGCTCTCTCCGAGCTTGTTCGTTTGTCTGTCTGTGTTGACATTGCCTCCCTCGGCCACATGCTTCATACCATTGCTTGTTTGGTCAGGAAGACTGAGTTCTGATCACATTACAGATACACACAATAGTAGCCTAAGCCTGTATTCATAAAGTGTCTCGAAGTAGGGAGTGCTGATCTAGGATCAGGTCCCTCCTGTCCATATAATATTATTTATGATCAAAAAGACAAAACTGATCCTAGATCAGCACTCCTACTCTGAGACGCTTTGTTAATACTGTCCCTGTTCAGACACATAACAGAAATACAAGTCTGTCTCTAATGCAAATGGAAACTGTTTTCCAACCCACTCTATAGCAGTATCCCTCCCTATCCGACAGAGCATCTGACCTGGCTGCCCTGTGGGCCGTGGCTCAGACACATAATACAGTATTGTATAATAACCACTTTGACAAATGGGCTGGTGTGACTTAGGGGCAGATTTGCAGGTGGATCCATCTAAGATAAGAGAGAGGTTAAGTGGAGGTTAGAGTAGGGGAACTATCCCTTTAAGAGGAGATGCATAGGTGGTGAAGTATCGATCTAAGTTAAATACAGAAAGGTGAACTATTCATTTAGAGCAACAATCTTAGACTTGTGTTTAAGCATAATTCAGCCCTGCCACTTAAAGGTATAGTCCACCCAAATGACAAAATGAGTGACTATAAGTGACTCTGTTGAGCTTCACAATACATTTGAGATACTTTAAGATGATTTAGACATGATGCGCGAAAAACGCTAATATCGGTCCAATGACTTGAATGGGATTTGTGCCACAAATGTTAAAATGTTAGCATGTGGAAACAGTTCCAGGGAAACTAAACCAAAGCATGGATTGCTGTCATACCTAGTCCATAGACTGCTTACATGGTAAGGAAACCAATGTTACATTTTGTAATTTGGGTGAACTATCCCTTTAAAATGAGATGGGTCTGGAAAGTGTTAATTACGAAAACGGCTGCAAATATCCCAGATTGCACCTTTAAGAAAATAATACAGAAGGAGCACAACGTTCAGCGCTGCTCCCCTATAAAAGCTTGATCTATTAGTCTATGACCGATAAAGGGAGAAAAAGTGTTCTGCCGTTGTTATTATTATCATGTTCATAGTGGTTTGTGCATCTGAACAAATTACATTTACAAAAGGTACAGGACAGGGGCCCTTTCTTACAAAATGTAACCCTACCTAAATATGTACCATGTTAGTATATGTCAGTCTATAGATATGTTCTGTGAATATACACGTTAGGGAATGTGATGTCATGCTTATAAGACACAAACTTTAAGATGATTAACCTTGAGATACTGTAACAAGTATCATTGTAACACTGCCAAAAGATAGTTTTTATACCATATTTACCATAGTTAACCATAGAGTAAATTACTTATTACAGGAGCCTTAGCTCAGTGTTTGATTGAATACCTCAAGTATATACTGTAGGTTGAGAGGAACGATAAGACAAAAAAAAAAAAAACATCTCTCAGTGTGTATAACCCTTTAAAGGGATAGTTGGGTATTTTGGCAGTGAAGCCCTTTGTCTACTTCCTCAGTCATTTGAACTCGTGGATACAATTTTTATGTCTCTGCGTTCATTTTGAAGGAAGTTGCTAACTAGTGTTAGCGCAGTGCTAGCTGTTCCTGTAGACTTCCAGTCATTGCGAAAAACGCTAGTTATCATTGGCTCATGAAACTACCCCTAACTTCCTTCATACTGGACAAAGACACATAAAAATAGTATCCACAAGTTTGTCTGACTCAAAATCCCAAACTATCACTTTAATGTTGTGTGCTGAACTGAGAGATAGACATATAAATATAATCCTTTCTATCCATGAATCCTATTTCTATGGACAGTGCTGTAAGCATTAAAAAAAAAAAACTCTTCCTACACAATGTTTTCATTGACTCCCAATGACAAGCTTTAAATTATATGCCTATAATACCAAGATCAGTGGGTCTCTGAGATACGAGGGGTATACAACAAAGCAGGATCAATAAGTTAGCCAGCTAACTTGTCTAACTATTTAAACATTTTTTTTTTTTACAAATATACATTTGAAACTGGCATGGTCTAAATTAGTCAACAACCAAAAACACATATCTAAGTTTAGCTTTCTTAATGGACCAGAAAATCAATAGTTATTTCCAGTTGTTTATTGAAGTTAGCTGGCCAACTCATTGATCCTGAATGTAGTAAACCCCTCTGGACTTAAAATCTGTCAAGTTAGTGGGAGTCAAGTTACTCTCTACGGAAGAAAGAACAAAAACACTGAAACATCAAAAACACTGAATGAGAGCAGCTGCCTCGCCCTTGATTCTGTTGGCCCAAAGAAAGGCGGCCATTTTGAATGTAGTGTTGAATGAGAGGCATTCAGGCCTGTTACTGCTGGTTACATACACTACATGACTAAAAGTATGTGGACACCTGCTCGTCAAACATCTAATTTCAAAATCATGGGCATTAATATGGAGTTGGTCCCCCTTTTGCTGCTATAATAGCCTCCACTCTTCTGGGAAGGCTTTACAATAGATATTGGAACATTGCTGAGGGGACTTGCTTCCATTCAGCCACAAGAGCATTAGTGAGGTCAGGCACTGATGTTGGGCGATTAGGCCTGGCTCGCAGTCCTTCACTGGAACTAAGGGACCTAGCCCAAACTATGAAAAACAGACCTAGAGCATTAATCCTCTTCCACCAAACTTTACAGTTGTCACTATGCATTCAGGCAGGTAATGTTCTCCTGGCATCCACCAAACCCAGATTTGTCCGTCGGACTGCCAGATGGTGAAGCGTGATTCATCATTCCATAGAACAAATTTCCACTGCTCCAAAGTCCAATGGCGGTGAGCTTTACACCACTCCAGCCGACGCTTGGCATTGCGATCTTAGGCTTGTGTGCGGCTGCTCGGCCATGGAAATCCATTTCATGAAGCTCCCGACGAACAGTTATTGTGCTAACGTTGCTCACAGAGACAGTTTGGAACTCAGTAGTGAGTGTTGCAACCGAGGACATATGATTTTTACACGCTACACACTTCAGCGGTCCCATTCTGTGAGATTTGTTGGCCTACCACTTTGCGGCTGAGCCGTTGTTGCTCCTTGACGTTTCCACTTCACAATAACAACACTAACAGTTCACAGGGGCAGCTCTAGCAGGCAAGAAAATTGACAAACTAACTTGTTGGAAAGGTGGCATCCTATGACGGTGCCACGTTGAATGTCGCTGAGCTCTTCAGTAAGGCCATTCTACTGCTAATGTTTGTCTATGGAGGTTGCATGGCTGTGTGCTCAATTTTATACACCTGTCAGCAACGGGTGTGGCTGAAATAACAGAATCCACTAATTTGACAGGGTGTCCACATACTTTTGTATATATATTGTAGCTAGGTGCAAAAACAGCATGACGTTAGATATCAAGAATGACTTGAATGACTAGATAAAAATATGGTTGGGTAGTAATTATTGGGTTTACTATTGGATATCTTAGGAAATCAAGACTGCTACATCTAAATAGCCAACAGCACTGTTTAGGGCTTAATATGTAGCCCTACCCATCTGATGGGACAGGTGTATATATAGTTGTGCTGTCATGTCAACTCCTTGTCACTCATTGTCATGCAAACAAAACATAGTTTGGATTGACAAGGAGTCGACAAGAGAACAAACAGATCTGGGACTAGGGCTGTGCTTCTTTCCCTTTCAATTTCAATTCGATACGTATCTCGATACATGAGCTCGGATACGATACAGGTACGATACGTTTTAGTTTGAAAAGATTCAGTGCGACATTCTAAATTAAAAATCTGCTGCTCATGGAGCTCATGAGCTGGGCCTCTGAGCTGGATCTGTCTTAGCTGACTTCTCTGTCTGTGTGTGTCAGGGTTTACGTTAGCCAGCAATTGGCCGATAAATTGCGATATATAAAACTGTTCCCGCCGGGAGAAAAAAAATTCCATAGCAAAATAATGCTTTTAATTCATTGATGGAAATATTAGTCGATACATTTGACCATCATGCTTATCGGTCTATAGGTTCATTTTCATAATTTAGTGGAATTAGTTTTCGTAAGTCAGCCTATTTTGAGCAGGATTTCTCCTGCTGGAGTAAAACATGTGCTTTTATAAGCCCATTAATTGTCCAACAATTCTAAAATAGCTACTATTTTTATTTCTCAACTGGTAATTGAATAGCTCCACCCATTAACCATTCAAGTGCCACAACAGGCTATCAGCGCGTCATCCACCACTTTACAAAGTGAACTGGAGCCAGAATGCATTTTGAAAAAATACTTAATTGTTTGAAACCTGAATGTCTTATTTAATATTATGTATGAGGCATGTCTTACCTTGCTTCAAAGTTGTCTATAGCTAAAATCCCACCATGGAAACGTGGAGACAATTATTTTATAAAGACTTCATAAAGTAATATCTGGATTAAAATGATAAAAATCTAAAAGTTCAAAGTCAACTAATGATCACTTCCCCATTATATATGTCACCAGTAGTAAATGTACCGTTAATACCCATCATTTGGTTACATCAATTTCTGTTAATGCATGTATTAATTAGTCATTTACTGTTCTCGTTCTCAGTGGAAACGAGTTCACAACCTGCTACACTTGAGAAACACGTTTTGGTTGATTTCATAACCATAATTTGTCAATTTTTTTTATTGTCTTTTGTTTGGAGCGCTCCATGTTAGCAATGAGCATGTGTCTGGTTTTCATATCAACTTTCTTTCGTTGTCTAGAAGCCAAAGGCACATTCCTAGTTGTTGCATGTTTAGATTCCCCCTCTTTCTAACAGATTTTAATCTCTGTCATATGGAACCTCTATCAGGTGCATTGTTTAGAATGGTGTTTTCCCAGGTGCGCTGTTTAGAATGGTGTTTTCCCAGGTGCGCTGTTTAGAATGGTGTTTTCCGGCAAATTGCATTCTTTTGCATTTTATTGGCTGCTTCATTACATGAGTTGCATGTTCTGTTAAGATGCATTACCATCATCTAAATGTGATTTCTCAACACCGTGAGTGGACGCCCTAACGGCTTATGCACCCAATGCATATGGGTCCAGGTAAATTTCTCAAATGGCCGGTAAATTTAAATCCTCCCAGTCACGTTGTCCGGCGCCATATTTTCCTAACGGAAACCCTGGAATGTGTGTGTTTGTAAATGTGTGTGTTTGTATATGTCTTTGGTGTATGTAGTCACCTGAGCTGAGCCTTAATGGAGACTGGTGGGCATCTACTACCTCAATATCAGATGCTTTATTCTCCCCAAACATGATTTTTATTAATCGCTTAAAAAAGCTTCAATTACTATTTACCTGTGAATAAATTCATGAAACGGAAAACAGATTAAACTATTTACCCATTTAACCAGACCTTCAATTCTTGATGCACAACAGAACATGCTGCTATATGCTGCCTGCACACCCACAAGCGAGCCAATCTGGGCAGCCGTAGCGGCAAGTCACCAATGTATAGTCTACAGTGGCAGAGGAAGAAGAGAAGCGAGAGGGTTTACTCTGCCCGAAATCTGTCAATGAGAGTGTTGAATTTGGTAAACAAAACATTGAATGGCTAATTTGCTACCTGAAGGTTATTTGATCGAATATACATTTTCTAATGGTTAGGCTGTCAACAAATGCACTGATATACGTGGACACAAGTGGCATTTCACAACTTTGTTCACACACGTATATGCCCTCTCATTGGTAATGGGTTACCCTGAACTCGCCTCCTGCATTCCATCTATCAGGACATGTATTTCCATTGTTAGAGCGGTCACTCGACTATCTTGTCAATATAATGGAAAATCTTTGCTAGTCTACTAATAATGCCTGGGGTTGTCCGGCATGCAAAATTACTTGTAGATCAATGACTGTCAACGCAGCTGTCACGCAAGATGAAAGGTATTTTCAAAAGGTAGATAGAAAGTAATATGAGCAAAAAATATATGTGAAGCTACAATTCATAACGTTTGAATCGATTTCCTGACCGGTGCATGCTACATTTGGATTGATTTGGAGTTCACGCGGACCGATTCACTCGTATCTTAACTGGGGACTGATGCGTATCGGTAAATCGTGAGTTACATCTCTAATAAAGAGTCTCAAGAGTAGGAGTGCGGATCTAGGATTAAGTATCGCCTGACCATGTAATCATAATAATTAAGATCAAAGGGGCAAAACTGATATTTTATCAGGCAGCGCTCATCGGAGAAACTTTGTGAATACAAGCCCAGGTATCAATAAGAGTAAGTAACACAAAGAGGGCTAAACAAACAGAAGAGAGAAAAACAACCATTCCAGGAGAGTCTATATGTGTCGCAAATGGCACCCTATATAGTGCACTACTTTTGACCAGGGCCCTATGGGTAATAGTGCACTATAAAGGTGCCATTTGGGATGCAGCCAATGTGATGGTCAGATCAGGGGGGATTATAAAAACCTACAAGGTTCACAAGTCTGATACTGATACTAGTTTCCCCTCAGAATGGAAATAGAGGTTGTGGTGCCAAGTTAGCCTTGGTGCCAGTCTGTTTCTGCTCGCTTATCAACTCCTTATGGAATTGTTTTGCAAAATGTTTGGCTTGACAATGACAATGGGTTAGGCAAAAGCACAAACAGATCTTGGACCAGGCTAGCGCCAAATTGTTCTTGAAGAAAAAGGAAAGCAGTGTCACAGCCTACCTACCAGTTGTGCTTACATACAGTACTGTAATTGTTCTCATTGATAGACTCGAGGGCTAGGTACTTCAGGAGAACCTTGGGAGGAAATTTGAATTTGTAGAATGTGCTTGCAGTCATTTCTTTACAATCGAGCACCTCTCTACAATTGAAGTGACTCAGACCATTTTATGCCTGGCAGTTGATAAATAGAGATATTTCACAGCCAGGTATGAAAAAATCCTGGATCAACTAGAATTCTCTCAGCTAGATTTTCTCTCTCCTTGCAAAATACTTTGATTTCTCTGAGAGCTAAAACATGAGTTTCATTGGTTCATGGTTGCGCTCAGTCTAAATGTTGTTTAGTTGTCCGTAGGGATGCACGATATATTGGTATCGGCATATAATGGCTTCCCTAGTTTTTCATTCTTTGTTTTTGTATGTTGAAAATGAATTATTTGCTGCAGAATTGACATAATAACAACAACAGCCTCTTGTAACCATGGCAGCTTCACTTAATCCTTTCTGCTACAATACATTTAGTTAGTGGAAGACAAAAGAAAGAAAAAGGATGAATGAATCTCTTAAGTGAACAAATTAAAAAGACCGACATAAATTGGTTGACAGAATGTTGTTCTAGTCCCTAACATTGAGAGAGACCTGAGGTATTGAGGTACCTGAACTAAGCTACTAACAGAACATACGAGCCATACTCTTCCAGAGAAGTCGTTCCATGTCATTTCAGCAAGACCTGACACCCACCATCTCAGATTGTTCTCAAATGTTTCTGTAGTAAGAAACAGGTAAGATAGGTATTTCTGAAACATTATATTGTTTACATTTTATCTTGGAGAAATTAGGCAAATTAATTGCACCCAAATTGGCCATTTGAATTTATAGGATTCAGATAATATTCAATAAATATAGTACCCAACATCCGATTTGGACCAAACTTCTTCCTACCGATAAGTAAGACATGAGAAATCCCCCACCCCCCCCCCCCCACCCACGCACCCTCTACACGAATCCCACCCCAACAACCAGTATTCATGATCAGTTCTCCATGTTTGATGAAGTTGCGGCTTGGAGTATTTCTTTTCCATACTATGTAATGTATTCCCTATGAAACTGGTGATGTTTCCCCCCCCCCCCCCCCGATAGTATTGAAGTCGTTTGCATTATTTACCATAAAGTAATGTGAAAGTACCAGGTTCTGACCACTAGATGCCACTATTCCTGCTATACCGCCACACAAGTTTGGTCAAAATCGGATGTTGGGTACAATATTTATTTGCTACTATCTGAATCCTATAAATTAAATTAAAATTAAATTTGGATGCAATCAATTAGCTTAATATCTCAGAGACCAAATTATATTTCAACAAAATAATGTTACAGGAATGCTAATCGTAACTCCTTTTAAACTACAGAAACGATTTCAGAACAATCTGGTGGTCCTCTTTATTGTGCTTTTTGAGGTGAAACGACTCAGAGCAGAGCCGCACTCAAATTTCCATTCTGAAGGGGGATTGGCTCAGACAAAGCTCTACTGATGAATCAGAGTCCAGGCATTTCCAGGAAGACGGGAGGGTGGGAGGGGCCACAAATAACTTGACCTATCAGAGATCCCCCAGCCCCCTTCCCAAGCCTTCAAGACTAGCATAATGTTACCAGCCACTAGACACTGGGACAGTATTTTGCAGTTCTTGCCCTAATGGTTAAGGTTAGGGGTTGGGTGAGAGTAAGAGTAACCTAGATCTGTGCCAGTGGGCAACTTTAAACCGTAACCCATCTCCAGTGGAGTAGGAAGTGTCTCCTTTCACTGACCAATGCCCTTGTCCGTTCATCTCTCACTGACCAATCACAGAGTCTAGCCACTTCCTGTATGCAAGGGCGAAGCATCCCTGCTCGGGGGAGCGGCAGCCGTCCAGGACGCTGGCTATGAAACCGTGCTCTGAGGGCAGGGCGGGGGGACAGGGGTCAGGGGGACCCCTCTTCAGACGCTTGGTGTCGCGGGGGTCCGGGACACCAACCCCATCCACCTCCATGGCATCCTGACCCTCCTGAGACTGTCCGTTCCTGCTCTCCACCCTGTCTAGACTCACTCCTCTAGGGGAGGCTGTGTGAGGGTGGCTGCTCAGCCCAGCGTCGGTGTGGTTCAGCTGGGGAGACTCACTGCCACAGCCCTGGCCATTGTGGTGGTCTTGGTCCCGCCTCCAATGGTGCCAAAGGTAGAAGACGTGTCGCCTGGAGACAGATAGGGGTTAGGAAATAAAGTGTTGGTTTTGATGTCATATAGTAAACTGCAATGATTGAAAAACTGGATTTCTAGGATCTGTAGAATTTTGAAGCTAAAAAACATTATGTTGAAACCACATTATGTTTTTAAGGGGAAAAGATGTCACTCTAGACGAAAATAACAATATCCTCTAAGATATCAGTGAGCCATAACCATCTAGGGCCAAATCAATGTATAAATAATATTCTAATTTTCTACAGCCATCAGTTAGCAAGCATCTGAACACTGTTACCATGGCACTCCTTACTTCTCCCTATCAAAGCTGGTCAGTAGGACTGGGCGACACGACCTAAAAATCATAACTACATTTTTATTTTTTTTACTTATGGATGATTCACGATATATACTGTATATACATATATATATACAGTGGGGAGAACAAGTATTTGATACACTGCCGATTTTGCAGGTTTTCCCACTTACAAAGCATGTAGAAGTCTGTAATTTTTATCATAGGTACTCTTCAACTGTGAGTGACGGAATCTAAAACAAAAATCCAGAAAATCACATTGTATGATTTTTAAGTAATTAATTTGCATTTTATTGCATGACATAAGTATTTGATACATCAGAAAAGCAGAACTTAATATTTGGTAGAGAAACCTTTGTTTGCAATTACAGAGATCATACGTTTCCTGTAGTTCTTGACCAGGTTTGCACACACTGCAGCAGGGATTTTGGCCCACTCCTCCATCCAGATCCTTCAGGTTTCGGGGCTGTCGCTGGGCAATACGGACTTTCAGCTCCCTCCAAGGGATTTCCAATTGGGTTCAGGTCTGGAGACTGGCTAGGCCACTCCAGGACCTTGAGATGCTTCTTACGGAGCCACTCCTTAGTTGCCCTGGCTGTGTGTTTTGGGTCGTTGTCATGCTGGAAGACCCAGCCACGACCCATCTTCAATGCTCTTACTGAGGGAAGGAGGTTGTTGGCCAAGATCTCGCGATACATGGCCCCATCCATTCTCCCCTCAATACGGTGCAGTCGTCCTGTCCCCTTTGCAGAAAAGCATCCCCAAAGAATGATGTTTCCATCTCCATGCTTCACGGTTGGGATGGTGTTCTTGGGGTTGTACTCATCCTTCTTCTTCCTCCAAACACGGCGAGTGGAGTTTAGACCAAAAAGCTCTATTTTTGTCTCATCAGACCACATGACCTTCTCCCATTCCTCCTCTGGATCATCCAGATGGTCACTGGCAAACTTCAGACGGGCCTGGACATGCGCTGGCTTGAGCAGGGGGACCTTGCGTGCGCTGCAGGATTTTAATCCATGACGGCGTAGTGTGTTACTAATGGTTTTCTTTGAGACTGTGGTCCCAGCTCTCTTCAGGTCATTGACCAGGTCCTGCTGTGTAGTTCTGGGCTGATCCCTCACCTTCCTCATGATCATTGATGCCCCACGAGGTGAGATCTTGCATGGTGCCCCAGACCAAGGGAGATTGACCGTCATCTTGAACTTCTTCCATTTTCTAATAATTGCGCCAACAGTTGTTGCCTTCTCACCAAGCTGCTTGCCTATTGTCCTGTAGCCCATCCCAGCCTTGTGCAGGTCTTCAATTTTATCCCTGATGTCCTTACACAGCTCTCTGGTCTTGGCCATTGTGGAGAGGTTGGAGTCTGTTTGATTGAGTGTGTGGACAGGTGTCTTTTATACAGGTAACGAGTTCAAACAGGTGCAGTTAATACAGGTAATGAGTGGAGAACAGGAGGGCTTCTTAAAGAAAAACTAACAGGTCTGTGAGAGCCGGAATTCTTACTGGTTGGTAGGTGATCAAATACTTATGTCATGCAATAAAATGCAAATTAATTATTTAAAAATCATACAATGTGATTTTCTGGATTTTCGTTTTAGATTCCGTCTCTCACAGTTGAAGTGTACCTATGATAAAAAAATTAGACCTCTACATGCTTTGTAAGTAGGAAAACCTGCAAAATCGGCAGTGTATCAAATACTTGTTCTCCCCACTGTATATACATAGAGGGAGAGATTATTTAAATGTTTTCTCTAAATAAGCTTTGTTGAGGACAATTAAAAGGTAAAATAAACAGCATTTCAAACAGTCAGCAACAATCTAATGAATTCAGGGCTTGTGAAATTATACCTAGTCTAAATATAAGCCATCAACAATCATAAAGACCCACTAATAACAGTATTATTTTATCAAAATAGTTTAACCTGCTTTTGTTGCAATCACTGATCTGGCTTTCAAGTCAATCTATGAAAATGCCCTTTATGTAAAAAAATGTAAATCAACAGAACCATGCATAATTCCCTGCCTGCTGTTTCGTTGGTGGGGAAGCTTGCGTGTTTCAGTGATCCTGAACGCTATACTGGCGGGGTTTTGGCCCCAGGCAGGTTCAACCATGCCGGGCAGGTTCCAGGTGAGAGGCCAGACTAAAAACAGCACCTGGCACTCCTGGTTGGAGGTTGGGCGTGGGGGTAACAAACCCACCCTGTAAAAACACACATTGTTACAGAAACTGCAACAACAACTTTGAAAACTACAACAAGGGACCTAACAGGAAACTCCAGACAATCCATAGGCACTATGACAGCTTTAGTATACAAGCCCCAAAAGTATACAAAAGCTCAAAAGTATACAGACTCGGGCCTCCCGAGTGGCACAGCGGTCTAAGGCGTTACTACGGACCCGGGTTCATATCCCAGGCTGTGCCACAACCGGCTGTGGTCAGGAGTCCCTTGGGACGGCGCCCACTGAAGTTGGTTACGACGTCGAACTGTAGTAAGGTCAAGATCCTGCAGTCAGGTCAAGACCCTGCTGAGGATGACGAGCATGCAGATGAGCTTCCCTGAGACGGTTTCTGACAGTTTGGTTGTGCAAATCCACAGTTTCATCAGCTGTCCAGGTGGCTGATGCAGGTGATACCACAGTTGAAGAAGCCTGGGCTGGTGTGGTTACACGCGGACTGCAGTTTGAGGCAAATCCTCTAAAACGATGTTGGAGACTGCTTACGGTAGAGAAATTAACATTCAAATCTCTGGCAACAGCTCTGGTGGACATTTCTGCAGTCAGCATGCCAATTGCACACTCCCTCAAAACCTGAGACATCTGTGGCATTTTGTAGTGCTACAAAATTGCACATTTTATAGTGGCATTTTATTGTCCCCAGCACAAGGTGCACCTGTGTAATGATCATGCTGTTTAAATCAGCTTCTTGATGTGCCACACCTTTCAGGTAGATGGATTATCTTGACAAAGGAGAAATGCTCACTAAGAGGGATGCAAACAAATGGGAGAACAACTTTTTTAAATAAACTTTTGTCTGTACGGAACATTTCTGCAATCTTTTATTTCAGCTCATGAAACATGGGACAAACACTTTTGTTGCATTTACATTTTTGTTCGGTGTAGTTTGTAGGCCAAACCGTTCGGCCTACAGATATTTTTCATGTCTCATGGTCTGACAAACGCCACTGTAGCTCGGCCAACGTCCACCGCAGATGTGGAAGGGTGACAAAATGCTTCTAGTGGTACGTGGTGCCGCAATACAGCGCTTCGACAGAAACTGAGGATTCATTTCCCAGAATCAACTGTCAATGATAATCCCGTTTTAGTGGGGTCTGCTTTTCGACTCAATTTGAGGAGTTGAGACATAAAAAGGGTATAGTTAGAAATGTTATGTTCTCCACTATTATAGCAAAATAATGTCTCAATGTGTTTCGGTGTTCTTATAAAAGATTATGTTCGACCAAACCTCAAATGCAAATAGCAAGTTGAAACCGCTTATTGTCAGAGAGGAAGAAGAGATCTTTCATCTTTGTTGTTCTGAGTGGCAAAGGGAGGTGCTTTGTGTGTGGGGGAGTTTAAATGGGAAGGTGCAAGGTCATAGCGGAAGGAGCGAAGGAGACGAGACCATAAAGACATGAGAACAAGCGGACATAAACGCTCATAAAAACAAAAATTTGAAGAAAAAAAAAGTAGATTCTTGTGATACAGGCATTTGAAATATCGTTCTAAAACATAAATTTGAATTAACCAAATGAATTGTATATATCCCCCAGCCCTACTGGTCAGGTATAAACACTTTCTACTGAGCAGCTGATCTTCATGTATATTTTCTCTCTCTCGCTTGCAATGTTCCCTCTTTCCTCTCGCTATTTTCTTTTCGGTATTCTCTGTATCTCTATTCTCTCTCTCTCTCTCTTCTCTCCCTCTCCAGAAGAACAAAAAATGTTATGCAGCAAAGCGACGTACAGCACATTCGGAAAGTATTCAGACCCCTTCACTTTTTCCACATTTTGTTACATTACAGCTGTATTGTAAAATGGATTAAAAAAATAAAAAATCCTCATCAATCTACACACAAAACCACAAAGTAAAAACAGGTTTAGAGAATTTTTTGCAAATGTATAAAAACATATATAAAAAAAAAATATTGAGCTCAGGTACATCCTGTTTCCATTGATCATCCTTGAGATGTTTCTACAACTTGATTTGGAGTCCACCTGTGGTAAATTCAATTGATTGGACATGATTTGGAAAGGCACACACCTGTCTATATAAGGTCCCACAGTTGACAATGCATGTCAGAGCAAAAACAAAGCCATGAGGTTGAAGGAATTGTCCGTAGGGCTCCGAGACAGGATTGTGTCGAGGCACAGATCTCGGGAAGGGTACCAAAAATGGCTGCAGCATTGAAAGTCCCCAAGAACACAGTGGCCTGCATCATTCTTAAATGGAAGAAGTTTGGAAGCACCAATACTTTTCCTAGAGCTGGCCGCCTGGCCGAACTGATCAATCGGGGGAGAAGGGCCTTGGTCAGGGAGGTGACCAAGAACCTGATGGTCACTCTGACAGAGCTCCAGAGTTCCTCTGTGGAGATGGGAGAACTTTCCAGAAGGACAACCACCTCTGCATCACTCCACCAATCAGGCCTTTATGGTAGAGTGGCTAGACAGAAGCCACTCCTCAGTAAAAGGCACAGCCTGCTTGGAGTTTGCCAAAAGGTACATAAAGGACTATCAGACCATGAGAAACAAGATTCTCTCGTCTGATGATACCAAGATTGAACTCTTTGGCCTGAATGCCAAGCGCCACGTCTGGAAGAAACATTTTACATTTACATTTTAGTTATTTAGCAGGCGCTCTTATCCAGAGCGACTTAAAAATTGGTGCATTCAACTTAGGATAGCCAGAAACCTGGCACCATCCTTACGGTGAAACATGATGGTGGCAGCATCATGCTGTGGGGATGTTTTTCAGCGACAGGGACTGGGAGACTAGTCAGGATTGAGGGAAAGATGAACGGAGCAAAGTACAGAGAGATCCTTGATGAAAACCTGCTCCAGTTTGTAGCGCCATATCCAAGAAGACTCAAGGCTGTAATCTCTGCCAAAGGTGCTTCAACAAAGTACTGAGTAAAGGGTCTGAATACCATTGTAAATAGATATTTTAGTTTTTTTTATTTGTAATAAATTAAATAAATAAAAATTTCTAAAACCAGTTTTTGCTTTGTCATTATTATTATTATTATTTTATGTTTTTTATTTAACATTTATATAACTAGGCAAGTCACTTGACACACAATGACGGCCTGCACCGGCCAAACTCGGACGACACTAGGCCAATTGTGTGCCGCCCTGTGGGACGCCCAATCACGGACGGTGGTGATACAGCCTGGATTATGGGGTATTGTGTGTATTGTGATGAGGGAAAAAACGATTTAATCCATTTTAGAATAAGGCAGTAACGTAACAAAATGTGGAAAAGTAAAGCTGTCTGAATACTTTTTGAATGCACCGTATACGACATGAAATGGGCCCACCAACACATCCACTACTGAGAGTTATGAGAACATTGTAATGGTCTAACGGATAATAAAAATTATGGGCATAATAAAGCATTTGCCACAATTATGGAGGGTAGTTAGCCAAACTCTGTACAGTGTCTATGGCTATGGCTCTAGCTGAAATTAGGCCACACCCTAGATACAGCAACGTGCTGGTCCATAATTGGTCCTCCTTTGGTCTTACCTGTGACACCAAAGCGTCTCATAATAAAATTTGTTCTGTGATTGGCTAACATTGTAGTCTCAGGTTGAGTGAGTAACATTGGCCTGTGGGCTCGTACCTGTGACACCAGAGCGTCTCATGTCCGGGGAAGGACTGGATAAGGTCAGTACACAGCTCCATCTCCTGGTGGAAGAGCTGGGGCACGGCCGGCACAGAGGACTGGTCCACTGGGGTGGTGGGAGAGAGGCAGGGGGCTGCTGCTGTGGCCTCTCCGTTAGCCTGATGGTAGGCTGGGTGGTGGGGGTCCGGGCTGCTGGGGCTGGGCCGAGGGGCAAGGTGGTGGTGCAGGGACTGGCTGAGCTCCCTGACCAGGGCTTTGAGCAGGAACTGGCGGTAGTGGAAGCCACTGTGGTCTGACACGTGCATGGAGACCCACTGACGCATGGAGGACAGCTCATCATGGAGGACCTGGGAAAAGAGGAGGTTTAGACCACATTCAAGCAAGGTTTCCAATTCAAAGGTATTTGCCCAATGCTAACGAAAGTATGACTAAAGAGGACATTGAATTGCAGGTGTACATGTTCAGACAAACAGCAATTTTGAACAATAAAACAATGTGTGTTATGGCTGGCACTACACTAGCAATTCCAAAAGAGAGAGGGAAATGATTTGTTTTCTTACAAAGACATGATTCGACAAATCAAACGCTATCAGGACAGCCATTACATGAACCAAACCCCAATGGGTGATCAGAGAGTAGGCTTATCCTATCATAACAGGAAGTGCCTATTAAAGTATCATTGTTATTGTCTACTCTGTCACAGTCTTCTATCCCTGGTCCTAATATACAGTAGTATCTCTCCATATCTAGGTGTGCCTGGCGTGGCTTAGAAATTAGGCTCGGATCAACTGAGCCACAACACTCTCCATCTACCTTTAAATCCTTAGGCCTCTTATTTTAGGATCAGGCCTGGGGGCTTTGCTGCGTTTCTGCCTGCGCTGTCCCCAGATCAGTTAAATGGACTATTAAGTTCCTATCCTCCTCCACTTGGGGCTCCCAAGTAGTGCAGTGGTCTAAGACATTGCATCTCAGTGTCATTTTTATTTTAAATAAAAAAAATAAAAACGTGAGGCAGAGAGGGCTGGAGACACACTGACCCTGGTCATGTTGTATAAGCCATGCGAGCTGCATGAAGCATTCATAGATAGCTGGCTGCCTGACTAGCACACACAGATATTTTCTGTCAATGCTACATTGAAAGAGCTGTCGATGTTTTGACAGAGACCATGTAAAATGAACATACATTTAAGAGGCAGAGAGAGAAACGGAAACACAAGAGAGAGAAATAGTGGAGAGAATTTTTTTGGGGGGAAAAACAAAGTGAGAGAGAAATAAACAATTAAGAGAGAGCGAGAGCGAGAGGGGGGGAGAGAGTGGGAGAGAGAAACGGGGGAAGAAAACCGGACACAGAGAGAGGTAAGAAGCCAGAGAGAGAGAGAGGTAGACCTACTCCTACCTTCAGGTTGCCCTCAGCCATGTTCTGCAAGACCCAGATACGGTGCGACCAGGCGTTGTAGTTGCTAGGGTAGCGGCCGGCGGCGTCGGAGCATACCTTCATCTCGTCGTGTAGAACCCTGTGGAGGCGCTCACTGAGTCGCGTCCTCTCTGCTGTGTCACGCAGATCACCGTCCCCCTGCTCCTTCCTGTCCGGGCTGGGGGGAGAACACTCCCGTACCACCTGCTGTAGTACCCAGCGCCTGGTAACACAGGGACAATGTTTAATCATATACCCTCGGATCCCAAAACAACAGCCCTCAACTCAATAGATACTTTTGTACCTGTTTCCTCCAGCATATTCACAAGGTCCTTTGCTGTTGTTCTGGGATTGATTTGCACTTTTCGCACCAAAGTACGTTCATCTCTAGGAGACAGAATGCGTCTCCTTCCTGAGCAGTATGACGCCATGGTGTTTATACTTGCGTAGTATTGTTTGTACAGATGAACTTGGTACCTGCAGGCATTTGGAAATTGCTCCCAAGAATGAACCAGACTTGTGGAGGTATACCATTTTTTCTCTGAGGTCTTGGCTGATTTCTTTTGATTTTCCCATGATGTCGAGCAATAAGTGAAATAATCTTGTCTGTAAACAATTGTTGGAAGAATTACTTGTGTCATGCACAAAGTAGATGTCCTAACCGACTTGCCAAAACTATAGTTTGTTAACATGAAATCTGTGGAGTGGTTGAAAAATTAGTTTGAATGACTTTAACCTAAGTGTATGTAAACATCCGACTTCAACTGTACCTCTGCTGCAGAGGATAAGTTCATTAGAGTTACCAGCCTCAGAAATTGCAGCCTAAATAAATGCTTTACAGAGTTCAAGTAACAGACACATCTCAACATCAACTGTTCAGAGGAGACTGTGTGAATAAGGCCTTCATGGTCGAATTGCTGCAAAGAAACCACTACTAAAGGACACCAATAAGAAGAAGTGACTTGCATGGGCCAAGAAATACGAGCAATGGACATTAGACCTGTGGAAATCTGTCCTTTGGTCTGATGAGTCCAAATTTGAGATTTTTGGTTCCAACCGCCATGTCTTTGTGAGACGCAGAATAGGTGAATGGATAATCTCTGCATGTGTGGTTCCCACCGTGAAGCATGGAGGAGGAGGTGGTGTGATGGTGCTTTGCTGGTGACACTGTCAGTGATTTATTTAGAATTCAAGGCTACCACAGCATTCTGCAGCGATACACCATCCCATATGGTTTTGGCGCTTAGTGGGACTATCATTTGTTTTTCAACAGGACAATGTATTGATACACCATCCAATGTGTAATTAACTTCACCATGCTCAAAGGCAGGGGTGTCAAACTCATTCCATGGAGGGCCTAGTGTCTGCTGCAGGTTTTTGGTTTTTCCTTTCATTGTTAGCCCACTGTGACATAATAATCTCTGCGACAGCATGTACACAAACTGCACAAACTGCTGCTGGAATCCCCACTCTCCGGTAGACAGCACAAGATGACATAATGCAACAATTATAACAGAACAACAACAGCCATGCCCTTGTATAGATCTCTCCCTCTCTCTGCACACTGTGGTATTTCACCCAGTAAATATGGGAGAAATATGTTCTCTAATAGGGTCATACATTTGGCAGGAGGTTAGGAAGTGCAGCTCAGTTTCCACCTCATTTTGTGGGCAGTGTGCACATAGCTTGTCTTCTCAATTGCAAGGCTATCCTCACTGAGTCTGTAGATAGTCAAAGCTTTCCTTAAATTTGGGTCAGGCACAGTGGTCAGGTATTCTGCCACTGTGTACTCTCTGTTTAGGGCCAAATAGCATTCTAGTTTGCTCCGTTTTTTTTCAACACACACACACACACACACACACACACACACACACACACACACACACACACACACACACACACACACACACACACACACACACACACACACACACACTTGGCAGGAGGTTAGGAAGTGCAGCTCAGTTTCCACCTCATTTTGTGGGCAGTGTGCAGATATCTCTTGAGAGCCAGGTCTGCCAAGGCGGCCTTTCTCAAAAGCAAGGCTATACTCTGTACATAGTCAAAGCTTTTCTTAATTTTGGATCAGTCACAGTGGTCAGGTATGAAATAGGCTGGCCTGGCCCCATGACCGTCCGTCTCTCAAAAGAGATCTCCCCACTCTCTCTCACTCCTTCTATCTTTCTCTCTCTCCCCTTTTCTCCCACCCCACACACTCTCGCTTTCCTTCTCTCCTCTTCTCTCTCCATCCCTCCCAGCTAGGGTTAGTAGTGGTAAATTGTAGAATTTCACTCCATCATTAATATTTCAACAGATTTATTTCGTGGCCTGGTTTAGAGCCGATCAGGGACTCAGTGGAAGCAGTAAAGATTGGACCTGTTTAACCGTGTGTATGTGCGTGGGACGTGTTTGAGTGTGTGTAAGTGTGTGTGTGTGTATAGGACGTGTGTAAGTGTTTGAGAGTGTATGTTGTGTTTAAGTGTGTCAGAGGATTTACAGTGGAACCTATAAATGCCATCCTTTTAGAGGCACTGAAATATTTTGGTCCCCTGGTTACTAAACATGCATCGTAAAACCGCCAGTTACAGTTTAATATTTTAAAATATTGAACGTGGACACACCCCTCTCCAGTCCTACCTGTGTATCCATGTCTCGGGGCTCTTAGGGAACTTGGTGAGGGCCAGTTTTCCCAGGTACAGGTCTCTCTCTGGATTTAGGGCTCCGCATTGCAGTAGCTCCTTCCTGGCAAAACAGAATGAAGATAAGAACCATTCAATGACTGTCAGTCTCAATGTTCCCTACCTGATGTGAATGTTATGTTACTGCATTGGGCACCTTTACGTGCATTCTACTTTCATACGTGTTCTTGTTTGATCACAAAATACTTTATCACAGGAAAAATAAGTTATTTGAATTGAGTTGATCAACGTTAGGCCTCAAAGACACTTAAATGTACAAGGTCGAGTCTATCCAAAGCAAACACATTCACAGGCTAAAAAGCCTACACCATGGCAGTGCTGACTACTTTTTTTATTCTCTGCCAAATTAGCAAATGTTGGAAAAAGGCTAGGCCTTAAAGAAATGTACCAGGCAACGATTAGGTATGTGACCTTGACAGTTGGATATGGATACGTATTTGATATGACAGAATGATTTGACCAGGGTGTTGTCTTTAGCCATATTCGCACTGGACTAGTATTTCTAGAGAACGTTGGTTTTGTATTTATTACCCCAGAATGTCCGTTATTCCAGAGAACAATTCGGACAGGATTCCTTTTTTCCCAAACTGCCACCTATAATTATATATTTATTTATTTTTTCAATAAATTGACAGTTATGATGGAAGCCTGGAGTTTTTCTAGGCCTGAAGATATTTCAACAAGTCCGGGCGATAACAGGCTGCACTGAAAACTTGAGCTTGGTCCCCAAGTTTCTAAACCATCTTTGGTATAGTGTCGCCATAATATTTGCATTGAGGAAGTGTGTTCATAATCATTCGGATATTTTAGCGATCCGCAGTAGAAGACGTCCTAAATGCCTCCCAGTCTTCAGATGTTAGCTAAACAGCGCACTTGCACTTTATATGCGTCTTTAGGCTATGAATGAGAAAGTGAACTTGTCATTTCCAAACATTTAGCTCAGTTGTATGCCGCTTTGCAATCTATTAAGAGCAAGGTTTGCATTAAATAGGCACAATCTTTTTTAATGATGCATTTGGCAATGTTCAATTAATTTGCACTAACATATAAACAAAAGCATTCACTGTAAAAGTTCATACATGTAGGCCCTTCATATAAAGGCCATGTGCAGCACTTCCTTCAATTTATCAAATCAATTATTGTTTTCTTGCTTAAACTTCAAGCAACACTTGTCAAACTCAAGACATTTCTCTCAAAACACAGGGATGTTGATTCGCACAGGACTAGTATTATCAGAGGAATTTGGAGTTTGCCAAAAAACAGTAGGTTATTCTGGCTGGAATTGTTCCTCTCCTGCCATGTAAAAATGACTGACATGGCAGATTCAAATGGGACTAAAATTACAGATGTGGTTGAGGTTCTGTGCTTTTGCACATAATTACATTACCTGACCTCCCCCAGTAAAACTAATACCGTCCGAATAGGGATTTTGAAGAAAGAACGCGTGTCTTAAAGGCCTTGGTTCACTCTGTAGCCAGAGGAATAAGACGTTGAGCTGACTCGGGGAAATAGAGAGGGTTTGAGTCAGGTCAACGTATTAAAGGAGATGTCATCCACAGAACAGCACCCAACACCTCAAAGGGGTCAATTACCAGATACAGATTAAGCCTAGTCCTGGACTAAAAAAACATTCTCAATTGAGATTCTCCATTTAAAGTGTGTTTTAGTCAAGGACTAGGCTGAAAATGCCACCTTGTAACACAGTGTTCTTCCTAGAGACCAATACAGGGTATGTGCAGGTTTATATTCTAACCCAGCACCAACACACCTGATGAGCTGAATGAGCTGAATTGGTTGTGTTAGTGCTGGGCTAGAACAAAACCCTACACACTGGAGCTCTCCAGGACGAGGGTTGAACAACACTGCTGACTGCTGTAATGTGTAAATCCATTGAAGTGTTTGGTTAAAAGGTGATATTTCACGCCATCTTCTGGTCAAAACTGCAAACACAGGGTTGAGGTTTCAGGTGTAGTCCCAGGTTACAAACAGGTGGATTTCAAAACAGCTGCTTCAGATGACTCATATCCACAAGTTCACAAATAAGCATTTTTGTTATATTTTTTTTTACTTTAGTTTAGTTAGTTAATGTGTTCTTAACTCTATTTTCTTAAAATATATTGTTGGTTAAGAGCTTCTAAAGGTCTACAGCTATTGTAGTCGGCGCATGTGAAAAATATTTGATTTGATTTGATATGCAGTAACATGCCGTTCCTAATCTCACTACTAGGTGTCAGCATGTGTCTTGAGTAGATTTACTACAGTGTTTACAACAGTCAAAGGTCATGTAAACAAACCCTTTATGGCAACCTCGCAATGAGATTAAGTTATGAGAAGCAAAAGCTAGCTGTTCATTACAACAATGTTTTCCCACAGAAACGATACGTACATTACACTGTTATTCAATACAAAATGTATTGGCTATACATTTTAACTGAAAACAGCATGCTCTGATGACTGAAAACGCTTAAGCAGGCATATGCTTGCCGCGCTGGTTTTAGTCACACGTTCTAATCTAGCTAGCAAACGTTAGCTACTTATCTCATTATTAATGCAAGCACGTGGCCTTAGTGATAAATCTGCGCAAACTGTCTTGCTTTTTGCAGATTGCACATTTCGGAAAACTAACTAAATAAACCCACTAGATAATAGGCTCAGACAGTAACAGTGTATCAAGGACGAGTGTTCACTTTGGCGCCAATCCAGTATTAGCACATAAATAGCACAGATTGCTAGATAGCTAGCTAGATAGCTAAGCTAACTACCTTCCTGGCTAGCCAGCTAACGTTAACTAGTGAGAATGTGATGAGGATAGGGCTGCTTGCTTGGTGAAGTGTTACTTATTCATATATGCTGGCTGTGGAAAGCTATTCACCACCAAACTACAATGCCTACTCTCTCTCACGTTGTGACCTAGGGCTGAATGATGTCAGGCACTCTTCAGGCAACCATTGAAATGTGGAATAAAGACTGATATAAATATTTATGTGAAAGGCTAATATCGGCCGATTTATCGGTCGGGCTCTATTGGAGACTGAATATCTTGAAACCCTGATTAAGACAGCTTGCTGTCTAAACGTTGATAAATAAATGATTGCAATTATTGTTAAGAAATTATTCCAGCAAAGCTACCAGAGTGTGTGGCTTTTCCTTTTATTTTGAAGGAGAGTGAATGTCTAACATCAAGCCGTGAGATTTAAAGAGCTAGAAAGATAAATGAAAGACTGATGCAATGAGACAATATACAGTGCATTCAGAAAGTATTCAGACCCCTTGACTTTTCCCACATTTTGTTACATTACATCATTATTCTAAAATGTATACAATATTTTATTTCCCTCATCACTCTACACACAATACCCCATAATGACAAAGCTAAAACAAATATGAGTGTAGGTTCAAACGAGTAAAAAAAACAGCTTGGCCTAATTTCTTCAGAGCAGCTAAGAATTCAGGGTAGTTAATTTTTCTACACAGTACTGACTGAAGCATTCTAGAGAATCTCATTTAAAAAGCAGTCTCTGAGATCAAAAGGAATACATTTTGTTGCATGAAGCATATCAAGGAATGTGGTTGTTTTTGTCTGTCTAGCTGATAGGGAATGAGTGGACGGAGTGGGTCTATTTACAGGACTTTGTTACTGTGTGTTATCGCAGCCACAACATATACACACATAGCGTATACACAATAGGGCCGGGACGATACTAGTATTGCGATATTTTTACCATGGCAAAAATTAAAACACGAAGCAGACCATACGCTTTGGCCCTTTAAAAACCTGCTGTATATAACATATTGTGTGTTATAGCTTGGAAAATAAATAAATGTGACTCTGGATGACAACATAATGATGTTTGTTTCCAACATTAGGTCTGTTTTCCTAAAGAAGTTGAATCCGTATTTCCTTGCCAGGATACTAACAAGTATCGCGATACTGGTATCGTCCCGGCCCTAATACACAACACAGCTGGGCTGGTGTGAGTTGGAGTCAATTGGCTGGTGTCCATACCTGACATTCCAAGCGGTGGTAAAGTCTGGGTTGAGCAGAAGCAGAGTGCAAGTGATGTCCACCAGAGCTGGAAGAGGGAGAGACAAGAGACAGGTTAGCATTTAAAGTGATTATTTGAAGTAAAGCTGTCTATAATACCCATTTTGTTTGGTACAATAAAATGGACCAGACCACCTGACACATCTCCAAAAGCTCATGTATATGATTTATACTAAATCGGTTGACCGATATTATCGGTTGATTTTAGCCTTTCACAGAAAAAATTGTATTGGTCTTTATTCCACAGATAAAGCGCGCATATTATATACATAGAATGAACAAATAGGTCTGCTCAGACAGTTGGCGCAGATCTATCATTCATGCCATGTGCTTACATTCATGATATTAGATTGTTAGCTAGCTAATTAGAACGTGTGTGACTAAAACCAGTGAGGCAAGCATTTTCATGCATGAACGTTTTCAGTCATCAGCACATGCCATTTGCAGGTGAAATATATAGCCAATACATTTAGTATTGAATAGCAGTGTAATTTACATTATGGTTTCAGTAACAAAACATTTTCATAATGAACAGCTAGCATGTGCTTGTCATAAGCTTCCATTGGGTCATCACTAGTTACAACAGCCACAAAGCCATAAACCCTGGCTATTTGAAAAATGTATCTTCTTAAAATGTGTTTTTATACCTACTGCTAACCTTATGTCTAACCTTAAATTATTACCAAAAAGCTACGTTTTGTTTTAATACATTTTTACGATATAACCCATTTTAACCCTTTCATTGCCAGGTTGCCATAAAGTGTTTTAATTACATGACCTTTGACTGTTGTAAAGCACTGTAGTGAAAATACTCAATGCAAATGCTGACGCTGACACCTAGTGGTGACATTACAAACTGCATTTCACTGAACTTTCAATGCATAGTTTGTATACAGATTTACTTTTGAGACAGTTTAATTAATTCAGCACTTCTTGCTTATTAGTGTGCTTGTGGTTCTTCAGCAAAAACACTTCCGCATTCGTATACACTGCCATAGATATGTACAACTTAAAGCTGTGTCTAAGAAGGTAAACTGAACGTGTTTTGTATTTACTTTCGTATTTATAGAGGATATAGTTATTTTTTGGTGGTTATCATGTAAACCACAGATCAAATATTTATTAGATAATGTACATTTTTAATATTAAGGAGCACAATTTGTGAAAAAGTTATGTTTTTCATTCCACCTCCAAAAAAAACCTAAAATCAATATCGAACCCAAAAATCCCATATCGGTCAGACTCAAATTTATACCATAACTTCATCCTTACTACAATGTATGTAGAGGTAGGTAGTCAATAGGTAGTTGCATTCGTTGCATTCAGAAAGTATTCAGACCCCTTGACTTGTTACGTTACAGCCTTATTCTAAAATGTATTAAATTAAATGTTTCCTCATCAATCTACACACAATACCCCATAATGGCATAGTGAAAACAGGTTTTTAGAAAAATTGCACATCTATAAAAAATTATATATAATATATATATATACACCTACACCTTATTTACATAAGTGTTCAGACCCTTTGCTAAGAGAGTCGAAATCGAGCTCATTTGCAACTTGATTTTATGATTTTATGAAATTTCCCCCCCGGGGGATCAATAAAGTACCTATCTATCTATCTATCTATTGGAGTCCACCTGTGGTAAATTCAATTGATTGGACCTGATTTGGAAAGGCACACACCTGTCTATATAAGGTCCCACAGTTGACAGTGCATGTCAGAGCAAAAACCAAGCCATGAGGTCAAAGGAATTGTCCGTAGAGCTCCGAGACAGGATTGTGTCAAGGCACAGATCTGGGGAAGTGTACCAAAACAGTTCTGCAGCACTGAAGGTCCCCAAGAACACAGAGGAAGAATGGAAGAAGTTTGGAACTGCCCGGAAATCTGGGGAGAAGGGCCTTGGTCAGGAAGGTGACCAAGAACCAGATGGTAACTCTGACAGAGTGCCAGAGATCCTCTGTGGAGATGGGAGAACCTTCCAGAAGGACAACCATCTCTGCAGCACTCCACCAATCAGGCCTTTTTGGTAGAGTAGCCAGATGGAAGCCACTCCTCAGTAAAAGGCACATGACAGTGGCACTTAGAGTTTGCCTTGGTAAGGATCTAAGGCCTTGGATCAGCTTGGCAAATGGCTGACAGATTACGTTGTAATGTCATTAAGGATGGTATTAAGAAAATACTGTAACTCGGAAATTGTACACATTCTATCTGTCAAGTTTACATCTAAATGTTGTATAAAATATATGACTAAGTATGAGAGTATTTTTATGATTTTAAGTTATTACACCAAGTGAGCACAGACATTGTGTCGACGTGATGGAACGCCCCCTTTTCACCCGAGGATAAAAGCCTTGGTAACGAAATACACATAAGACCAGCAGACGTACAGTGTGAGCTAAAACCAGAACATTGCCGGGTTGCTACTGGTGTACAAAATGGTGGGAAACTCTCAAACTCTCAAACTCTACACGAGGTGAAGAAGAAGATAAACTCACTAGACCTTAGCATTATCAGTCTGCAGCTGTACATGTAAAGCCGTCTATAACTTTGACTAAAGACAAGGCGGGAAGGAGAATCCCATCTTAGACAACCGTTGGTGCATCTGAAGTATCTGTTCTATTTGAACACTCCACTCCAAGACAAGCCGAGTCTCACACCGAAGTGGGATAGGACACTCAAACAATTATTGAGAAAGTGGTTCAACAAAGAGACGACAAACAAGGACACCTACGTGTAAATATATAAGCTACATTCCATTTCTTATTCAAATGGGTGGTGGTTAGGTTGAATCTCTCTCTCTCTCCTCTCCTCTTCTCTTCTCTTCTCTTCTTACAAGCCTAGTTTGCTTAGCCACAGAAAAAGACAGGAACCTTCCCGCTAGCCATGATTGGCTGAGATAATGCCGGGAGATGAGTTTGGATTGGTCCACCATGTAGCATGCTTCTGTCTATAACGTGAGCTGTTCAGTATGTGTTGACAGTCCTTTCTACCTCACCGCTTTTGAAAGATATAACGTTAGCCATCGAGAACTACAAATGTTTTGCTACCTTTCTCAACAACATTGACACCCTGAATTTAGCGGGCGCTATCGACAGATCAATTGGAAAAAGTGATGGGCTACTTTCTGCACACACCACCGTCAGTGTGAACCAGAGTGACTTGACACAATGCTGGTCAAACAAGATGTAACTGCAAACAAAATGGGTTTAAAGCATTCATCGATTCTACATTTTCATATATACGTTTCAGACTTTATCAGGAAGTCGTTTTTATTGCGTACTGTTAGCTAGCAAACGTTAGAATGGTCGACTTGACCTTTATGAGCGCCACCACTTGCTAACGGCCATTGCCTACAATTTTATTTTTGGGACACCAGCCACTCAGATTTTTACAAAAATATTTTTGTTTGCTATAATTACACCAACAAAACACAGAAAAACAGATAAGCATGCTTTGTAATGTTTCTAAAACAATACATGTATTACTAGTAAGAAGTAACGTGGAAACGTGTTTCATTTCATTACCAGAATGTTCACCTACCCCTTTACAGGCGGGAGGTCACCGTGGTAATGCGACTCAAGTCATGTTTGCGCCTGTGAGATTGAAAGTCTGACTAGCATCCGCGTTGCTTCTCTTCCCTAGCAATTGATACTCACAACATTGAAAAACAACCTAGCTTGTGAACAAACCAATGCAAATAGCCAAGGAACAAGGCCAAAGTCTCACTTCAGTAGACTTCCGTTTCAAGTAAATTAAACAAATGTTTAAGCATGTTTATTTCACCTTTATTTAACCAGAACAAGTTCTCATTTGCAACTGCGACCTGGCCAAGACAAAGCAAAGCAGTGCGACGAAAACAACACAGAGTTAC
Organism: Thymallus thymallus; assembly: GCA_023634145.1. NCBI lineage: Eukaryota > Metazoa > Chordata > Actinopteri > Salmoniformes > Salmonidae > Thymallus > Thymallus thymallus. Next base: position 6,558,825 of record CM042401.1, on the reverse strand, counting down.
ACAGTAAACAAAGTCAAAAACACAATAGAAGAAATCTATATACAGAGTGCAAAATGTAGTGCAAAATGCAGTAAGGTTAAGAGGTAGAATGTGCACAGCGCTTCTAAAAATGTATGTCACTCAGCCCTTCATGTGCGCACGCACAGCCCCAAGCCAGGCAGTGTTGCAGCACGAGGCAGAAATACATTCCACATTTTACAGTGTGCATTCGGTTCAGGTCAGGGAGATAAGTTTAAACCATATTCTCTAGAATAGCATTAGTAGCTAGCCATAGCCTACAGACAATGTTAATGCCACAGAAACTCCCGGCACACGAAACCTCGGCTCCATGCCGACGGGCCCACAGACAGGCCAGGAGAGAGTAAAAATGTGCATTCTAATAGGCCTATGGAATAATATTCTAATATTATACATTTCCATAACCTAAATAATTACATATGCGATGTCTAGCCAGCCATATCATTGTTTGAAACCTGGATGTTTTAGCTTATTTTACCTTGCTTTTAATAGCCATAGGAAAAAAGCGAATATTTCCTGATATGCCATTGAAACCAGCATTTCGTCTTCTACGGTCCGAAGGCACAATCGTATTGTTGCATCTTCAGATATTCCCTCTCTTTAAGTTTCTACCATTAGGCTGTATATCCATCTGTCACATTATAAAAAGCACTCACATCAGGTGCGCGTTTCAGAATGCTGTTCTCCCGTAATAGCATTTTGGAACATTCACGCATATGGCCGAGGGGAGTGAACATTATTGCTGTGCTTGTAGTGTGAATTATTTATAGTTTATCAACTTTTAAGCTAAATATTGTGATCTGTTTCATCAGCCTCATCTTTGTGTTTAAACATTTTAGTATGGAACCACTGTTGTATCCATTTTAGATTTTTCTGGCCTATCGTCCCAACGTCTGTTTTAAACCGTCCCAGACATAATTTCTATCGTCCCCAGGATGAAGGGACAACCTTAATTTCGAGCCATGGTATATACGTATAGTGTGTGTGTCTCAGTGGACTGTAAGAAAAATGGATAAAGAATAAAGAATTCTTCTTCTCACCTTCCCTGTCCAGCCACTGTTTGCGCTGCCTGTAGAGCAGTAGTTTGTTGTGGACGTAGGGTAGCAGGAACTTGACACACCAGCTCTCCACCCCCAACTTGTTCTCTACCAGCACGATGGGGCTGCGGTTATACCTGGTCTCGGGACACAGGATCAGACCTATCTCATCACTAGGAGGGGGAGAGAGAGAGAGAGTGTGAAAACCTGATTGCTCATTGCTCTAATGCAACAATGACACAAACACTCAGACGCACACACACGATCTCAGATACCCATGCTCTCTTACATGCATGCTCACACATACAGTAATAACCTTTTAACCTCTTCACACAGCAGAACCCAGCAATAACCTCCACCCTTGTCTGATGGTGGGCTTTATTCATTGGGGAGTAGGGACCCTTGTATTTAGCCTAAATACGTCTCTAGTTGAAGGAGCAGGAGCACACTTTAGATGCCAACACAACACTGGTCTGGAGGACAGGGCACAAGCCTTGTAGAGAGCAGCCTAGTTTGCACACATGCATCTCCAGAGAGTATACACCTCACTGAGCACACAGCAGAACTGGTTTGCCTCAAACTGCGGTGCGCACACACACACACACACACACACAGTCCCCTTCGCAGCAGGGCCATGTTCAGTAAGCAAAATGTATTGGAACATTTCAGATAGAAATGCCACAAATAAAACTAGAGTGATTCCTTATTCTACATGGGCAGAGAGGCACGTTTGTTCTACTGGATACGACCAAATCATGGGCTGGTGCCACCAACTGAAAAACTTGAAATGTTAGTTTGGAACCCTGGTGTGTGTGTGTGTGTGTGCACACAGCACAGCACTCAGTACAGGTCACTCACAACACCAGAGGGAACGAGACTATGCGCCTATACTAACAATACAAATCAGGCTTAGATGTTTTTATTGAAGGATTTTTTGCCCCATAAAAATGCCTTTACCTTGTAAAGTAGAAATGTACTCAGTTCAAAGAGGTTCAGACAGGTCTGTGTATGTTCTACTTCTGATAATCTGGAACTGAAATGTGCATCAAATCAATTTTATATGAAAAGTTATCTTTTACATTCTGTTGTGCCTTGTACTGCGTAGCCTCTTTTGATATGAGCTGGCTACCAAAACAAGGAGATGCAAATGAAAGGGAAAAGATCTGGGCGGCTCAGCATCAAAGTTGAAGCATTCACACCCCGTTCTTAAAGGAGCTATAGAAAGTAGGCCAGTTCTAATTTAGAACACTCAGTCAGAGAAGCTTCTAAAACAGAATACATCTAGCAGGCTGACACTCTTCTAAGCCCAACAAGGCATTATTTACCATGTTATTAGTAAGTTATAAAAAATAGTACGAAGTAACAACAATCACCATTATTAGATATGATTAGCTAACAACTTGAAGAGCGTAGCTACAAAGACAGTAGCTATATTAGAATGAGTTGACTGATATTAACCCATTCATCTGATTATGTCATCACCAAAGTATAACTCCACCAAAGTAGGTTTTTGAAATAAGATGAATAATAAAACATCTATGAATCAGAGAGCCAAACTCTGCAGTCAAATCCAGGGTGAGGGATGACAAATATAGTCAACAAAAATATAAATACAACATGTAAAGTGTTGGTCCCATGTTTCATAAGCTGAAATAAAAGATGCCAGAAATGTTGCATATGGACAAAAAGCTAGGGAATATTTATGTCTGTAATAAAGCTATTTTGTGGGGGGAAACAATTTCTGATTGGCTGATGTCCTTCAATTAACTATAACTCAGTCAAATCTTTGAAATTGTTGCATTCATATTTTTGTTCAGTATGATAGTGACAAGATCTGGATATAAAGGTGACAGACCTCATTTATGTGCTTACTGGCACGAAGAGGAAGGAATCTGGAAATGCCACTTCCACATAACAGCCTATGACATTGCATGCGAGAGGAGAGTCGCGAGCCGAGGGCTGTTACAACAGTATTTGGCTGGCTATAAACGTTCATTTGTGGTCAAAACAAACACCTTCTGGTCACGTGGCTTATGCATGTCATTCCAGAACTAGGAATAACAAGGCTGTGTGAACTTTTTCTGCAAATCATGTAGCTAGCTAGCTAGCTACTCTTCTTGGCTAACGAAAAGCTATAGCTACTAAGTGGCAAACAAATTCCGCTGCACAGTCAAATATATATCCTCTGCAACGTGTGGCTAAATGTACGCAAATACATTTTAGAAGGCATTTGCAATCATCCGGGCTCTGCTAGCTTTTTAACCTGAACGTTAGCTAGCTAGGTGAACAACAAGCAGTGATGGTTAGATAGCTAACGTTCGTTAGACTGCTAATAACGCAGCTAATGATATCTATCTCGTTAAGAGCGCCATGCCATGATTAGTTTGCTGTTGTCTTGTAGCTAGCTAATCGTACTCGCTATTGACGGTAAATTGGATATAGCTACGTACATATTGGGATTTCTCTTGAAGGCGTTATTGATATCTTTTACAACTCTCTGGACCAAGACATCCACCTCCTCCTCCGACTCTGCCATTTTTGTGCACTGGTGACGTCAACGACTTCTCTCAACGTCATCCGGGTCATTAGAAAGGAACACGGCAAAGTGGTGCGCGCCCTGACTGCACACACAGACAGAGCAATGGTTTAGTTCTACTAATCCTTGGTCCCTATGTGTAAAACAGGTTTCACCATGATAACATTGTAGCAACATTTCTTACAATTTGTACACCATCAACCACACAAGGGCCGTCACTAATTACCACAAAGTCATAAACCCCGCCCATTTCTACAATTTATCTTCATAAACCTAACCCTAACCTTAACCACATTGCTAACCTTACGCCTAACTATAAATTAAGACCAAAAAAGCTACAACATAGACCATTTTGACTTTGTGTCTGTGGTGAAAAAAAGTGGAGAAAAAAAACAATATTGATCCTCTCAAGACAACTGGGAAAAACGAGTTCAAATTATGACATCAGTGATCTTAGTTCGGAATGTCGGAGCTCTAGAAAGAGGCCAGAATTCCTGACAGTTCAAGTGAATTATATGACGTAACAGTAAATGGAATAGAATTTGGAGGCCTCTTCACTTAGGGGAGAATCCTGAGTGCAAAAGGCTTCAGTTCAGTTAAATTTGTATTGGTGAATAATGGTTCAACCTCCTCACCATAGCAACAGGAAGTAGGGGTGCTACAGCGCCCCCTGAAAAATCAGACAATTTGGTCTGGGTAGTTCAAGTAAATTCTACCAATAGGCCTTTAAAAAAAACATATACTTGTTGTAGAATAATATCAGCTAATTGAAGCCGCATAATAGTTTAGAGTTTATTCATTACCCCTGTCATCTCAAATGGCTGCAGTAACATAATCTACAGTTCTGGTCAACATTATTGGCACCCTTGAATTTTTTCTATATCATAGATAGATAGATAGATCGATAGATCGATAGATAGATAGATAGGTACTTTATTGATCCCCGGGGGGGAAATTTAATTGTCAAGCAGCTACAACAAAACACAGGGCAGGTGCAAAATGCCACAACGAAAGTACACAAAAGACAGATACACGGTACATGATACATAGAGCGGCAGTATGAAAAAGTATAGAAATACAAGATATCTGGGGTGCAAAAAAATAAAAGCTATAAAAAGACTGCATAGTATGGGTGGTTGGCTGAATATGTACACTATACATTGGTGGATGTTGGATGGTTACCTATCCTATACAGGTCGATGGCAGAGAAATACTTCAGTAGCTAAAAAATGCGTATGATATGAGCAAGGGTAAAAATAGTTTACTTAATAGACAGACTGGCTAAATGAACAGGTAAGTGAAAATTTTGCATGGTTAAATTAGCTGTACAGGTAAGTATACAGTTATATTTACAGATAAGTGAATACTTGCATGGTTCCACAAACTGTACAGGTAAATGACAGGAAGAGATACTTTAATAACTAAATGTGTGTATGATATCATTTGGGGTAATAATAGTAATTCCCTTAAAAATACAGTCCTTAGTGCGCAGGGTTTAATTACAGACAACTGCACGTATTGCATATTCGATATACTAAAGGCAATGAGAAAAGGTGCAACTGACAGGATACTAATATGCATTCCTGAGTGAATGCCTACGTAAGTTAGGTCCAAGAATTACTAGCAATATTGCACGTGATATGATATAACAACTGTACATGAGTATGTATATACAGACCTGCATGAATAAGTAGGTCCTGAGTGAATGAGTGCTGACGGACCAGAGTTACTCACAGATGGATGCATAATTGTTAAACTAGGTCCTAGCACCCCAACAGTTCCAGATCTATGTTGCCGACGGCAAGGCACCCCGGTGAGGCATTATATAGTCTAATCATGTACAATATCTTCAGAAATAAATGGAAATGTAACTACTTTGTATCATCAGAATATTTTAATAGGATGCCCAAAGTTTTTCAACAAAACAAGATGCCTTGTGATTTCAAAGAAGAAACATAAAATATGACCTGGACAGCATTAAAGGAACCCTTCCATAATATTTGGTTGCACAACCTTTGGCAACAATGACAGCCTCCAAACGTTTCTTGTAGCCATCTAGAAGCTTCTTGCACCTGTCTGCTGTTAGTCTCTCCCACTGCAATTTGTTCAAGCTCTTGAATGTTTGCAGGATTCCTTTTCCCAATGGCAGATTTCAGCTCTCTCCAAAGATTTTAAATCGGATTGAGATCAGGACTCATTGCTGGCCAGTTTAAAACAGTCCATTTTGCCCTTTTCAACCATTCTCTTGTGCTTTTGGATGTGTGCTTTGGGTCTTTATCCTGCTGGAGGACCCATGATCTTCGATCCAAACCTAGTTTTCTTACACTGGGTAATACATTTCACTCTAAAATGCCTCGGTAATCCTCTGATTTCATGATTCCTTTAATACGTTCAAGGCCTCCAGTACCAGAGGCAGCAAAGCAGCCCCACAACATTACGGATCCTCCACCATGTTTAACTGTAGGTAGGGTGTTCTTTTCCTTATAAGATTCATTTCGTTGCCTATAAACAAATCGCTGGTCTGCATTGCCAAAGAACTGTAATTTGTTTTCATCTGTCCATAGAACATTGTCCCAGAAGGATTGTGGTTTGCCTAGGTAGGTTTTGGCAAAGATCAGTCACACCTTTTTATGTTTTTCTTTCAGCAGTGGTGTCCTCCTTGGCCTTTGCCCATAAAGCCCTTCTTGGTTTAGTGTGCGGCGTATGGTACGGGTTGAAACCATCACTCCAGATTGCTCCAGGTCAGCCTTTAGCTCTTTGGATGTTTTACGTGGTGTTTTTCCACAGTTCTCACCAACCTTTGAAGACTTCTCTCATCGATTTTCCTCTTTCCACCACGTCCCGGGAGGTTCTTGACAGTTCCATGATTAGCAAACTTCTTAATAACATTGCAAACTGTTGAAACAGGTATGGCAAGGTCTTTGGAGATGGCCTTGTACCCTTTAGAATTCTTGTGTTTGGTGATAATAGCATTTTTGATGCTCTCAGCCCTCTTGTTTTCACCATTGTGAAAAGGGAACAGGGAATAATAGTTGAATTTTTAAGCATGAAAGCCATCATTCTTTTTCTGCTTCTTCTTCTTCGGGACTTCTTGGCGGATCGCAACTATCATTTGCATATACTGCCACCTACTGTTTAGGAGTGTGGTCATCCATTGCAATTTACACTTATATTCTTATTGTCAGACCAGTCTCCCTACTAAAATATATAATTTCCCTATCTACCTCACTGCTTCCATCTCCCCTTCCCAAAACAGCATCTAACCCCCATCTCCGTCCCACTTTCCTTACTCCTTCAAACAATCTTTCTCTCTGTGTATCGTGTAACTGACAGTATAACAACACATGTTCCACTGTCTCCCCTACCAAACATGCATCACACATCCAATGTTCATGTTTTCCTATTAATTTCAATGTTGAATTCAGTCCTGTATGTCCAAATCTTAATCTTCCCAGAACCACTTAATCTCTTCTATTCCCAGCACACCCGTGATTCACTACTTGTTTTATATTCGTCCTAATACTATAGTAAAATCTACCCTTACTATTCACTTCCCACATCCTTTGCCATATATCTAGGCCTTTTTCTTAATCAATGTTTTAACTTCACCTCTACTTAACTTCACCTCCACATCTACTCTATTTCTCCTCAGTGCTTCTTTTCCTATTAAATCTGCCTTTTCATTTCCCTGTACACCCACATGTGCTGGAACCCAACAAAACTGGACTAACACCCTGCTTCTTTGTATTCCCATCACCATTGTCATTATCTCTACCCACAAATCTTCCCTTCCTGACTTGTCGGCTCTTAAACTACTTAACACAGCTGCTGAATCTGAACATATAATTACCCTCCTTGGTTGAATCTCTTCTACCCACTGCAATGCCAATAAGATAGCAATCATTTCTGTTGAATATACTGATAAATCCTTAGTTAATTTTTTACACATTTGAGTTTTAAATTCCGGAATAACAGTTCCTGCTCCCGTTTGCCCAGTGTTTGGATCCTTTCACCCATCTGTGTATACATCTACATATGAATAGAATGTGTTTTTAAGGTATTGATCTACTCTTTCGCCCACATTGTCTTCACACCAATCTTTATTAATTTTCCAGCAATGATAAATCCACATATGGTTGATTAAACAACCATGTTGGAATCGTACTCCATACAACACTCGGTCCAATCTCGAGATCTGTTGGTTCATATGCAACCGCTTTCCTTTCTATTCCTGCTCCATATCCCTTGCGTTTACACCTGCTATATTCCCAGCATTCTTTTAATACACCCTGACCAGGGTGATCAGTCCCACTGCCCTTTAGTGTAACCCAATATGCAAGCCCTAGTTTATCTCTAGCCATCATTCTTTGGTTAATTCAAGTCATATGAGCACTGACAATTTATCACAGGTGAGTCTAATTTCTAATTTACCACAGGTGAGTCTAATCTAGTTATTTTTTTCAAACTGATTTGTATTCCTCAAAAGGTTGCCAATAATCATGTCATGGCAATGTTTCCTTTTTTATACTTTTTCCTCCTATTTACTATTTTAATTGTTATTGTTTTGTCCTGTGCTGCTTTGTACCAAACACGTGAGCGTATAAAGACCAACGCTGTTTCACTACACACTTTTTTTCAGGAGATGTTGTTTTTTTCCGAGCTCCCAGTTGTCTTGAAAGCACCATAAATCCAGAGAATGCCAGACTTTGATGACAACATTTGCCCACAAAGGATCGCTGCGCCACCTTCCTGTTCAAGTGAGCAAAGCACAACAAGGTGAGTCCAAAAATGTATCGTTTTCACCTCTTGTGTTGTGTTGTGGTGTGTTGTGTAGTGGCTTTGCTGGCATGCATTCCACAATTTTTTGTTGTTGTTTGCCCCACCAAGATTTCCATCCTAAAATCGCCACTGGTCCATGGCACAAAAATGTGTGTAGTTGTCTTGTTATTCAGACCCTTTACCCAGTACTTTGTTGAAGCACCTTTGGCAGCGATTAAAGTCTTGAGTCTTCTTGGCCTCGAGTCTGCTTGGCACCCATGTATTTGGGGAGTTTATCCCGTTCTTCTCTGCAGACCCTCTAAAGCTCTGTCAGGTTGGATGGGTAGCGTCGCTGCACAGCTATTTTCAGGTCTCTCCAGAGATGTTTGATGGGGTTCAAGTCCGGGCTCTGGCTGGGCCACTCAAGGACATTCAGAGACTTGTCCCGAAGCCACTCCTGGGTTGTCTTGGCTGTGTGCTTAGGGCTGTTGTCCTGTTGGAAGGTGAACCTTCACCCCAGTCTGAGGTCCTGAGCACTCTGGAGCAGGTTTTCATCAAGGATCTCTCTTTACTTTGCTCTGTTCAATCTTGGTTTCATCAGACCAGAGAATCTTGTTTCTCATGGTCTGAGAGTTCTTTAGGTGCCTTTTGGCAAACTCCAAGAGTGCTGTCATGTGCCTTTTTACTGAGGAGTGGCTTCTGCCTGGCCACTCTACCATAAATGCCTGATTGGTGGAGTGCTGGAGAGATGGTTGTCCTTCTGGAACGTTCTACCATATCCACAGAAGAATTCTGGAGCTCTGTCAGAGTGACCATCGTGTTCTTGGTCACCTCCCTGACCAAGGCCCTTCTGCCCTGATTGCTCAGTTTGGCCGGGCGGCCACTCTAGGTCTTGGTGGTTCCAAACTTCTTCCATTTAAGAATGATGGAGGCCACTGTGTCCTTGGGGTCCTTCAATCCTGCAGACATGTTTTGGTACCCTTCCCCAGATCTGTGCCTTGACACAATCCTGTCTTGGAGCTCTATGGACAATTCCTTCGACCTGATGGCTTGGTTTACAGAAGATAGACCAAGTCCATAGTATGGCAAGAACAGCTCAAATAAGCAAAGAGTGACGACAGTCCATCATTACTTTAAGACATGAAGGTCAGTCAATACAGAAAATCTCAAGAACTTTGAACGTTTCTTCAAGTGCAGTCGCAAAAACCATCAAGCGCTATGATGAAACTGGCTCTCATGAGGAACGCCACAGGAATGGAAGACCCAGAAATACCTCTGCTGCTGAGGATAAGTTCATTAGAGCCTCAGAAATTGCAGCCCAAATAAATGCTTCACAGAGTTCAAGTAACAGACACATCTCAACATCAACTTTTCAGAGGAGACTGTGAATCAGGCCTTCATGGTCGAATTGCTGCAAAGAAACCCCTACTAAAGGACACCAATAAGAAGAAGAGGCTTGCTTAGGCCAAGAAACACGAGCAATGGACATCAGACCGGTGGACATTTGTCCTTTGGTCTGGAGTCCAAATTTTAGATTTTTGGTTCCAACCTCAACAACATTTAGATGGTTTGGGATGAGTCGGACCGCAGTGAAGGAAAAGCAGCTAACAAGTGCTTAGCATATGTGGGAACTCCTTCAAGACTGATGGAAAAGCATTCCAGGTGAAGCTGGTTGAGAGAATGCCAAGAGTGTGCAAAGCTGTCATCAAGGCAAAGGGTGGCTATTTGAAGAATCTCAAATATAAAATATATTTTGATTTGTTTAACACTTTCTTGGTTACTACATGATTCCATATGTGTTATGTCATAGTTTTGATGTCTTCACTTTTATTCTACAATTTAAAAAATAGTGCAAATAAAGAAAAACCCTTGAGTAATATTCCAAACTTTTGACCGGGGATATATATATATATATTCTGAGGGTTGGCAAATTGAGGGATTTATGCATTGAATTTAAATAAATAGAAATGTGGGGCCAATATTTAAACCTGCATCAGGACGTTTTGTGGGAAATTGTCTCCAAATGGTGTCACTACCACTGTCTGCCAAAAGAGGGCGATATGACTGTTTGGTCGTTGAGGTCTCCATCTGCTGATTGAATAACCTGGTTCCATATTGTTTTACTCTTACTTACCATTCATTACAAGAATAACTTTAATATTTTAATATGATAACAGCTGAGAAAACAGTGCTGTCAGCAAAGGTAAAGAGGTTTGGAACATCCTTCGATGAGAGGGCTGGAGCAAACATTTGCCCTTTGCTCGAACCCGTTTGGAGTGGTTAAACGTGCTAGTAACGGTCCTCTGAGTACATCGAAAAAGGTTTGGCATACTGTCACTGGTATGCCATCCAGCCCTGGAGTTTTAATTGCATCGAAAAGTTCCTCCTCTAATTTGGCATGAGTCTTTCTGTACAGCTGTTCATTTTACATTATTAATAAAAAACACATCTATACTATTAGCTTTGGTTAGTTGAGATGTAGGAGACTGAAATGAAAACAGATGCTTAAAGTACTTTACTTCCTCTTTCAAAATATTGTTTGGTAAATCATTGGTGACTCCATAATTTGTAACAAGTACATTTCAGTAAATCATTTTTGATAGCATTTCTATGTTGAAGCTAATTTGGTGCATTCCATCCAGTTCATTTTATTTTTTTATAATATATTACACTTGATCTGTCTTGATTATGTTCCTCCATTTATTTTTGTTTTTCCTCTAACTTATTCTGAGCCTCTGTTAGTTTTTATTGCTATCCATCTGTACTGCTAGTCCTTCCATTTCCTTTGTTAATATGGACTCTTTTGAACGAAATTGCTTTTGCTTTAGAGATGAGTACTGAATTGCATGGCCTCTAAAGGCACATTTAAAAGTATCCCATACAATAAGTATCTCTATTTGCACATCATCATCTGCACATCTATCACTCCAGTGTTAATGCTAATTTGTAATTTATTTCGCCACTATGGCCTATTTATTATCCTACCTTTCTACATTTGCACACTCTGTACATATATTTTCTATTGTGTTATTGACTGTACGTTTGTTTATTCCCATGTGTAACTCTGTTGTTTTTTTTTGTCGCACTGCTTTGCTTTGTCTTGGCCAGGTCGCAGTTGTAAATGAGAACTTGTTCTCAACTGGCCTACCTGGTTAAATAAAGATGAAATAAAATAAATAAGGGGATCTGTGTCGGACCCCAGTTAGACTAACTGTCGCAATTAGCGTTGGTTAATGAGGATGATAATAATAAATCAAATCAAAAGTCAGCTTAAACCCTTTTCTGCTCAAACCATTTCCATACATGCAGACAGAGAGAAAATCAACCCCTAATAAAGTTACATATTCTCCATCTTTTATGTCAGGGAAAAGTCTGTGTCTGAAACTAACCACACACACACGCAACATTGTATGTGTTGCATGTGGCTTTGGCAAATAACATATCTCATTATTCTGATCTGTAAACTCATCGATGGTTTCCATTCTCTCTCTTTTCTTCTTTCTATCGTTCCCTCCTTTCTTACTCTCTATCCCAACTCTTTCTTCTCTCCAACTTTATCTCTCTCTCTTCCTTTTGTGACAGGGTTTCCACCACGGTGGTGCCGGAGCATTCACTGATCCATTGGGTCCTGGAGACCAGCGATCATCTGTGCCTGGCCTGCAGAATCTACCAACAGGCCTTCCTTCATGATGTTATGACGCCATGCCAGTAAGAACACAATAAACAAGAGCTGACTCAGGGAGCATCTGCAAGAGATTTGAACATTCAGTAATACATAGCAGTGCAGTGACAACCTTACCCTCAACCCATCACAATGTTAGTCAGTCATTGCAATATTGTACTGACTTTGTCTCTTTTTCCAACTGGCAGAGTTTAACTGCCTTTATTGGTGTGACAAAACACATTCACAGCCAATATGATGTTGCCATACACACAGCAATAAAACAAATTAAAAGTATTAGTTGGGGGGAGGAGGGACTTAGGTAGCTCAGTATTCTATTCTATTAAATGGGGGGTTTTAGTGAGACGACAAACAATTGAGGATCCAAAGCCATGAAATTATGTGTGAAATCTTTGTTTACTATTCATTCTCCTTGGCTCATTGCAGAAGACATTCCCAGCTGCGTGATTAGACCTGTCTTTGTCTCTGTAGTTGATGTTAAAATTATGTTGAATAATAATAAACTACATTCATCAATCTGACTCCATTATTATGTGAACAAATGCTATCATTCATACACGTACACTACCGTTCAAAAGTTTGGGGTCACTTAGAAATGTCCTTGTTTTTGAAAGAAAAGCACATTTTCTGTTCATTAAAATAACATCAAATTGATCAGAAATACAGTGTAGACATGGTTAATGTTGATTTTTAATGGAATATCTACATAGGCGTACAGAGGCCCATAATCAGCAACCATCACTCCTGTGTTCCAATGGCACGCTGTGTTAGCTAATCCAAGTTTATCATATTAAAAGGCTAATTGATCATTAGAAAATAATTTTGCAAGTATGTTAGCACAGCTGAAAACTGTTGTTCTGATTAAAGAAGCAATAAAACTGGCCTTCTTTAGACTAGTTGAGTATCTGGAGTATCAGCATTTGTGGCCAGAAACAAATAACTTTTTTCTGAAACTCATCCATCTATTCTTGGGCCTCTGTACGCCTATGTAGATATTCCATTATAAATCAGCCATTTCCATAGTCATTTCCAACATTAACAATGTCTACACTGTATTTCTGATAAATTGTATGTTATTTTAATGGACAAAAATTTGTATTTTCTTTCAAAAACAAGGACATTTCTAAGTGACCCCAAACTTTTGAACGGTAGTGTATATCAATGGTTAGCTTGCGAGTCTCAGCATGATTCACAAAACTACCTTCATACTTTCACTCATTTAAAAAAATGAGGTTAGGTCCGTGACACTATCAGTCTGTAGGCCAAACTGTTTGGATGCTACTAACAGAAGTTGGCACCGCGACGTACCGACTTCAGACGTGTCCTGTGACACTTGTGGGGTCATAGAGCAAACCATAATACTATCATAATAGTTTTGTAGGTCAAACCGTTCGGATGCTATGGACGTTTTCGTGAAAAGACCATGCCTCATGGTCTGACAAGCACCTCTCTAGCTATGCCACCTTTCACCACAGATTATCTCTAGTTTAAACTGATGTATTTGGATGGGGATTGTTTTATTGTTACTTTGATTGACGCAGCGTTGCGTCTATCGACTCTAGGGGGTTTTAAGAGGCTTATTTATAGCTTTAATTTATTAAGTCTTAGCCAAAGATGTAAAGTTAGAACCTATGCAGGCTTATTACAGTTAAGCAATAAGAATACAATTATCAATGGATACATACCAGAAGTCTTCAATGTAAAACAAATACAAAATATTCAAAGTCTAGCATGAATCAGGAGCTTGATTTACAACGCAATGACTCAATTTACCAGAGAAAACTCAGACCTTTTATCCATCGGGGACAAGGCCCCTTAAGACCCTCAAGTTAAATTAGCATTACTTTGAACTCTGCTTGTGAAAAAACAAAAAGGCAGGACAACACACCCAGATTCTGATCTAATCAACTCAATTAAATGTGAATGTTATGACCGGACAACAGGAATGTGCCTGATAACCGGTTAACCCAACATAAAATGTTTACGAAGTCACTCTAAATTACAGAAACCTATCAAAATATCAAAATTCACAACATCAGGTCCAGTTTTAATCAATTTCAGCCTTAAATACGGCAGGAGACAAATGGAATCTCCTGTACTGAGTGGTGTAAAGTACTTAAGTAACACACTTATCAAGAGAACATCCCTGGTCATCCCTACTGCCTCTGATCTGGCGGGCTCACTAAAAACATACTTAATTTGTAAATGTGCCCGTTTATCCATAAATAAATAAAAAACAAGAAAATTGTGCTGTCTGGTTATCTTAATAGAAGGAAATTTAATTATTACCTTTACTTTTACTTTTGATACTTATTATATTTTAGCAATTACATTTACTTTTGATACTTAAGAATATTTCAAACCAAATACTTTTAGACTTTAAGTCATATTTTACTGGGTGACTTTCACTTTTACTTGAGTCATTTTCTATTAAGGTATCTATACTTTTACTCAAGTATGACAATTGGGTACTTTTTTCCACCACTGCCTGTACTCTGAACTGCAAATAATAGTCATTTCTATAGATAATTCCATAAATTGTGATTGCCCACATGCTGAGGATCAGAGTGGAGGGGCACAAAGCTGGTCTGAAGTTCCTCTGCCTACTCCACACACACACACACACACACACACACACACGGCCCCCTTTGCAGCTGCTCTTTGGCATAATGCAGGCACAAATAAAATTATTATTGAGTTCTGCATTTTGATCCAAGAAAGAAAAAAATAAATGTTAATAAGTAGCAGTCACTATTTACCAGTAGTTACAAAATGAGTCATCTAGCGCTTACAGTAATTATATGGGAATGAGAATATCACTGTGGTCCAGTTCTGTGGTTATCTCTGTGCCTCTTAAGCAATGGAAAGAGTTTGTACTGGTTGACAGGGTAAGAAAATTATATGGCTTCACGTACCGTAGATGTACACGGAGGGAAAGTGTCAGTAACATGCATGTTAGCCTCTCCTGGCTCAAAGTTGAGGAGAGATTGACTGCATCACTATTGGTCATTCTGCAAGGTATTGATGTGTTGAAGGTACCGAACTGTCTGTTCAAGCAGTTGGCACACAGCTCGGACACTCATCGGTACAACAGAAGACATGCAACCAGAGGAAGAGACACAGCCATTTTATTTATCTTGTATTGTAATTTGCACTGTATCATGTATTAGACCTAGATATTATGTGTATGTACTGATACACTATATAAACAAAAGTATGTGGACACCCCTTCAAATTAGTGAATTCGCCCATTTCAGCCACACCCATTGCTGACAGGTATATAAAATCGAGCATACAGCCATGCAATCTCAAAAAAACAAACATTGGCAGTAGAATGGCCTTACGGAAGAGCTCAGTGACTTTCAACGTGGCACCGTCATAGGATGCCACCTTTCCAACAAGTCAGTTTGTCAAATCTCTTCCCTGCTAGAGCTGCCCGGTCAACTGTAAGTGCTGTTATTGTGAAGTGGAAACGTCTAGAAGCAACAACGGCTCAGCCGCGAAGTGATAGGCCACACAAGCTTACAGAACGGGACCGCAGAGTGCTGAAGCGCGTAGAAGTAGAAATGGGCTGTCCTTGGTTGCAACACTCACTACAGAGTTCCAAACTGCCTCTGGAACAACATCAGCACAATAACTGTTCGTCTGGAGCTTTGTGAAATGGGTTTCATGGCCGAGCTGCCGCACACAAGCCTAAGACAACCATGCGCAATGCCAAGCGTCAGCTGGAGTGGTGTAATTCTCATTGGACTCTGGAGCAGTGGAAATGCTTTCTCTGGAGTGATGAATCACGCTTCACCATCTGGCAGTCCGACGTTCTAATCTGGGTTTGGCAGATGCCAGGAGAACGCTACCTGACTCAATGCATAGTGCCAACTGTAAAGTTTGGTGGAGGAGGAATAATGGTCTGGGGCTGTTTTTCATGGTTTGGGCTAGGCCCCTTAGTTCCAGTGTAGGGGATTCTTAACGCTACAGCATACAATTACATTCTAGATGATTTTGTGCTTCCAACTTTGTGGCAAGAGTTTAGGGAAGGCCCTTTCCTTTTTCAGCATGACAATGCCCCTGTGACCAAAGCGAGGTCCATACACAAATGGTTTGTCGAGATCGGTGTGGAAGAACTTGACTGGCCTGCACATCCCTGACCTCAACCCCATCAAACACTTTAGGGATGAATTGGAACGCCGACTGTGAGCCAGGCCTAATCGCCCAACATCAGTGCCCGACCTCACTATTGCTCTTGTGGCTGAATGGAAGCATGTCCCCGCAGCAATGTTCCAACATCTAGTGGAAAGCCTTTCCAGAAGAGTGGAGGCTGTTATAGCAGCACAGGGGGGACCAACTTCATATTAATGCCCATGATTTTGGAATGGGATGTTCAATGAGCACATACTTTTGTAACTCAACTCCTTACACCCGAGAGAGTTGTTCTTCATACATGAAAGAGGTATTAATGTAAATTCAACATTCAGAACCATATGGTATCAGTATAGTACTGACCCGAGAAAGTACTTATTTCTACATGAAAGAGGAGCTATGGATGTATGGACGGAGGCACAAGTGGTTTTCCTGTTCTCCAATGGAAAGACCTGGAAGGATCCTTTTCTGTCTGGTCTGGTCTAGTGGAAACACTGTGCCTCCCAAATGGCACCCTATTCCCTATATAGTGCACTACTTTTCACAAGAGCCCTGGTCAAAAGCAGTGCACTGTTTAAGGAATAGAGTGTGAAATGTGGGAAGCAACCAGTTACATAACCACCAGGCAAATATGCTTCTACAATTATCCCAAACTCTGTTCCACTTACAAAATAATATACTTTAACAGATGAGGCTCCACAGACACAGCAGGACAAAGACAATGGTGAGATGTCCGAAATGGCACCCTATCCCCTACATAGTGCACTACTTTTGACCAGGGCCCATAAAGCTCAGGTCAAAAGTAGTGCACTATGTAGGGGATAGGGTGCTATTTGGGACATATACACGGTTTCTGTTTAAGGATTCTTGTACGATAAGAATAACCAAATCAATGTTTTTCAATCACATGCAAACAATACAGCAAGTGTACATTTTACATTTTAATCATTTAGCAGACGCTCTTATCCAGAGCGACTTATAGGACATATACACACACACTGATGAAGCTCCTGTTGACCCAGCTAGCTAACAGATTGGCTCAGTTTACACCAATAAAACCATGCTCCAGCTTAATTCAGACTGTTCCATTACCTCATGCCATCCATACAGACACATTACCACACTCTGACTGAGTCAGTGGGCAGACACTGGTGGTAACCAGGGCAACACATACTGTGCAACAGATGGACAGTGGCATACGGATATGTCAACAGACAAAACAGAGACGAAAAAGACAGGAGACAGACAGGCACCAAACAAAGATGAATCATAAACCGAAATTATCTTACTCTCTCTCTTTGTCTCACACACACACACACACACACACACACACACACACACACACACACACACACACACACACACACACACACACACACACACACACACACACACACACACACACACACAGGGTGAAATGTAGATAAAAAAGGGACACAGATCCTTCAGAAGCCTACAGGCAACATCCGCACTGAGCTAAAGGCCAGAGCTGCCGCTTTCAAGGAGTGGGACACTAACCCGGATGCTTATAAGAAATCACGTTACCCTCAGACTAACCATCAAACAGGCGGCTCTGATGCTCGTCAGATGTGACAGGGCTTGCAAACTATCACGGATTACAAAGGGAAACCCAGCAGCGAGCTGCACAGTTATGCGAGCCAACCAGATGAGCTAAATGTCTTTTATGCTTTCTTTGAGGCAAGCAACACTGAACCATGAGTGAAAGCACCAGCTGCTCCGGACTACTGTGTGATCCAGGGGCGAAAATCTGATATCAACTTTGGAAGGGACAATTACATAAAAATTTCTCAAGAGCAATTCCTGAGGGGGACACCAAAAGTAGTGCTGTAACACATAGCCTACGTTGTAATATGTTAAATGTTTATTGAGGAACCATAAATTACTACTACTGGATAATTGATAGGTGGTTAACTTAAGGGTTGTCCCAACTTGTTCAAATGTTTAAATCATTATAATACTACTATTAATAATAATAATAATAATAGTTATAGCAGTGTTCCTTATCAGTCCAGTGTGAATGCAGGTATTTGTATTTACAACCAGCAATACCAATGGTACTGTACACTGTGTATGGGTGCAGTTTTCATAAATCCAATGAGCTTGGTACGATCTCATCTAAAATAATCTCCATTGAGAACCATCACAAAGTTGGTCTCAGTATTGAATTGACCTTTTTATTTTACTTTTTCTGATTTATATAGTCATTAAATATGTGCCACTGGCCTGAGTCTACAACAATAGCTTTACAACAACAAAAAGCTCGAAATAAGTACAGTTCTAAAAGCGAAACAACTGCTTCAATGAATAACCCAAATAAATCAAACAAAATATTCTTAAAAAATACTTATTTATTGTTCAGTCAGTGTCTCAACTCTTTAAACAACAGCTATGGACAAGTACCTGGTGTAATTGTAAGGGATCCGTGAAATAAAAAAGTGTAATGAACGTATTCAGTACCACAAGGTTTCCAGTAACTTTACATATAATATAGAGGGGGTAGGGGTCCCTGAGGACCGCTCAAAACCTTGCCTGCAGGGGTTTCAGTACCCCAAAAAGGTTGAGAACCACTGCTATACACACTACTGAACTAATGAACAAAAGAACAGAACATATGTTTGCGGGTTTCAATGGATCCAACAAATTGCTGGCAGATATTTTCCCTCTTCAGACTGTCCAGCCTGTCTTTATGTACATTACAGACAACTACGCTGTTCAGTCTCTCTTGGCCCATGCTAACCCGTAGCTAAGTCTTCAACCTGCAGAGTGCAGTGAAACTCCTCACATGAAGACACTGGCACCACAAACAAAATTCTGATCAGCACCTCAACTTGGTCAAACAACCACCGCATCTCCACTGGCAGCCTCCTGAGGACCTCTGCTGCCTCTCCACTGCTGCTACAGGGGTATTTGTTTTGCGAAAGAGAGGCAACTGCACTGAAAGAGAATCTATGTTCAGCTCAGGGTACTGATCTAGAGACTCATCCAACTCCCCAGTGAGATGCGCCAACTTTTGCAGGATGTTTAGACTGTCCTGGTCAAAACGGTCTCCAAACTGAACCTCCACACCATCCAACCCTTTACAAAATTCTGCCCTATAGTGATCCACTTGCCACAGACGCAGCTAAATGCTGCAGAATAAGCGACATCTTCGCTAGTAAGGGACCAGGTCAGTCAAAAACACTGGCTAAAACACACACACTGACACACACAAACGACACCCAGCATGGCTAGCTAAGTAGCCTAGCTAATAATAGTTACACAACGGCCGGTAGGCTAAACAGTTTGCACGTCTTACGTCTTCGTGGAGGAATTGTATCATAGCAATGAGTGCAACATAGCGATCATGATATGACATTGAAGGCAATATGTTTCAACTCGTAAACAATAGTAAACCTAGACTATGGACTTGCCAGCATTCGGTCATGACTCATGCCACATAAGCTAGGGAAAGTGCACATGCACTGTACAGCGAAACAGGCTACAGTAACGTAAACATAATACATCCATGAACGTAACACAGTGTGTGACACAGCACAGGCAATGACAAAGATCATTAGCGCCATTAGTACCAGCATTACAAGTTACTACAATAATATACAGCTCTGGGAAACCAGAGACCACTCCAAACTCAGAGCAGTTACCTTCAGGTACAACGTAAGAGCACAAACCTATGTAGGCTATGATTTTAGATGAATATGTGCTTTATTTATGAGATTATCAGTAGGACTGTAATCGGGGGGCAAACAATCGATGACTGCACAAGTAATACAAGTTTAAGTTTAGGTTATTTACAATGTTAATCTCGTTCTGCAGAGCAACCAGATGTGCAGAGAGAGAGAGAGAGGTTCAGAGCCCAGTACAGGGAACATAGAAAGGGACAGTGAAAGCACTGAAAATCCATTTGATTATTTTGCCCGTCCTCAGTCCATGGATTTTGACTTATTTTTTCAGTACCACCCAAAACAAACCCCTCAAAGAGTAATTTCCAATATAGTCCACTCCAAAGATGGCAAAACAGAAAACGGCTGACATACAATGAAGTAACTCACTCCTTGTTCTGCTCAGTATGTCTTGCTTTCGCAAAACCTTTGGCCAGTGATTTGTCAGTGCATTTGTCAAAGGAGGCATGAAGGCCTGGAAACATGCCCATCAGAGAGTACAGGAACATGAGAGAAGCAAGACCCATAAAAGTGCAGAAGCCTTTTTCCTCAGAGCCAGCAACGGAGACATCCGTACCCTTCTGAGTGATAAGCAAATCTCAGTTCAACAAGACCAGGTCAGAAAGAGGAGGCAGGTCATGGAACGTGTGATTGATGTAGTTAAAGTTATTGGTAAATGTGGGCTTAGCTACAGAGGACACAGACACAAAGCTGCATATAACTTATAAAACATGGTCGTCAATCATGGCAAGTTTCTTGAGCTTAGATTGTTGCTAAGTAAATATGATGTCTGCCTACAAGAGCAAGTTAGTGATTGCATTGAGAAGATGCAAGAAGCAGATGGGGAGTAAAGGAAGAGGTTCCTTGGTAACTATGATGTCCAAAACAACAGCAAATAAAGTTATTGAAGTCATCAGAATGTTGATTCAGCAGACAATTGCTGTTGAAGTGAGAAAGGCAGGGATGTTCTCAATACAAATGACACAACACAGGATTTAACATCCAAAGACCAGTGTGCAGTAGTTCTGCGATATGTCACTGATGTTGTCCACGAGAGACTCATTGCGGTCATTGACTGTGAGTCATCGACTGGACAGTACTTTGTGGACCTTGTGAAACAGACCCTTGAGAAGATGGGCATAGATATCAAACAGTGTGTTGGTAATGCAACAGACGGAGCAGCTAATATGCAGGGACAATACAGGGGCTTCTCTGCAGTGCTCACAGGAGTCTCCTAACCAAGTACACATATGGTGTTACTCACATATCCTCAACCTTGTGCTAACTGACACCACTGGGGTTGTTGTGGCAAGTGAATCCCTTTTCTCACTACTGAATGACATTGCAGTGTTTGTTTGAGATTCCTACAAGAGTATGAAGCTATGGGAGGAAACCAGTGAGGACAGGAGACACAGATGGCTTGATGTAATTGGTGAAACACACTGGTGGACCAACGGAGGATAACCTGAGAAAGTGTGCCTGAGACTTTGAGGGTGTGAAGAGGGCAGCAGACGACTTTGTTGAGTGGGCCAATGGCATTCTGGAGGAGCAGCAGGACTGTGATGTCGAAGCTCAGACTGCTCTCCCAAAGAAGAGAACAAAAAAAAGAAGAGAAAGCCAGGTGAGTTGGCAGAAGACGAGCCCATTGCTAATGCAGACATGGATTACAAAATCAAGATCCCCAATGTGGTACTGGACACTGTTGTTGAAAGTATTCACAGCCGTTATGCAGCAAATGCAGTGCTGTGTGCAGATGTCTCCTGCATGAATCCAAAGCATTTTCCTGAGATCAAAGAAAAGGGGCTTCCAAAGACAGCCATGAAGGAGCTCAGCAAATGCTTACTGGAATTTGATGAATATGCCACTGTTGAGGCATTGCAGGCTGAACTGATCAGCCTTGCACAACAGTGGGAAAGACTGAAACAGTCAGCATTGGAGGAGTGCAACACCAGGGCTACCGCCGCCAGTGATGAATCAGGGTAAGGCTTTGAGGATCCTGATGAAAGTGTGGAGTTGGTGAGCAGAAGTTCTACATGTAAAAACTGCCTGATATGCTGCTATCTTCTCCTGTCTCAGTACAATCTGCTCACAGATGCGTATCACATAATTGGTTTGGGCTACAAGTTCCTCCTCACCCTATCAATCACTCAGGTGGCTCGTGAGAGGACCTTCTCCACCCTGAAATTCGTGAAGAACCGCCTAAGAACCTCCTTCACTCAAGAGAACCTTGAAGCGTTCCTTTGATGGAAGGAGATTCTTATGGGACTTGACAAAGATGACATCATTGACAAGATGGCAGAAAGCAGTGAGTTACAGCGCCGCCTACTGGTTTAATAGTGGTAATTACTTACTGGTTACTCTGAAGTAACTATGCTATGACTCTTCCTTAACAGGCTGACAAGGGTGAAAGAACATTTGCTGTGAGTTAAAGCTTTTGTACAGAGCCATGTTTTTTGGACTTTCGTATTATATTTGCAGTTATGTAGCCAATTTAATTGACTCAGTGTATAGATGTGTTTATTTTTGTGCTGTTTGCTTTATGGACACCAGTGAGTGAACCTTGTAATCTAATTTTTTTTTGTATAGGAGTGCTTTTTCGACTTTTGTATTATACTTACTTACTTATACTTTACATTGTTGTAGCTTATGTTCAAGTTCAGTGAATGTGTGTGTGTGAAGTTTTTTGATACTTTTGATATGCTTGATGCTTGAATATAAAGATAATCATTTTAACATTTGAGCTAACTCTGTATATCTCATTCTCTTTTTAAAAAAGTGTAGGCTAATTGTTTAGTGTGTCTAGCCTTGTACATTTGTATGTGCTATGATTGGTGTATTCCTAGTGAGTTATCGAGGGTGCACCGATAGCCATAGCATACCTTGAAAGCTCAATGTTCAGATAGGCTACTTGTTGGTCAGTCCCAAATGTTTGTATTTTGTAATGTGGATAACTTTCTTCCCAGATGAACATAGTGGCCAAATGTATAACTAGTTTGGTACCCGTTACATCAACAAATAGGGTTAGCCTACAAAATTAGCGGTCTGATGGTTTGCCTGAACAGGGTGGCCTGGGATGGAGTCAAATTCCCGGCCTGAATTACTGTTTGTCCGCCCCTGGGTTTCAAGGTGGTCAGATGTGTATTTTCGGACGTGGCAATTTATTCATACATGCTCTTAAACTTTCCTGACTGGCCATAGAGGACACCTAACTGATGGACCCAAGAAAGGGAATCCCAGGCTTGCCAGCCTGTGTAATCAGATTTACACAGTGTGCTCCACAATGCACCTAGAGGGCTAATGGCTGCTGCCTCCTCACAATTGTCTGTGCACCTGTGTATTTTCCTGACATGTTTGAGGCACCATCGTAACTCTGCCCACGTAAGCCAGACATGGGCAAATTGAGCCTCAACAACACATCAGTTGCCACTTTCGCAATGCCTTTGCCTGTTGTCTCCGACACCCTGTATAGCCCAATAAACTCCTCGTGAGGGACAAGGTCATGTTCAACATAATGCCTGTTCAGCACCAGAGACATCTTGAGTACCATCAACATTGCATTTACATTTTAGTTGCATTCAACTTAGGATAGCCAGTGGGACAACCACATCTCGATCACAGTAAGTACATTTCTTTAAACAAGCAGCTGTGAGCAAAGTCAGTGCTATCAGGGACAACCACATCTCGATCACAATAAGTACAGTTCTTTAAACAAGTGTGGCCTCTAAAGGCTTGTCCCTGTCCTGCTACATGCCACACCGAACTAACACTTTTTTGTGTCCTCCTGCTGTTTACCCCAAGCACTGAATAACTGGGCACTGATTGGATTTAGCTGGTGTGCTGTTACAGTTAAAAGTGGCGGTGGGTTTGGCAGTTTTGATGTGTTGTGAATTTTACAATGGCTTTTCTCCAGTTCCTAAATCCTGCACTAATGAAGACTGCATTCGCTCTTTGGCCAAAAGATGGCTGGCTTGAAAACCCTTGGCTACAGTGAAAACACAACACTCCTTTTATTGAAGGATTATAATGTAGCCAGGGGAAATCGCGAAACCATTTCTCTTGAAACGTCAACACAAACTGCAAGAGTTTGCGAGTCTATAAATTGTGGGTGTGGCTGATATGGTTTTGTGCCATCACTGAGGTAACTGGGCAATGTTGTGCCACTGTCCCCTATACTGGTGCTGCTGGCAACAAGGTTGCCATCTGGTGCTGCCGTGGGTGTGAGACTGTCGTCTGAAGTCTCTCTCCCTGGCTCTTCCCCTTCCACCACCCTCACTGACTCACAGTCTGTCTCCTAGAAAATAAATAAGGTGTTTGCCATACTCCTAACTACCGGTACCCAAAACTACACAATTAATCACAACAGCAATACCATTGCCTTAAACAAATCTTGGTTCAGTCACCAGTTTACCACCAATTACATAGTTATGTTTACAGTGATATATTGTGGGGGGCAAATCATATTTTTCCCAGGATGGGGGGAGTCGCGTCCCGCAGTCCCCCCTGGGATTTCCGCCTCTGGTGTGATCATGCGCTCTGTAGATGATGAGAGTAAGCCCTTTAAACAGGTTAACATACATGCGCACAGTATTCTGGGTAATAGCACATATCCCGGTTAAGGTCTTATTCAGGAAATGTTGTTACCATGCCCCCTTGATATCCCGCTCACAAGAATCTCTGTATCCATGAATAAACAGAATATTCCTTATTTGCCCAGTAATTATTTTTTTGACAGGGGTGTGTAAAACATTTTTAAAGCCTCATTTAGATATTTTTCTGTTTAGGTTTTAAGGATATAAAAAGCTGTGAAAACAATCCAACATGTTTCTGATACTGAGAAGGGCGTACCAAGAAAAAACTAATTCAAGGCACATTTCTGATAGTATTTCAGTTAATCTTGGATGCATATTTGATGTGGTTGAAATTGAAAAACTTTTATGTCAAAAAATTGAATGTGAAAGAAACATATTTGCTCTTTCATCAGCTATGACTGTAAAAAGATAACTTTGGGTTGGGGATGTACTGTGGGTGGGGGATGTACTGTGGGTCGGGGGTGGGAAGGGAAAATGTTGTCTTGTTCGGTCTTGTCACTTGTTTCTCTATCCATGTAAACCTGTTTTGTGTGCCTTATACAAAAAAAAAAACATTCGATCAACAAAAATAAATCTAACAATTGCACCTTTAGCCTACACAACACTGTCAGTGGATTTAAGCGAGCATTCATTTTCTCAAGCTGAAAGAAACCCACGGGGCACACCACGTCATTTCAACGTGGAAATGTGGGTATTTGGTTGAAACATCGATTAATGAGATTTCAACCTTTAATCACCCACTCAAAAAGACAGCCAGAAGTTTGTTGAATTTCCAATGTGTTATCATTATACTTTCAACCATCTAAAAGCACAACCAAATTCCAACGGGACATTTTTTCAGATGTTTGGTTTAGTTCCCATCAAAATGTGTTATCACTGTGCTTTCAACCATTCAAAAGCACACATTGGGAATACAATGTCAGATATGTTGTATTTACTTAATGTGTTCTCACTGTGCTGCATCTAATAGCACAACCAAATTACCTGGATTGTAGTTGAGAGTACATTAATTAAAAGTACATAGTGGAAGTGATCAATGCTGGTCAGCGATTCCCTGTTGCGATGCTTCCACTGTTCTTTAGAACCTGGGCCGTATTACCATCTGGCGCTTCCTCCCTCTCCTCTCTCCTCCTCCACCCCTCCTCTTCAATCCACCTCTCCCGTTTACAACCCGCGTGCCAAGCGCGTCTTTCCAAGACGGATTAAAAGACCGTTAACGTGACAAGAGCTGCTCCTATGAGAGAAACGGCTGCACTGTCGCTGTGGGAGTTGGTAGATGAACTTGAACTGTAACTAGCTAAACTATCCGGACATTGGCAGTGCAGATGATACTTGCGCTCGCGCCGTATTGTGGTTGTACTCCCTTTGGAATCTGAGGAATGACGAGTTAACAAGTTAACAAGATATACCCGACTAGTTTTCTGTCTCGCTGCAGCCTCAATATGAACAGCATTTACCTTCTCGCTCTTCTGTGTAAGTTGCATACTTTTTCTTTTGATATTCTTTAAAAATGTTTTTTTTTTTTTTAAATACTGACCCTCAACTATATCCGTATTCCACATAGCCTATTTGAGTTTCTCTTTAGGATCTGGTTCCATTACTTTTTAGTTTTTCCATCGTTGTTTCTTTCTGGGCACTTTAGACGCTCATGGCAGTTCAAACGAATGACTCCCATTGTAGGCTAGCAGGCACTGCAGCATGATTTGCCATAACTTGAAATAACTGATCTGACTGACTTTGTATAATATAAAACAGAAGCCCGCAACTTTTACAGTAAATTCAGCCAATGGCATGCCTGTACCATAAGCTATATCTGTATGCATTGTTATCATTATCCATGTTCTCCAGTCCCTGTGCTTGTTGGGACACAGCAGCAGCTGTTACCCGGCTCCTGCAGCTTCAATACCGGTACCTGCGACTACACCTCTGACCCTGCCTATGCCAGATGGACCAGAAACGAGGAAGGTTGGACAATTCACTTACTCTGCATTTTTCTGTCATTTGAATGTGCAAAATTAATGTGCAGTGAAAGTGGAATAAAGGGTTGCAGGTTGTCTTCATTGCCATTTACACGTGTTAAGACTTTACAGGGCTACATGTACATTCTCAGGAATATATACTGTAGTGTTTCAGACTAGATGGTAAAGATGTCTAGGAGGTCAGAGGCAGCAGGACAGCATGGCTACATTCTATCTCACTGTCTCTCTCTCTATGTCTCTCTCCTGCCCAGGGTGGTGTTGACCATGACCCTGTTTCCACCCATGACTGGCTGCCTTAGGATGGCCTCTTTAATGTACCAATGACGCTGTCAGTGTGATCGAGGCTTAAGAGGGACGTGGGAGA
This sequence comes from Thymallus thymallus, assembly GCA_023634145.1. NCBI lineage: Eukaryota > Metazoa > Chordata > Actinopteri > Salmoniformes > Salmonidae > Thymallus > Thymallus thymallus. The sequence continues at coordinate 6,532,045 of CM042401.1, read as the reverse complement.
GAAGCAAAAAAAGGCACAGAGAGTGGGGGTAGTTAGAGACAGAGATTAATCTGTGTGTAGGGGAGATGCTAAGGGTTCCATACAAAAGATTTTCAGAACAGTACAAATATGAACCCGTACATTATAGTTTTAGAGACAATGATTGGAGGGTGACCTCTGTCCAACAAGTTAAACTTCTGGCACTACTGTTTATAAAAGTCACTGTATTCACCATTCTGGTGAAAGAGAGATGGGGCAGAGGAGAGGAAGAGAGATGGAGATAGATATCTAGAGTGAGAGAGAAAGAGCCAGAGTAAGAAAGAGAAAGAAAGAGAGCGGAAGGGAGGATGGAGGAAAGAGTGTGAGAGATACTGCTTTCCCATAGGATGTATGGTATTTTGCCTGTAATTATTATATATACCCCTCTTACAAACAGGCCCATGTTTACTATATTTTTTACTTTTATACCTCCTGTGCAAATGTCGACATGCCGGGGAAGAGTGGTCGTAATGGTGTGCAGATGTAAGAATAGACATTGAGAATATACACCCCAAAAAATAAATATGTTATTAATTAACATAAGTCTAATAAAATGTATTTTCAAAATAATAGAATAACATATTTTGAGTTTAATTAGGCCTGTTTTACGGGTCTGAGCAGCCATGGCTGCGCCATCCAAATGAAATCAATAGTTAGTTATTTTGTTCATTAAACAGACAAGACCCACTGGACACAAACGTCAAATCAACGTCTATTCCACGTTAGTTCAAAATAATTTAATTTAATGACATGGAAACAACATTGATTCAATAGTAAGAATATAATGGAATATAACCGAATAAAATAATATATTTCCAACACAACTCGCAGGCAGTTGTGGGAAAAGTACCCAATTGTCATACTTCCAATCAAACGGTGCTGAAATTATAATCTAGTCTACCTTTCAGACGGTATGGTTAAGTTAGCATAAAAACGTCTTAGTATGAAAGGGTTACGAGAGTGGAAAAGAGAGAGAAGACAAAGACAGGAAGAGAGAGAAAAAGAAAGAGAGAGCAAGTTAGACAAGCAGTTGGACTGAGAGATGTACAGGTAGTTTCCAAAATAATAGAAACACGAGTAAATGAGGCATACAAAGTATATTGAAAGCAGGTGTTTCCACACAGGTGTTAATTAAGCAATTAACATCCCATCATGCTTAGGGACATGTGTAACAAATGCTGGGCAGGCCATTATTTTGACTATAATTTTGGCTACCATGGCTATGCCCCCATAGGATGACAATGCCTCCTTCTACAGGGCACGAGTGGTCACTGAATGGTTTGATGAGCATCAAAACGATGTAAACCATATGCCATGGCCGTCTCTGTCACCAGATGTCAACCCAATTGAACACTTATGGGAGATTCTGGAGCAGCGCCCGAGACAGCGTTTTTCACCACCACCATCAACAAAACACCAAATTATGGAATTTCTCGTGGAAGAATGGTGTCGCATCCCTCTAATAGAGTTCCAGGCACTTGTAGGGCCCAATGCCCTATTAAGACACTTTATGTTGGGGTTTATTTCAGCAGATACCTGTATGTCACCAGAATCCTGATACCAAGCCACACACTCTCTACAGCACTCCACTCCCAGCAGGCTTTCTGTTTTTCAGTCGGACAACTCTAACATTACATCAGTCTCTGGGCTCACTGCAGCTCTTGAGGACAGCGGCAGCCTCCAACAGCAGGGCTTAGTCCTGGTTTATAATAATCTGTCTCTGGAGTTTACGTAACCCCCTAAAAAAAAAAAGTGTTGTTATAACCTACCAACTCTGTGCCAACGCTGCTTGCCTCCCAAGTGGCGCCCTATTCCCTATATAGTGCACTACTTTTGACCACACTATAAGGAGTAGGGTGCAATTTGGGACACAACCGTAATAGTGTGTCTGCAGCCAGCTTCACTAGTGCCGTGTGGGACAGTGGCCTGCTAACCCTGCCACTAGACATCCAGCAGGGTTTAGGATTTTAAGTGGTTGAAGAACAGAAGCTTTCACTTTACTACATTGAACGACTGAAGCATTACAAAATAGCCCTGGCTGACAGAAAGCAAAGCAGAGCAAGCAGCCAGGAGAATGGAATAACTGCCAAACATGGAAATCCAATCCCCTGATGCCGACCTGACACAGCCTTGGCGATGTCGGTGGATCGTGGTGGCTTGCCGTTTGTTACTCCCACTGGGTTGGTAAATATAGCCGTAAAACCAAAAGACTGTGCTAAGGCCCACAACGGCTGTGTTTTCTGTTTGGTTTCCACAGCAACGCTGGATCGGACGAGGGCCAGAAGCACCAAAAAGAGAAGAAGTTAAAAAAAATACTTGTGGTGGAATCCAAGATGGATGCTGTCTGTGTTAATGGTTATTGTTGTGAAGCAAATACATAATGGGGCATCATGGCAGTAGTAAGACGAAAGAAAGAATACATAAAAGAAGTGAAAGAAAGGATGATTTTCCTTCATCTTTGTCCTCATTTCACAGTACCAGAGAGACACATTATTCTCTAGCTTGATTAGAGTGGTCCCTAATACTCATGGCCTGGTTTCCCAAAAGCATCTTAACGCTAAGTTCATCGTTAGAACCTTGTTAAATTTCCAAACTGTTTCCCAAAACTATAGTTACTAAAGTTGCACTTGAAAAAGCTTGTTATTTACCGACTTCCTCAGACCATTAGATGCTCCAACGACGCACTTATCATAAGTTCTCTTTGCGCAGTGTTTTGGGAAACGCATGTTACATCTTTGGCCATTGTATGAACTGTGTGTCTTTAAAACACTCCTAAGCCTAAAATCCAAACCGGGCCACGGACGAGTTCATGTTTGTTTAATCATCAGGTGTATTGGTTTTTAAGATTAGCCAGAGACGGGAGATAATGACTCAGGAGCGTTGGGATCCGTACCCATGCTGACACACAGTGCTGAAAGGTGGCAGAGTAGACCGCTAGTCTCCAACAGCCGTAGAGAGAGTTTGTAATACACCCTGGATGTAAAGCAGACGTCTATGGTTTTGTCTGTTCTCTGTCTAGTCAAATATATAGATCTGTGAGTCGAACCCATAGAGACATATAAAACGTATAACACTCAATAGGAGTGCAGCTGGCCTATGTAACTCACTTCACATTGATCTAACGCTGGTTAGCATTGGTTCGCAAAACCACCTCGAACTTCCTTAACACTGGACACAGAGACATGAAAATGGTATCCACGAGTTCATCTGACTCTGGGGAAGTAGATACAGGGCCTCATTGACAACATCCCGAGGAATCCCTTTAAGCTAATCAAGTGGATGTTTAGCATTTTTAACCTAAGGATTTAGACATTCAACCCAGTGATTATTTACATATTTCAAACTGCATTAGATGCAAGAATATGACAAACAACTGTTACAGTAAAATGAAAAGTTAAGTTGCTGAACCAAAGATGTTTATTATTCCAAGAGAACCCATCTCCTTATGTCCAGTTTGAACATTGCAGTATTGCCGGTATATAATATATATTCATACTCTTTGGCCCCAATGTGTGGAGCTGTTGACAGTTAGGGGATCACTCTGCCTTGCCTGAGGAGACCAGTATGAGTCAGGAGTGTTGGTGTTAGGAGACTGTCTATGGTGCAGGAGAAGAGTCTAAGAAGCTGCCAGCCTGTGTGCCTTTCTCTCACTTTAAGAAAGCAGAGGGCAGTGCCAGACAGTTTGCTCTGCCGATCAACAGTTTAGACAGTGCGCCAATTGCTTTGAATCTGATGTCGGCATTTGACCTCTGCCTTGTAGACCTCTGCCTTGTAATCCTCGCGGACAGCTGTTTTATGCACCGGTTACTTTCACATTGATTGTCGGCATTTGAAGTTGGCCTTGTGACTTTATTATGCATCTATTTCACGTTGCACTGTATGTGCAGTTCCACAAGTAAATGAGTACATTTATGATGAGGTTGAGTAGTGTTTGAAATTGTACATTCCGTTCCACAGACCTTTAAACAGTGATATTTAATGGCTGGGGTCATTTTCGTTTGTTTTTGCTGTTCTCCTAATAGCATTTTTTTCTTTTGAAATTGTTTAGACATGCAGTAAATGAGCTTAAACTTTTAAAATAAGTTACACTATTTTGATATCCCTCTCTCTCATCCTCCACAGGGCGTTTCATCACGGCAGATTCGTCCTTCATCGATGGGAGGGAGAAGGCTGTCCTGGTGAGCCCAGTGTTAGAGATTCTGGACTGGAGCTGTCTAAGGCTGGTCTACCAGATCACTGGAGCTGGCTCTCTGCAGCTGCATCTCAGACAAGAGGGAGACAACTTTGACTACACTCTATGGAGCGCAGACAAGCCCTCAGACAGTTGGCTCATCGCTAGCATAGACCTGAGAAACACTTCCAACGCATACCAGGTATACGCACGCACGCATGCACACATGCACACACACACACACACACACACACAAAACACAACACCTCCAAATCTACCAAGGAGGTATACCCCAGAAAACTCTGCGACCTCTATGGCATTCTAAGACACCCCGGCATATCATTTGGCGCCAGGTAGCTACCATATCAAATTACTTGACTTAAGACTGTAAGATAAAGTATTATTGCGTCATGCTGTAGAAGTAAAAACACTTAAACGAAGGGATTTCAAATACACCGTAAGTGTTTACTAAATACCTTCTAACACTTTGTGGCTATCTGATATCACAGGAGCCAAGTAATCCACCTTTAAAGACTTGAGAGGGTTGTGTTTTGGGTTTAGGCCAAGGCCACACAGAACATAATAGTGACAGAGCACTGATGATGATGTAATACTAATACTTCTAAGGATTTTCCCCTAATAATTGCACCTTCTCTCCCTACCTTCTAACCACAGCAATCAGCTCATAGGCTGAATCCCAAATGGCACCATAATTCCTATTTAGTGCACTGGGCCCTGGCCAAAAGTAGTGCACTATATAGGGAATAGGGTGACATTTGGGGCGCAGACATAATCTCCCATTACATAAAACCACCCTAGCATCATCACCCTAGCATCATCACCCTAGGGACCGATTAGAAAATAACAGTGTGCATTCTATTAGAGGTTTAAAGTAAACCCACAATGGAAATAGTCATGGAAATATAAAGCTGTTGTACAAGTGAGAGTGAATTATGAAGGGAAAAAGAAAACGAACCCGTTCCCATCCCACACGTTGTCACCGTGAGTAATGAGGTGACAGGAATGTTTGAAAGAAAGAAGACGAGTAGACGGCCAGTACGTTGCAATAAACTTTGAACGGAAAATATTTTTTAAAAATACATAAAGGGATCAGATCAGCATTGTACTTCAGAACACCCAACCAGACGACAGGAATGTTTAAAAGGTGGACGTCGTGTATACCTTTAAATCACTACAATATGGCCGCCATCTTGTCTTCATCTCTTTCATCATTAGGAATAGACAGGTTAGACAGACAAACTTTACTGTACAGGCCAGGGGGCCTAATGGTTCACAGGACATGCTCTGCAGCTGTGCGCCTGGCAGATTTCCCCTCTTATTTACTGATGGGAGGTGATAGGTTGATAAGTGCTTACTGTTAGGGCAGAGGCCTAACCAATAGAGAGGGATGTGTAGGAGGTGCAGTCATCTGTTAGACTTTTATTGCTTTTAGAGTGGAAACGTGTTACTGCTAACTAAACTTCATAACAGTGCTTATCTGATATTCTGGCTTTTTTATTTTTATTTTCATTCTATCTCTCTCGTTCTTTCTCTCCCCCTTCTCGCTCGCTCGCTCTCTCTCTCTCTCTCTCTCTCTCTCTCTCTCTCTCCCTCCCTCCCTCTGTCCCTTTCCCTCCATCCCTCCCTCCCTTTCTCTCTCTCTCCTAGCTTTTGATGGAGGGTCGACCGATTGAAGATGCAGGCAACAGTGTGGCGATCTTTGAAATCCACATCGTACCTGGCTACTGCATAGGTCAGTTCTCATGGGAAAATAGAACTGTTAAGCCCTACATCAGGGATCATCAACTAGATTCAGCCGCGGGCCGATTTGTTCTTGAGCGGATGGTCAGGGGGCCAGAACATAATTACAAATAATTAGTAGACTACAAATTGACCGCAAGAAGCCCAAACAGATATAATATTAGATTAAAACATGATCATTTCTAACCTTGCTTACATTTGTATACGTTCACGTGCCTCTATTATACGTGGGAATACTTGGGAACTTGGGAATACTCGCAGAAAACGTGGGGGCATTTGTCCCGCTAGCCGCCAGTCGGGGAAACCCTGCCCTACATCATGTGGTTTATGATTTAGAAGATCAAGAAGGACAACACATTGAACTAAGTCAGACAGTGCAGGCCATATGGTCTGGTGGTGTAGGCACATGTATGCAGTTCATTCTCCGTCTCCATCCTTCCAACTTTGTCTCCTCCTATTCTGTCTCCCCGCTGTTTGTAATCTGTATGAATATAAGCTATAATGGCCCAAAAAATTAAGAACTCAGTCAGACAATTTCTCTGACGATATTGAAACCAAAAAGGCACGCGATTTAAATATGTCCACTTATATGGGGACAAATACATAAATAAGGAAAGTACTAACGCTTTACGTAAAGTTGTTTTTATATCTGTGTAATAACACTGTAGTAACAACATGAAGTGTTACCAGGAAACATAACTGTTGTTGTTGTCAGAGTGTAACTTTGAGGAGCACCACCTTTGCGGCTACAGTAACCACTGGAACCCCAACGTCAACTGGTACGTTGGAGGAAGTCTGGCCCGAGACCCACAGTCCAACCTGCCTGATGATCACACCATGAGCAACCAGAGAGGTATACACATACAAACACACACACTGATCACACCATGAGCAACCAATATAAACACATACACACGTAAATGCATGCACACTGAAACACACACATACCGATACACACATACACATACTGATCACACCATGAGCAGTGCCTGACCTGAGTGTGTGCTGTTCCTTGGGATATTTGTACTAGTTTTTGTTCTTCGTAACATGATTAAACAAATATTTGCTGTCATGTTTTTACTCTACGCCCCCAACCTCCCACACCACTCCACTCCAGGCCACTACATGTATGTGGACTCGGTTTACACCAAGCGGTTCCAGGAAGTGGCCAAGCTGACGTCTCCCATGACGACTACGCCGGTGTCGGGCTGCCTGACGTTCTACTACCAGCGGGACCAGGAGCGAGGCAACGTCTTCTTAGTGCTCACTAGAGACATACTGGGACACTATGAGGAGATCTGGAGACCAGAGGTCTACGCTACACCCACCTGGAGGCTGGTCAACGTGGACATCAAGGCCCCACACCCCCTGGAGGTCAGTACTGGTAGTACACAACATAGAGTTCAGGGGTCAGATGGAAAGCACAGATATACTACATACACACACACTCACATACACAGGCAGGTAGGCACGGGTTCAACAGAAAGTTCCTCGGCGTGCACATCACTGACAACCTGAAATGGTCCCTTCACACAGACATCATGGTGAAGAAGGCGCAACAGCGCAAATACATTTGGCAAAATTCTACAGATGCACCATTGAGAGCACACTGTTGGGCTGTATCCCCGCCTGGTACGGCAATTGCACCACGCGCCGCCGCAGGGCTCTCCAGAGGGTTGTGTGGTCAGCCCAACGCATCATCGGGGGAACACAGCGTGCACTGCAGAACATCTACAGCACCAGGTGTCACAGGAAGGACCTCGGCCTGTTCACCCCGCCACGGCCTGTTCACCCCGCTACCATCAAGAAGGCGGAGACAGTACAGGTGCATCATCAAAGCTGGGACTGAGAGACTGAGAAACAGTTTCTATCCCCAGGCCATCAGACTGTTAAACAGTCACCACTAGCCGGCCCTGAACCTTAGTCACTGTTCTAGCCAGCTACCGCCCGGTACTCTGCCCTCCACCTTATAGACTGCTGCCCTATGTACACATGTACATAGTCATTAAACACTGGTCACTTTAATAATGTTTACATACTGTTTTATGTTGTGTGTGTGTGTGTTTCAGGTGGTGTATGAGGTAGCCTTTAACAGTGCTCGTGGAGGATACGTGGCCATTGATGACATCTCCTTCTCTCCAGAGTTCTGCCACACAGAGACAGGTGAGAGGGTACAGTGGGCTGGGGAATCTTCATTGAGCATGATTTTTAGTCCAGGGCTAGGTTTAATCTGTGTCTGGGAAATTGGCACAGCATGTTTCAGCAGCAGCAACAGTAGTTACTATCCACATTACACCACTACCATAGAGAACCACATAGCCCCTACTCTGCCATCTAAACCACTCTCGTTCCCCGCAAGTATTCCAGACAACATCTTTTTGATTCAGCAAGAGAGGTGGGATGGGAGAAGATGTGCTCTTTGTGGAAAAGTAGTGGAATTTATTACATTAAGATTGGAACATTATAAAGTTGACAAGTATTCATCATCAAACAGCAGATGAAACCTTAAGACACACCTACTGCTACTGTAGAGATTCACAGTCTAAATTCCAGAGAGAACCTCCCTAGCGGTTAAGAGCGCTGGGCCATTAACCTAAAGTTCGCTAGTTCGAATTCCCAAGGTGGAAAAATCTGCCATTCTTCCCTTAAGCAAGGCAATTAACCCCGAACAACGATGACGTCAATTCAGGCAGCCACACCTCTCTGATTCAGGTTGGGTTAAATGCAGAAGACACATTTCAGTTGAATGCATTCAGTTGTACAGTCATTATTCTCTCTCTCACCCTCAGCAATATGTGTTCCATTACTATGTCAGTCAGCCCAGTGCTCAGAGCCCAGCTAAGACCTGAGGAATTATCCAGCATGGCACAATGTATTTAACCACCTCTCTGACTGCATGACTGCATCAATACATACAATCTATGGCTCATTTCTAATGCATGGAGACTTTTTGGATTGTTTAACAAGTATCCAACCATGTATCCAGTAAAAAGCCCTTGCAGCAGAGCAGCAGAAACATTGACATTGAACAGTTTCCATTAAGTCTGTTTGTCTTCTTTTAAAGGTCCAATGGAGCAGTTTTTATCTCAATATCAAATAATGTCTGGGTAACAATTTAGTGCCTTACTGTGATTGTTTTAAATTAAAAATGGGATTTGTCTGAGTGGGGAGGGGAAAACTGAAAACTAGCTGTTATTGGCAGAGAGGTTTGGAACTCTTTCTTATTGGTCAAATTAACTAATTTACCACCTGGTGATGTCACCAGGCAGGCCAAAACTCCATCCCACCATAACAGGCTGAAATTTCAGGCTGTCTTTTCAAACAGTTCTTACACTAAAATGGCATTATCAACTTTTCACAATTTCACAGTATTATTCAAACTTCATAGTGTGGAAATATATATAAAACACAGGAAAATCACATTTTTGACTGTACCGGGCCTTTAACTAACTAAACCCCATGACCGTCAGGCGTTTATTGATCACATAACTAATGCAGAGAAATGACCCAAAGACTAGTAAGGCGTCAACTATTGCTCTGTCTTTGTCAGGACTCAGGACACATTTGTCCCACTTCTGGACTGTCATGGGCTGCTTTCTTTCAGAGCCTGTGGTTGACCCATCCATTGCCAACTGTGACTTTGAGGAGGGTCTGTGTCAGTACTACCAAGAGAGAGTGGAGGGCAAGGTGTGGAACAGAGTATCAGTAAAACCCAACGCATACAGGATAGGAGACCACACCACAGGGACTGGTGAGTTATAATTATATACAACTTTATTTAAAGCCTGTAAGACTTTTAATAAACATTTATGAGCCCTTGATAACGTCTTATTGTCATCTCATAAGGGTGAATCCTAACTTCCGCAAAAGTTTTAAAATGTATGCCTCCCATTGACGTAAAATGCCTACTTGAAAGTGGAAGTTAGGCTTCAACCCAAAATTATCCTGATTAAATAACAGCCATTTTGAGTCAGTTGGAAATGTCCTATATAAAGAGAGAGATTGCATTATATCCTCTGTCTACCCTCCAGGCTCGTTCCTCCTGGCAAACACGCGCTTCACGTTGCGGCCAGGTTACGTGGGTCGTCTCCATGGTCCTTTCCTACCCGGCAACCATAAGTACTGCCTGCGTTTCCACTATGCCCTGCACGGCTTCAGGAAAGTGGACAATGCGCTGGCGCTCTACATCTACGATGAGAACAACGTGGCTCAGGAGAAGGTCTGGAGCCTCTCTGATACCACCAGAGACGTCTGGACCGAGGTGGACATCACATATATGAAGCCCATGGCTACCAAAGTAAGAAAGGGAGGAAGGGAGGGATGGTAGGGAGGGAAGTGGACATTATCTACAACAAACCCATGGCCACCAGGTAACACCATGATAGGAGGTAAGAGTAGGGGAGGGAGGGACAGATTGATAATAGTTGAGCTTTTGCACAGCAATAGCCTGGTAATGTCTGTGTTAAGGCCTGTCTGCCTTTCCAGCCTGGTCTCACAGACTAGACGTAACATAGTAAATGTACGTCAGTGCCATTTCAATGAGTATGATATGTTACGTTTGGTATGGTTACATAAGACAGAAGGTTACTTAAGGCAAAAATGAAAGGAGGCTGGTTGGTTGGTCAGGGTGGATGGGTAGATGTCTAACGAGAACGTCTAGCAATCCCAAGGTTGCATATTCGAATCTCATCACAGACAACTTTAGCATTTTAGCTAATTAGTAACTTTGCAACTTCTTACTACTTTTTAGCTACTTTGAAACTACTTAGCATGTTAGCTAACCCTTCCCCTAACCCAAACCTTAACCCTTTAACCTAACTCCTAACCCTAACCTTAACTCTAACCTTAATCCCTACTCCTAAGCGCTAGCCTAGCTAACCTTAGCCACCTAGCTAAATTTAGCGTTGACCACCTAGCCTCTTAGCTAACATTAGCCACAACAAATTGTAATTCGGAACATATATATATTGCGAATTAGTAAGATATTGTATGAATTGCAATTCTTAACATATCATACAAATTGTAATTCGTAACATATTATACGAAATGGATGATTGACATTCACAAATGTATACATTCCATACGAAATGTAACATAAGATACTAAATGGAGGGAGACAAACGTATGTTTACTATGCTACTTCTACCCCTGAGTCCAGGTTGGCATTTCTTCCAGGTAGTGTTTGTCAGCATCTGTAAGAGCTTCTGGGACTGTGGACTAGTGGCTGTCGATGACATCACAGTGACCATTGGCGACTGTCAAATCACAGCAGGTAAGACAAGACAGGCGTGGGCTTATATACCTCAGATCTTTGACCTTGTCAATCTGTCAAGGAGACTGCAAATGATAACATACTGCAAGATCCTAACTTGGGAACCTCACTGAACATTGCAACTCCAAGTGTTTCGCAAATCTCCCGTTGACTTCAATACTTATAAACAGAACTCAAACAGTGAGGTACCCAGTATATGGGGTCAGGTGATTCATAGTACTGAATCTGCTCCATTGTTGATTTATTATTAAATAAATTCCCTATTTGTAAGTTAAGTTTATATTTTTCTCTAGCCTTGCTTGCCAAGCCCATAGCTCTTTAGTTTCCATTCAAAGTGAAGTGTTTCTTAAACACTTTGCTATTGATGTTAGCATAGACAGCTGGTTTGGCTAGGTTACATAATTATCAGGGCTGGTAGTAGTCAATTTTATAGTTAAGCCAGGAGTCACTACATGACCAATCTGGAGAAGCACCAGAGTTTTTTCCTGCTCAGTTCATGTGTCTAGAAAAAAAACTCATGGCCTCTTATATTCATTAATACACCACCCAAGGCCCACCCAAGGCCCACCCAAGACTGCACCCCTGCCCAGTCATGTGAAATCCATAGATTTGGGACTAATGGATTTATTTCAATTGACTTATTTCCTTATATGAACTGTAACTGTTGTCTGTTGTGTTTACATTTTTGTTCAGTATAGCTCTTGTAAATGGCACATTTGGCAAGACACCTTGCTCAATTAGCTTGAGAAAATTTCAAGATGGAATACACCACAACTTTTTCTCCTACCAAAGCCCAGGCCCTAGCTATGGATGTATATCTGATTTTCCTGCTGGTCTTTTTTTAGCCAGAGACTGGGCTGGGTCCTTCAGTTAAACTGTTGCTATTCATAAGTTCTTAGATGAATAGTCATTGTGGAAAACATCTGATCTCACCATCTATAATGTTACATGGTAATTACATGGTCAGCGCAGCAGGCCTCTTTGCCTTTGACAGGAGTTTCTCTAGAGTTTGTTTAGGCTGCATTCACAGTCTGCTGTGGTGAAAACATGAATGAGGCCTTCGCAACAATTTGTGCCCAGACTATTAGATGGGTGGTTCTTCAAGTACCATGATATGAAAGGTAGCCTAGTGGTTAGAGTGTTTGGCCAGTAACTGAAAGGTTGCTGGATCGAATCCCCGAGCTGACAAGGTAGATAATCTGTCGTTCTGCCCCTGAACACACTTGTTCCTAGGCTGTCATTGTAAATAAGAATTTGTTCTTAACTGATTGCCTAGTTAAATAAAGATAAAATAAATACTATTACTGCAACCTTTCAGAGACTATCACAAGTGAGCTGGCTTTGATTTTAATAATTTATTCCACTCATATACAGTAGTCCATAACAGAAACAATTTCAAATTACGTTATGTTGTAATACTGTCTCACTCGTAAATCTAAGAAATGGAAAAGGATAAGTCAACTAATTATTAAGACAACTGCCTTATATAGTGCTACTGACACAGATGATTTAGCTACAACCCCGGTGGTGCAGAGCAATGGGGATGTGGAGCCAAAGCAGCTATCACAGTTATACATTATCTGATTATGGACTCACTTGAGTCATCGTTTTGAACAACACTCATGCCAACCCCCAGTGAGTGAGAACAAGCTTGAAGTAGATCATACCTTCATTTCCATATTTCTACATTGAATCAAACGTTGCTGTCAAATTCCTTAAAACAGCTGTGTGTGTGTACTTGTGTGTACTTGTGTGTACGTGTGTGTCCCAGGGCCTTTGAGACGCCTGCCTGGCCAGTGTAACTTTGAGACAGGGGACTGTGGCTACAGCCAGGAGAAGGAGACAGACAAAGGGGACTGGCTCCGGGTGCGAGGGCAGACCCCCACCTCCTACACCGGACCCCGGGGGGACCACACTACAGGGGTGGGTGAGTCACCACTTCATTCATTCATCCCTTCATTCATACATAAACCGAGTTCAGGCATCAGTTATACACACACACAGGTTAAATCAAGTGCATGCACACACAGGTAATGCTGATATGCTGTATATCACCTACGGGTGTTTTTATGTATGACCTCTGATATCTCAAGATATCTAAGAGTTTATATTACAACATCTTTCTTTGTTGATACGACCCCTAAGAATCAGGTTTGAGTTAAAATCACCGGGGAAGTCAAGCCTGAAAATAAATATACATATTACAACCTATGTGTTGTGATAATTGCATTGTTTGCTCTATAAACTATTAGTTCATATGCCTTACCTACTACAGCATGGTCAAGCAAGTTAACATTTCTGCCATTTTTGGACTACTAAACAACTATTGGTTTAGAATCATGGAGAGTTACCGCAAGTCGCCAAGAAAACAGATGCTGCCTCCACTAATCCCGCACCATTTCAACTTCAACATTTCAACATCTAATCACCTATGCTTAGTCTAATACAGTGACAACTAAACTATACACTCCTAGAAAAAAAGGCTTCTTCGGCTGTCCCCATAGGAGAACCCTTTGAAGAACCCTTTTTGGGAACCAAAATAGTTCTGCCTGGACCCAAAAAGGGTTCTTCAAAGGGTTCTCCTATGGGGACAGCCGAAGAACCCTTTTAGGTTATAGGTAGCGCCTTTACTTCTAAGAGTGTACAAAAAATGATTTAGTCCAATAATCGTAAGCTAAATAAGATGAGGCTGTCCATGGTTTTGATTTCTGTGTGTGTGTGTGTGTGTGTGTGTGTGTGTGTGTGTGTGTGTGTGTGTGTGTGTGTGTGTGTGTGTGTGTGTGTGTGTGTGTGTGTGTGTGCTTGCAAGTAGAAAAAAATATCTTGACTCACCGTACTTGTAGAGAAACGCCAATACCATCCTCCTCTTTCATGTTGCCTAAACGGTCTATGACTCTTCAAATTATTTTGTTGTCCTAGGCTACCTGTCTAAAATGCTTGCTCGCTAGCCTAACTTCCTTTCATGGTGGCCCAATCCCGCAGCTGAATCAACTTTAGGAGACGGTCTTGGCGCTTGCTGGACTTTCTTGGGCACCCTGACGCCTTCTTCACAACAATTGAACCCCTCTCCTTGAAGTTCTTGACGATCCGATAAATTGTTGATTTAGGCGCAATCTTACCAGCAGCAATATCCTTACCTGTGAAGCCCTTTTTGTGCAAAGCAATGATGACGGCACGTGTTTCCTTGCAGGTAACCATGGTTGACAGAGGAAGAACAATGATTTCAAGCACCACCCTCCTTTTAAAGCTTCCAGTCTGTTATTCTGACTCAATCAGTGATCTCCAGCCCTGTCCTCGTCAACACTCTTACCTGTATTAACGAGACAATCACTGACATGATGGCAGCTGGTCCTTTTGTGGCAGGGATTAAATGCAGTGGGATTAAGTTCATTTTCATGGCGAAGAGGGACTTTGCAATTAATTGCAATTCATCTGATCACTCTTCATGACATTCTGGAGTATATGCAAATTGCCATCATCAACACTGAGGCAGCAAACTTTGTGGAGACCAATACTTGTGTCATTCTCAAAACTTTTGACCACGACTGTATAATATCTTATTCTACTTCTCTCTCCAGGATACTTCATGTACATCGAGGCCTCTCTGATGCGTCCTGGTCACTCAGCCCGCCTGCTGTCCTCAGACCTAAGGGGCTCCGCGGAGCCACAGTGTCTCATCTTCTATTACCACATGTACGGCTCAGGCACCGGCATACTGAGTGTGTTCCTGGGCCGCGGCGACAGCGAGCGGGACGCTTTGCTATGGAGACGGCGCGGCGAGCAGAGCATCTCCTGGATGAGGGCCACGGTGGACTACTTGTGTGACTACAGACACCAGGTAGACACACACAGACACCTAGGCACACAGTTACAGACACACACACTGATTATAGATACAGCCATGCCATTGTGAGAAGTATGATTTATGATGATTATTCCTCACTTTCTTTGTAGATTATATTCGAAGCAATCCGAGGCCCATCAATAGGAAGTGATATCGCTATTGATGACATTGTGTTTAAAAAAGGACCATGCACAACAGGTGGGTATTCTAGGGCTATGTTGGACTTGAGAACACACATTTCACAGTTAACACATTATACTCTATCTTTCAAAAAACTTGAATTACACTGCCGGTTAAATGTTTTAGAACACCTACTCATTCAAGGGTGTTTCTTTATTTTGTACTATTTTCTACATTGTAGAATAATAGTGAAGACATCAAAACGATGAAATAACACATGGAATCATGTAGTAACCAAAAAAGTGTTTAACAAATCAAAATATATTTTATATTTGAGATTCTTCAAATAGCCACCCTTTGCCTTGATGACAGCTTTGCACACTCTTGCAGAAATAGTAAAAATAAAGAAAAACCTGAGTGGGTGTGTCCAAACTTTTGACCAGTAGTGTAGTTCAGTATGACATAATTATGACACACTAAATCAACGGTATTGCAAAGTTTTACAGTAATTACTGTGCTATTTTAGTATTGTGTATAACTGCTTAACCAAGTCTAGACAGGGGCTGGTACAGTACAGTCAGTACAGTACAGTAAGTACTAGACAGTAGCTCAGAATAATACCCACTGGGCAAAGACAGTCAGTTCAATGTTTAGTTTTGATTTCCATTTGGTTGAGTTATCAACTGACTTACGTGAAATCAACAAAGGAAATCCCCGTCATTGGATTTAGGATAAAATACAAAATAACCTTACGTCAATGACTTTTTGCAAATCCAATCAGTTTTCCACATTGATTCAACGTCATCACATTTTTTTATTTTTTTTTATTAACAGTTTTTTGCCAAGTGGGTAATCCTACAACAGGTCCTGGGTCAGAATAGACATAGTTCTCTATACATAGGAATATAATAATATTGTCCCTCGGCTCAATTGCTACCACATGAGAGCCGGCTGGGGACGAGATTAAGAATAGCACCTTTTCCCTTCCAACATGAGATGGTTTCACAGATGCATGTGAACATTTTTCATATTTCTCTTCTAGATCCTAGTGACAATATTCCATACTCCGGATTCTCAGAAAACTTCAACGAGATCGAATACTGAGGGAAACACTGGAGTGGCTGTGTGACTATATGTTTGTGTGTGAGAAGGTTGGTTGGGGACAATAGTGAGTGTGTGTGTTTGAGTACACTCCAGCGAGACAATTTACCTAGAGTAGAGCATGAGTATGGCAGTTTGTTTTTCACTGTTTCCTCTCCTTGTACAACTAAGGATATGCTATGATGTAGGCTTCAGCCTATTCTATAGTCAAAATGTTTTTTAGTATATTTGATTGCCCAAACATAAGAAATCAAATGCTCTGGATGTATGTGTGTATGTAACTTTCGTCTTCTCCTCTCTATTTATGTATTGTCAGTGCAGAAATAACTTGTTGGATTAGTTGTCCCAAAGTGTATTCAGTTGTCCATATTATTTTCAAACTAATGTCTTGGGCGACAGGTAGCCTAGTGGATCGAATCCCCGAGCCGACAAGGTGAAAACTGTCGATGTGTCCTTGAGCAAGGCTCTTAACCCTAATTTGCTCCAGGGGCGCCGTACTACTATGGCTGTCCCTGTTGGTAGGCTGTCATTGTAAATAAGAATTTGTTCTTAACTGACTTGCCTAGTTATTAAATAAAGGTTAAATAAATAAAAAAAATACATAATAATGTCAACGTTTCTATACAGCCATTGGTTTCTACACAGTTTATGTCAGTTTATTTTCACCCCCTAGTGGTGAAATATTGTCACTGCAGAGAATTGACAAGTCTGTTCTGGCAAAAAATAATACATGAATAGATTAGATTAGATTGCATTAGACATTTAATAGTCACATGTACAGGGTTGCAGGTGTATTTACAGTGAAAATCTTCAACTCCGAGCTCCAACAATGTAGGTCAAAGTGAAATAAACCATAAATGTAATAATAAAAAAATATATCCATATTAACACTGTAACTATGGTAAATGTCCATTGGGGTGGGGGCAGGGTAAACAGGGGGAGCAGGTAGCTGACTAGTGGGGGCTATTCAGCAGCCTGATGGTCTGGGGGTAGGAGCTCTTGACCAGTCTTCCAGTTTTTACCATGATGCTCCTGTACTGCCAGCGTCTTAGTGATGGAAGCGGGGAGGACAGGCCATGACTCGAGTGGATGGGGTCCCTGATAATCTTCTTGCTGAAAAGATGATCTTCTTATGATAAAACATAATTTATCCACAATCTTTGCCATCACCTACCTGCTGCTTCCAGTGTTGTGCCTTGTCATAACGTCACCAGTTTACAGTTCATAGGTTAGTCTGGGAAAGAAGGATGAGGAACATAATTAAACAATTGATCTGTTTGTTTACATTTATGCAGCAATATGTAGAGTACTCTTTTAATACAAATGTATTTATTATTAAAGTCATTACTTAATGTATTGAGTTTATATATAAATATGAATATTTATATATAAACTGGGTGGTTCCCACACTGAATGCTGATTGGCTGACAGCCGTGGTTTATCAGACCGTATACCATGGGTATGACAAAACATTTATTTTTACTGCTCTAATTACATTGGTAACCAGTTTATAATAGCAATAAAGCACCTTGGGGTCTGTGGTATATGGCCAATATACCACGGCTAATGGGCATATCCAGGCACTCCACACCCCCTCATGCATTATTGCTTAAATATATACTGTATACGCTGACTGCACAAGCAGCAGGACTTACAGTTTCTCATTTTCCTGAATAAAATATCCACTTTTCAATGAGTTCAGACTACATTATAGGGCAACACTATGTGAGTATACAGATACTGTATACTAATCACGATATTTAAATCATTTGAATAATTTAAATCTAACATTAATTTGCATGAGACGAAGTTCACTTGATTAATAGTTATTACTCTAGTGTCCTATGGTGCCAATGACATCTATAGTGCCACCAACTGGTCTGGTGCAGCAATCTAAGGTTGCAGTGACTTTATAGTCACACAGCATCGTATACATAAGGTTTATATAACACATTTCATAGCGCCATGTCCATCGGTTCAGTTTTTATAGCCCTGGTGTGATATGGTGCATCTATTGGTGTAGCATGGCCGACTTTGAATGTAGCAACTAATCATTCTCAATTTAATTTCAGGCTTATTCATTGAGTCTATATACCAAATCTGGAGTCAATCTGATTTATGGTTCATGAGAAGAAGATTTGTATAAAAAAATGTTACCCCTTTTTCTCCCCAATTTCGTGATATCCAATTGGTAGTCACAGTCTCGCCCCATTGCTGCAACTCCTGTACAGACTCGGGAGAGACGAAGGTCGAGAGCCATGCGTCCTCCGAAACATGACGTCGCCAGACGCCCTGCATCTTGACACAATGCTTGCTTAACCCGGAAGCCGGGTTAAGTGTCGGAGGAAACACCGTACACCTGGAGACCATGTCAGCGTGCATGCGCCCGGCCCGCCACAGGAGTCGCTAGAGCGCGATGGGACAAGGACATCCAGGCCGGCCAAACCCTCCCCTAACCCGGACGACGCTGGGCCAATTGTACACCGCCTCATGGGTCTCCCGGTTGCGGAGTGGAAGATTTTGAAAGTGTTTTTAGCATTAGCATATGTGCTAACATGCATCTATAGGTTCATTGCGATTTGGTGACAAACGGTTCCCACAAACTGTTAGGGCCTACATAAAGCTGTCCCAACAGCAGAGTCCCAACAACACTCCCGACATCTTACCACTGCTAAACCTGGCTATCAGTGGAGCCTTGTCTGGCAGCGAAACAGTTCATTCAGCCTCATTTACTGCCTTTAAAAAAACATAGCTGATATACAGTCATGTGAAAAAGTAAGTACACCCCCTAGATAGTTCTCCTTTATTTTACATATTTGGACAAATGGATATGTAATCTTCACTTCAACACTATTGACAGATAAAGGTTAACCAATTTAACAAATCACACAAAAAAACGTTGAAAATGTTATGCAATTAAAATAAACAAAAATGCATTTTCCTTATGGGGAAAAAGTTAGTACACCCCTACCTTTACCATCACATAAAATTGCTAAAATTTGAATTAGGTACCAAAACAAATGCAAATGATTAGAAAACATTAGAGAGAAACTTAGGAGGGTCCAGCCTTCCATAAAGATATGAAAATTGGTCTGGTTTGGACTTACCCATATGGGTGTGTGGTAACACATCATTCAAAGATCAAAAGACCTACCAGAGGCCCTCAGAAGAAAGATCATTGATGCCCATGAGTCTGGGAGGGGTTACAAATCCATTTATTGTGGACAATCAGAGACTTATACCAGAGAACCAGAGACCAGACCAACTGAAGTGGGCCAACAGAGATAATCACCTAAGACCTTCAACAAAGTAAATACATGCATTACATTTCGACCCATAAAGCAGCAGTGCGGGCAAGGTATTGGGGCTAAACTAAGCGTAGTTTCCAAATGTATTGACTATTATTTATCTTCCTATTTTTCTCTCTCTCTAAATCTCCATCATGTGTAACACGTGTCCTATATTGTCGGTCCGCTAGGGAACTGTTATCAGATTAAGTTTCATTGTATTATAACCATTACTGTGTATCATTTATTATCATTTAGTTAGTAAATAATTAAACCAATTTGTGTATTATGGAAGGTTTAGTTTGGCTGGGGTTTGTGCAGATTTCTATGACGTTTAGAACGAGATTGATTAGGCAACATACATTAAATAAGGGACTGCGATAGATAGATAGATAGATAGATAGGTAGGTATGTACTTTATTGATCCCCGAGGGGAAATTTCTTCGTCAAGCTGCTACGAAAAACACAGGGCAGGTGCAAAAGTGCAAAAAAGCTATACAAATCTTGCATAGTATGGGTGGATGGCTTTATTAACTCAAAGATATATATATGTTTTTATATTGTTTGCAAACTGATATGTGACACGCATTAATTCCAAAATAACATGCAAAACAGGCAAACAATTATAATATATATATATATATTTTGTTGCTAAAAATGTGGGGCTCAAAACAGGTGACCGTCGCCAATACGTATCCTACTTACAACAGTACACTAGTAACAACTTAATTAAGCATTAAGAAACTTATATTCGATCAAATAAACCTCATGTAGCAAACAAACCATTCATTCTTTTGTTGACCAAATTCAACCTCCATAATAAATCTCCTTGCTTGGTGGGTGAAACAACGAAAAAACGCCACCTGCTAGAGGCAGATTTTCCGCAGAGTTGGGCCTCTCTTTTTCTCTTCCTCTCTGCTGTGGGTTATGACTGAGTCAACCTTCACTAGGGTGCACACTAAACGAGGTGCACACTAAACGATGTGACACAGACGGCCGGGATCATACTGCAAGATTCTTCACTTGGTAGTGAGGATTCTCGATACCAAACGGCCTCGTGAAAACAATCATGTGATTAGATTGTTAACGTAGCTAAAACGAGCTGTGTCTCAAAGCAGCCTCATAAAAGTTTTCAGTCACTTTATGCTTGCCATTCAGAGTTGAAATATCTAGCCATATATTTTGATTTGAATACCATTTCTTATTAACTTTAGAGTTGTTAGGCTTTGGTTAAAGGCAAACACATAGTTTCCAGCTATGCTGTTATTGCAGGACTTTGACTGCGGGAAATCACCTTCCTATCTTCTTTTGATAGAATCCCACTTTTCAGGTTAGTGGCGGGAACCGGACACATAGAAAATGTCTGGCATTGTGATAGTTAAACTCTTGAAAATTGTGTTCTGTGGGTGTCACTGAGTAGGCTGATACCCCGTTTTATGGGTGCACAATCCATAAATTTGGCTGCATACTATAATATGAATATTCAATACGCACAATAGGCTGACTGGGGAGGTGATTTCCCACAGTCAAAGTCCTGCAATAAGACTAATAGTAAGACACTAATATTTGTGTAAACTCTACAGAGTTGTGTTCTGTGGGTGTCACTGGGTATGCTGGTCAGAAAGGTTTTGTCTAGAAGGGATACAGCTTTTGTCAAAATGTACTTTCTATAGCAGGAGAATTTACGCAGCAGGTTAGGAGAATTAATGTAGCAGGATAGGATAATTAGATTAAGGTTAGGAAAAGGGTTAGTGTTTGCGAATATTTAGTCAAATTATACCATCTAGACATGACCACCTAGATACCCTGCTGTTTCATGTGTGCAGGTATATAGGTAAGGCTGTACAGTGCATATTAGCCCATGCCCCCAATGCAATTCTGAAGTCTAATACATCCGCAGTGTGATCAACTGATATATATATATTTGTGTCACATTAACTAATAAATGCATTTTGTTTAATTTATATAACATTCCAAACTTTATCTAGTCCTAAACATCCACCATTTATTCAGTTTGCATCAGTTTCAATGGGGGACTTTTATTTTGAAGGCGAACCGCCGATTCAATTTCAACTATTGTTGTTCAGGCTAATGTTGTTCACGATACGCTGGTACCAGTACTTAACGTTAGGTGAGCATTCATGGTTTTAGCTAGCACTGTTATCAATGTTAGATAGTATCTTGTATGAATCGGCTAAATGTTAATATTTACGTGGCATAAATCTGACATTTCATTTTGTAAAAAGGGCTAACGTTAGCTAGCTAACAGAGCAGTAGCTAACTACAGTAGTTAGGTGTCGCACACCGGGTCTCGAGTTAGCGCTCTTTTGCTGCGTCAACCTGAGCTACTCATCACTGTCAAACAGCTAGGAATATACTTATCGAACTAGCTTGCTAACTCGGGTTAGCCTTCCTATCGAGGTTAGCTAAACTAACAAGCATCCTGGTGTGCGCGTGACAAGGATGCTAGCTGCCGGTATGTTACTTTGATCTGACCGCTGCGCGGGCTACCTGTAACTTTACTGTTTGAATGATCAAGGCCGCGAGAGAGAAGTCCGTATACTTCTATCTAGCGAGCAAGCTGGGTAAATTAAGTAAAGAGTGTTGATCAATTAATCATCTCGGCACTCATAACCAGCTAATGAGCTACTCAATTGCAGCTATCTGTCGTTCATCAAACCAATCTATTGTTACAATGTGACGAATTCCTATCTATAAAGGTAACGTTACAGTGTACAGGTAACTGTCAAAATGAAGGCAACACTTGAGTAAATGAGGGATACAAAGTATATTGAAAACAGTCTTTTCTTTTTTTCACACAGGTGTGGTTCCTGAGTTAATTAAGCAATTAAAACGTCCCATCATGCATAGGGTCATGTATACAAATGCCCAGTTGCACATTATTTTATCTATGATGGCTAGAGGAAGAGCTGTCAGTGGCCGTGTTCAAGAGCATCAAAACGACTGCAGGTGACTGCTGACTGATCTACAAATCAACTGTCATCATAAATAACGACTATTATTTGTAGAACAGTCAGTCAGTCACAATTGCTAAAATCGTCTTAAGTATCAAAAGTAAAAGTATAAACCATTCGAAATGTTTAATATTAAGTAAACCGGACGGCACAATTTTATTTAATTTATTTATTGGTGGATAGCCAGGGACACACTCAAACACTCAGACATAATTTACAAAGAAAGCCTTTGTGATTAGTGAGTCCGCCAGATCAGAGGCAGTAGGAATGCCCAGGGATGTGTGTGAATTGGACCATTTTCCTGTCAAAATGTAAGGAGCACTTATGGGTGTCGGTGAAAATGAATGGAGTAAAAAGTACATTATTTTCTCTAGGAATGTAGTGAAGTAACAGTACAAGTTGGCAAACATATAAATAGTAAAGTACAGATACTTCCAAAAACGACTTAAGTAGTACTTTTACTTTTACTTTTAAGTATTTTTACTTAAGTACTTTACACCACTGAGGGTGTGTGTGTTTTCTAAGTCTGTTTCCTGAGTTTCCCTTATATAGTAAATGCTCTGTTGATTGATAACATCACCTGAGACTCACTCTTTATTCTCTTTAGTGAACTCTATAATTAAGTTCCCACAGAATGTTAGGGCTGACCTCTTACACTATGGTTTGTGTTGTCCACCCCCCCCTTAAACTATAAGAGGCTGTGATTAAGATAGTTTTGTCAGTCAGAGAATCTTGAAGAATCAAAGAACAACCCTGTTTCTGAGTTGTAGGCTTCAGTTTTGTCTACATTTCTTCTCACAAGAAAGATCTTCTGAAAAGGCAAGTTTTGATTCACAACCTGTACAGAGTTTGGTGTTTATTTAGCTATATTGAATTTGGGGGCATTGTTATTTGTCGCATACTGAATGTTACAAAGGTCTTTAAAGTAGGCTGATAACTCTTGTTAAGTGGGCTGCTGGTGACTGTATAATTCCTGCTGTGTCTAGCCTAGTATTTCTTTAGTAATAGTACAGATTTTGAGGAAATGTTATGCACACACCGTAAACAGACTACATTTTCTGTCATTTATTTTTTACAGTCATCAAGTTGCTTTGATTAACTTTCCCGAGTATTATGCAAGGGATCATGTGCCAGTCGGCAACTTGTTACAGTAGCTTAATAAGCGTTCTCAATGCTATGCTAACTACAGTTCACACTTGAGACGTGTCCAGTCAAAAGAGTACCACCATCATAAGCTTTCACTTTCTCTCTTATCAATTTGATTTAGGCAATGATGTGTGTGGGCAATTCCCCCACTTTTCAACCTCATTCATTATCTCCAGCACAATACCAGTGTCTACATATGTGAAACAACGCTTCTCTCTGACATCACAGGATGTGATTAAAAGTAAGAAAACCTTTTCAAAACCTGCAACATGTTTCTAGCCAGAGGGAGGGTATTTTCTTGCTCCCCATGTCACTGCGGATCTCAGTGTTTGAAAGTCGCTGTTCTTAACTTTATATTTTTTTCTACAAAACGTAGAAACAGCCGTTTTCACATATGTAGACACAGTTATTATGCTGGAGATAATGAAAATGAGTTTGAAAAGTCGAGTCTACCTTTTAAGTAACTAACTGTAACCCCATCTCACTTCCTTCCATTGTATCCCCCCCCCCCCCCCCAGATGTCCTCTCTGTGTGTTGTGATAGCCTACATTCCATTGGATAACATTTAGCAGACTTGGGTTGGCGTGTTGTGACATCACAGACAGTCAGTGATAGAAGAGAGCACCAGTCCTTTGAGGTTTTTATATTATTACTGCACTTTCCCTGGCCTGAGATTCCTGCTGATTTATATTACACTTTCTCTGGCCTGAGATTCCTGTTGATTTATATTACACTTTCCCTGGCCTGAGATTCCTGTTGATTTATATTACACTTTCCCTGGCCTGAGATTCCTGTTGATTTATATTACACTTTCCCTGGCCTGAGATTCCTGTTGATTTATATTACACTTTCCCTGGCCTGAGATTCCTGTTGATTTATATTACACTTTCCCTGGCCTGAGATTCCTGTTGATTTATATTACACTTTCCCTGGCCTGAGATTCCTGTTGATTTATATTACACTTTCCCTGGCCTGAGATTCCTGTTGATTTATATTACACTTTCCCTGGCCTGAGATTCCTGTTGATTTATATTACACTTTCCCTGGCCTGAGATTCCTGTTGATTTATATTACACTTTCTCTGGCCTGAGATTCCTGTTGATTTATATTACACTTTCCCTGGCCTGAGATTCCTGTTGATTTATATTACACTTTCCCTGGCCTGAGATTCCTGTTGATTTATATTACACTTTCCCTGGCCTGAGATTCCTGTTGATTTATATTACACTTTCCCTGGCCTGAGATTCCTGTTGATTTATATTACACTTTCCCTGGCCTGAGATTCCTGCTGATTTATATTACACTTTGAGTGTAATGAGTTCTACGAATCCTCAAAGTTTCATGTTGACTCTTCAAATAAACGTAACTAAGCTTGGTCCCATGCTGTGTCAGGGTAGATAAAGGTAATGAGGAGGAAAAACGTAGAGCGTTTTTATTAAGGAGACAGATATTTTCTGTTGGTGAGGGTAGAACTCAGGCTATCTGGATCTCTGGACTGGTGTAAAAGTGCTGATAGCACTGTGATGTAGTCAATGAAAAGCTCACTCCCTTTGACAGATCAGGGCCAGTATCCACAAAATAGTTTTTTTTAGGAGTTCTGATCTAGGATCTGTCCATGTATTCTTATTCCTTATGATCTAAAAAGCAAAACGGATCCTAGATCAGTACTCCTCCTCTGATACGCTTTGTGGATAGCGGTCCAGGTTGTGAGGTGGGAACAGTGATACAGGTCCTTTCAGGTTGTGTGTGTGTGTTTTTCGGTAACCTTATATGTGGCTGTAATTAGCCTAGGGACAAGGTTTGACAAAGAGAGAGCCGGTTGGTGGATGTGACTAGTGTTTCAGTATCTGCCTGTATCCCTTTCATGTGTCCCTCCCTCCTTGTGTCTCCATCCATGGCATGTATTACAGTAGTAATAACCTGAATAAGTGTAATCTTTTACGTAATATAATAGCCCCAAGCTTTCTCTCCTTTGACATAGTTGCAGCATAGCCTACACACAGGTCAGAAACCAGGGTCCTGGCAGACACAGACATACATTCAGGCTGATATTGTTTTTAGAGCAGACTGACTGCTCAAGGGAACAGTAGCCTACTGTTCAGATAGGTTAAATGGAAACTGAAATCTGGACACGGACTGTAGGTCTATAACCTCTCACATAGCCTTAATATTATATAATATTATAACAAATATTAAGCCTTTTTTTGCAGTAAAATGATTTTTTACTAATTTTTTATGGTGCTGATTTATTTATTTCAGCCTCTTGAGAGAAGGCGAACGCGCAGTAAGCTACCATCTGTAGAGGTGATATCTTTATCGGCACCATATAAGCTGATAGTATTTAAACCACATAAGATATGCATCCAAACCGAACTGAAATCTTATCAGAAACATGTGTCGTTTTCACAGCTTTCTATTTCCTTACAACCAGTCAAACTGATATCATTTGGTAAATTTGCACACATTAAATCCCCCCTGTCCCTAAACGTATTTGCTCTGCGAAAGAAGCAGAGATGACAGAACTTTACCAATGTCAACTAGATTGAAGAATTTGTTCTATCGATTTAAGAAATGTTTCTGGTGAGCAAGCGTTTATTTAGTCTTCTGGGCAACATATAATGACAGAAGAGAAGCTTCACATATTATTATAGACAAGTTGACTAACAAATAGCCAACCAAACATTTTGGAAATTATATGCGGAAAGATATCTAAATTGGTCCAAAAATCGACTGTAGCCTACAGCATTTTCTATATTAGCAGGTTAGGATCAGGTGCGGGCCTTTTACTTTATCACATATAGTCCGGCTTTTGAGGATGAGTTATTAGCAATTGTGGGCAGTTGCAGGTGAACAAACAGCTGACCGGCCAACTTGGACTCAGGGGTAAACATTAGTCTGATATGTTACGTTTTGCATAGTATTTATTCATTTGTGGATGTCCATCCATTTCATACGATATGTTACGAATTGCAATTCGTACAATATGTTACGAATTGCAATTCGTACGATATGTTACGAATTGCAATTTGTTGTGGCTAATGTTGGCTAGGGGCTAACGCTAGGGTTGTATACCGTATTTTATGATATACTGATATTGATGCAGGGACCGGTTTGGGTTTTTACTTTAGCTTCTATGCCGGTATTTTAATGTTTGGTTTGTTAAATGTGATACGCCATGTGTAATGTTATAGTTTACTTTGCTACTTGAGTCATCTCTCTCCACGCTTTCTTTCCATTCTGCTTTCCACACAGACCTAGCCACGGCCCCCTGTCGCTCAAGGAGCGCATTTGTTGTTCTCGACCACGAAACACTTATCAACACTTTAGTTCCTACCCTGTCACAATAACTCCTCCCTGGCATTATCATTCGTTGTCATGTCAAACACTGTATTCAAAGTGCCCACTATTATATTCTAACTATAGAATTAGAATAGTCATTCTATTTCCATGATTCCAACAGTTCACCGGAGTGTTTTTAAATCGCAATTGCAACATTTGGTTAGATTATTTGCCCATATTGTGCAGCCCTACGTAGCAGTGTGGAAATTATCTCAATTGAGTGCAGAAAATGCAGAAAATTATAAAAGTGCTGAAATTTGTTTTGGTTGAAGTTGAATTGAACAGTATAAAACAATCAGAATGGAGAAAGACCCATTGAAATCTTGTTTGTGTTTAATAGATAGGTACTTTATTGATCCCGAGGGGATATTTATTCGTCAGCATGCTACGAAAAACAGGGCTGGTGCAAAATGCCAGAACGAAAATACACAGAAGACAGATACATGATACATAGTGCGGCAGTATGGAGAAGTATAAAAATACTAGAAGTCTGGAGTGCAAAAAGCTATAAAATGGCATTGCATAGTATGGGTTAATGGCTGAATATGTACACATTACATTGTTAGTGTTAGGTGAAACAAATTATTAAAATATTGCAAGGTAATATAGATAAATAAGGAATATTTGCATGGTTAACTATACTATACAGTCGTGGCCAAAAGTTCTGAGAATGACACAAGTATTGGTCTCCACAAAGTTTGCTGCCTCAGTGTTGATGATGGCAATTTGCATATACTCCAGAATGTCATGAAGAGTGATCAGATGAATTGCAATTAATTGCAAAGTCCCTCTTCGCCATGAACTTAATCCCCCAAAAACATTTCCACTGCATTTAATCCCTGCCACAAAAGGACCAGCTGCCATCATGTCAGTGATTGTCTCGTTAACACAGGTGAGAGTGTTGACGAGGACACGGCTGGAGATCACTGATTGAGTCAGAATAACAGACTGGAAGCTTTAAAAGGAGGGTAGTGCTTGAAATCATTGTTCTTCCTCTGTCAACCATGGTTACCTGAAAGGAAACATGTGCCGTCATCATTGCTTTGCACAAAAAGGGCTTCACAGGCAAGGATATTCCTGCTGGTAAGATTGCACCTAAATCAACCATTTATCGGATCATCAAGAACTTCAAAGAGAGAGGTTCAATTGTTGTGAAGAAGGCGCCAGGGCGCCCAAGAAAGTCAAGCAAGCGTCTCCTAAAGTGCACTTTGGAGGATGGCCTGGTGTCAAGAAGGGCATCAAAGAAGCCACTTCTCTCCAGGAAAAACATCAGGGACAGACTGATATTCTGCAAAAGGTACAGGGATTGGACTGCTGAGGACTGGGGTAGAGTCATTTTCTCTGATGAATCCCCTGTCCGATTGTTTGGGCCATCCAGAAAACACCTTGTCCGGAGAAGACAAGGTGAGTGCTACCATCAGTCCTGTGTCATGCCAACAGTAAAGCATCCTCAGACCATTCATGTGTGGGGTTGCTTCTCAGCCACAATTTTGCCTAAGAACACAGCCATGAATAAAGAATGGTACTAACACATCCTCCGAGAGCAACTTCTCCCAACCATCCAAGAACAGTTTGGTGACGACCAATGCCTTTTCCAGCATGATGGAGCACCTTGCCATAATGCAAAAGTGATAACTAAGTGGCTCGGGAACAAAACATCAACATTTTGGGTCCATGGCCAGGAAACTCCGCAGACCTTAATCTCATTGAGAAGTTGTGGTGTGGCGTGTGGACAAACAAAAACCCACAACTTCTCCATTGATTATGCAAGAATGGCCTGTCAGGATGTGGCCCAGAAGTTAATTGACAGCATGCCAGGGCGGATTGCAGAGGTCTTGAAAATATTGACTCTTTGCATAAACTGAATGTCATTGTCAATGAAAGCCTTTGGCACTTGGAATACTTGTACTTATACTTCAGTGTACCATAGTAACTACTGACATAAAGATCTAAGAACACTGAAGCAGCAAACTTTGTGGAGACCAGTACTTGTGTCATTCTCAAAACTTTTGGCCACGACAGTACAGGTAAATGACAGGAAGAGATACTTAAATAGCTAAATGTGCATATGATATAATTTAGGGTAATAATAATAATTCCCTTAAAATACAGTCCTTAGTGCAGGGTTTAATTACAGATAAATGCATGTATTGCACATTCGATATACTAAAAGCAATGTAAAAAGATACAACTGACAGGATACTAATATGCATTCCTGAGTGAATGACTACGTAAGTTCAGTCCAAGAATGACTTACAATATTGCACGTGATATGATATCTGTACATGAATATGTATATACAGTCCTGAATGAGTGCTGAATGAATAGGTCCTGAGTGAATGAGTGATTACAGACCAGAGTTACTCACGGATGGATGCCTAATTGTTAAACTAGGTCCTAACACCCCAACAGTTCCAGGTCTATGTTGCTGACAGTCTGTGACTGAAAGTGCTCCTCTGCATCATAACCATGGCATGCAGAGGGTGGGTAACATTGTCCATGATGGCCAGCAGTTTGGCTAGGATCCATCTCTCCGCCACCTCCGCTAGAGTGTCAAGGCTAATCCCCAGAACAGAGCTAGCCTTCCTGATCATCTTATTTACCCGAGAAGCATCACCGGCCTTTATGTTGGCACCCCAGCACACCACTGCGAAACGCACCACAGACTGGTAGAAAGTATGCAGTAGTTTACTGTACAAGTTGAAGGACCTGAGCCTCCTCAGAAAGTAAGAGTCGGCTCTGGCCCTATTTTTGTACAGAGCCACGGTGTTACCAGCCCATTCCAGCCTGTTGTCCATATTGACTCCCAGGAAGTTGTATGACCCAACCATTTCCACATCCATTCTCTGTATAAGGACTGCAGTCGGTTGGGCCTTGGTTCTCCTGAAGTCCACCACCATCTCCTTTGTTTTGCTGATGTTGAGCTGAAGGTGGTTCTGCTCACACCACACCACGAAGTCATTGATTGTGCTCCTGTACTCCTCCTCCTGCCCACCCCTGATGCACCCTACAATTGCGGAGTCATCCAAGAACTTCTGTAGGTGGCATGTTTCAGAGTTATATCTGAAGTCAGAGGTGTAGAGGGTGAACAGGAAGGGGGACAGGACCGTACCCTGGGGGGTCCCCTGTGTTGCTCACTGCCCGTTCTGACACACAGCTCTGTAGCCACACAAATTGTGGCCTACCTGTCAGGTAGTCCGTAACCCAGGAGACTAAGGGTGCTTCCACTTTCATCCTCTTTATCTTCTCACCAAGTAGCAGGGGCTGAATGGTGTTGAAGGCACTGGAGAAGTAAAAAAACATAGCCCTCGCAGTGCAACCTGCGTTGTCCAGGTGAGAGTAGGCCGTCTGCAGAAGGTAGATGATTGCATCATCCACCCCCATGTTGCGCTGAACGTCCTTAAATGTCCCAGCCAGAGCACTGACTTAAATTCGATCAAACATCTCTGGAGAGTTCTGAAAATAGCTGACAGAGCTTGAGAGGATATGTAGAGAAGAATGGGGGAAACTCCCCAAATACAGGTGTGCCAAACTTGTAGTGTCAAACCCAAGAAGACTCAAGGCTGTAATCGCTGCCATAGGTGCTTCAACAAAGTACTGAGTAAACGGTCTGAATACTTATGTATATGTGATATTTCAGTTTTAAAGTTTGTATAAATTTGCAAACATTTCTAATATCTGTTTTTGCTTTGTCATTATGGGGTGTTGTGTGTAGATTGAGGGAAAAAAAACAATTTAATCCATTTTAGAATAAGGCTGTAACGTAACAAAATGAGCAAAATGGGGTCTGAATACTTTCAGAATGCTCTATATATACAGTGGGGAGAACAAGTATTTGATACACTGCCGATTTTGCAGGTTTTCCCACTTACAAAGCATGTAGAAGTCTGTAATTTTTTATCATAGGTACTCTTCAACTGTGAGTGACGGAATGACATAAGTATTTGATACATCAGAAAAGCAGAACTTAATATTTGGTACAGAAACCTTTGTTTGCAATTACAGAGATCATACGTTTCCTGTAGTTCTTGACCAGGTTTGCACACACTGCAGCAGGGATTTTGGACCACTCCTCCATACAGACCTTCTCCAGATCCTTCAGGTTTCGGGGCTATCGCTGGGCAATACGGACTTTCAGCTCCCTCCAAAGATTTTCAATTGGGTTCAGGTCTGGAGACTGGCTAGGCCACTCCAGGACCTTGAGATGCTTCTTACGGAGCCACTCCTTAGTTGCCCTGGCTGTGTGTTTTGGGTCGTTGTCACGCTGGAAGACCCAGCCACGACCCATCTTCAATGCTCTTACTGAGGGAAGGAGGTTGTTGTCCAAGATCTTGCGATACATGGCCCCATCCATCCTCCCCTCAATACGGTGCAGTCGTCCTGTCCCCTTTGCAGAAAAGCATCCCCAAAGAATGATGTTTCCACCTCCATGCTTCACGGTTGGGATGGTGTTCTTGGGGTTGTACTCATCCTTCTTCTTCCTCCAAACAAACTCCACTCCTCCAAGCGAGTGGAGTTTAGACCAAAAAGCTCTATTTTTGTCTCATCAGACCACATGACCTTTTCCCATTCCTCCTCTGGATCATCCAGATGGTCATTGGCAAACTTCAGACGGGCCTGGACATGTGCTGGCTTGAGCAGGGGGACCTTGCGTGCGCTGCAGGATTTTAATCCATGATGGCGTAGTGTGTTACTAATGGTTTTCTTTGAGACTGTGGTCCCAGCTCTCTTCAGGTCATTGACCAGGTCCTGCCGTGTAGTTCTGGGCTGATCCCTCACCTTCCTCATGATCATTGATGCCCCACGAGGTGAGATCTTGCATGGTGCCCCAGACCGAGGGAGATTGACCGTCATCTTGAACTTCTTCCATTTTCTAATAATTGCGCCAACAGTTGTTGCCTTCTCACCAAGCTGCTTGCCTATTGTCCTGTAGCCATCCCAGCCTTGTGCAGGTCTACAATTTTATCCCTGATGTCCTTACACAGCTCTCTGGTCTTGGCCATTGTGGAGAGGTTGGAGTCAGTTTGATTGAGTGTGTGGACAGGTGTCTTTTATACAGGTAACGAGTTCAAATAGGTGCAGTTAATACAGGTAATGAGTGGAGAACAGGAGGGCTTCTTAAAGAAAAACTAACAGGTCTGTGAGAGCCGGAATTCTTACTGGTTGGTAGGTGATCAAATACTTATGTCATGCAATAAAATGCAAATTAATTATTTAAAAATCATACAATGTGATTTTCTGGATTTTGGTTTTAGATTCCGTCTCTCACAGTTGAAGTGTACCTATGATAAAAATTACAGACTTCTACATGCTTTGTAAGTAGGAAAACCTGCAAAATCGGCAGTGTATCAAATACCTGTTCTCCCCACTGTATACACAAGTTGTGTTTTGGCTGTAGACTCAGGCTTCTACTCTGCTTTAGTATGTTTAGACTTTTTTCCTGTAGCTTCAATGCTCTTAATAAAAAAAAAAAAATGTTCACAGGCTCTGTCTTCTCTCTTCTCTCTCATGTCTCAGAGCTAAGAACTCGACTCTGTACTGAGGGCCCTACACAGGATCTCTAAGACACCACGCTGAGGTTGGAAGAGGTGAGTCCTTCATACTTCATAGTGCAAGGCAAAGAATATAAATGTGAAGGCATTGAATAGAAACGTCCCCCTCCCTCCTCTCACTCAACTGTCATGCGGTAAATATGGCTTCCTAATGTCTGGACTCTATGGTGTGGATTAGACTTTTCCCAGTTTAAACAAGGCCCTGATGCATACGTGTGTGTGAGTTGTAGATTCCACCAGCTTCCTTTTGTATAGGGTCTACTCCACAATTAGGTGATTGTCGGTGATTTCTGGGTGTAATTGTATTTGGGCTGGAGGTTGGTTTTACCTGCCCTCTCTGTTCATTGTACCAAGTGTAAGATAATGAAACTTTGTGTGTGTGGATGGCTGCACAGTGAACTCTCCTCCCCTGCTCCTCTCCCCAGCCAGAGCCCACTGTGTGTGTTGGCCTACTAACTAACCCACCTTACTCTCCCTGTTCCTTAGCCAGAGCTACAGTACCTACCAACTCACTGTCGTGTCTTGAGTATCATTAATGTGATGACATGATATTTTATCAAATCGATTACCTAACGTTTAATTGATTACGTGATTGAATTAAATCATGCAACAATTAACTCATTAATAACCTTGGGCACCACGGAGAAGTTTATTTAAGGAGTTCCGTTTTAACTCTTGCGATAGTAAAGATCTCTTACATTTCAGTCATCAGTCAGTCATTAATTAATCGTTACCTTCTATTAGTCTCCTCTGAACGTCGTAAATTATATCTGCACGAACCTTAGTCTACATGATGAATCAACAATACACAAATTGGCTTAATTATTTATTTACTAACTACCTAAATAAATCACACAGAATTACATACATACAACAGGATAGATTATACATTGATTACTAATCATGTCATGAAAAGTCCCTAGTGGATTAACCCGATATGACGGCTGGTTATACACACCGGAAGGGGGTTGGGGAAAGAAAGGGCAGGAGGAGGAAAGACAAAGGAATTCAACTCGTACATACAGTTGAATACTACGCTCATGGTAAATATGGATATTTAGCACCCTAACAACCGCTCGTTCGGATTTAGAAATGTAATACATATTTACGCTTATGCCTTTGTCGTCTCGCTCTGTTAACGCCCTTATTGTCTGTTGGAACTGCTCTTCGTTCTGGAAGTGTTCGTTAAAAATGGATACATCATTGTCACCCAGTGGTGAGTTTGTTCTCCTTGCGTCTTTGTTAGACTGAATCCTTCAGAGGTACACACGCAGTGGTCCTTGGTCGAGTTTAATGGGTTAAACAGTACTTAAACAGCTGCAGACTGAATGTTCCTGTGTAGTCTCCCATCTTCTTCACTCGAGAGGGCTAGAACCATTTTTCCAGAAATTCCAGAAAATTATGTCATGGCTTTAGAAGCTTCTGATAGGCTAATTGACATAATTTGAGTCAATTGGAGGTGTACCTGTGGATGTATTTCAGGGCCTACCTTCAAACTCAGTGCCTCTTTGCTCGAAGATGCTGGAGGAAACCGGTACAAAAGTATCTATATGCACAGTAAAACGAGTCCTATATCGACATAACCTGAAAGGCAGCTCAGCAAGGAAGAAGCCAATGCTCCAAAGCCAGGCTACGGTTTGCAACTGCACATGGGGACAGGTGCACTTCACAAAATAGATGGCATCATGAGGAAGGAAAATTATGTGGATATATTGAAGCAACATCTCAAGACATCAGTCAGGAAGTTGAAGCTTGGTCGCAAATGGGTCTTCCAAATGGACAATGACCCCAAGCATACTTCCAGAGTTGCGGAAAAATGGCTTAAGGACAACAAAGTCAAGATATGTGAGTGGTCATCATAAAGCCCTGACTTCATATAGAACATTTGTGGGCAGAATTGAAAAAGGTATGTGTGAACAAGGAGGCCTACAAACCTGACTCAGTTACACCAGTTCTGTCAAGAGGAAAGTGCCAAAATAAAAACAACTTATTGTGGGAAGCTTGTGGAAGTTTACACTAAACGTTTGACCCAAGTTAAACAATTTAAAGGCAATGCTATCAAATACTAATTGAGTGTATGTAAACTTTTGACCCACTGGGAATGTGATGAATGAAATAAAAGCTGAAATAAATCATTCTCTACTATTATTCTGGCATTTCACATTCTTAAAATAAAGTGGTGATCCTAACTGACCTAAGACAGGGACTTTTTACTAGGATTAAATGTCAGGAATTGTGAAAAACTGAGTTTAAATGGATTTGGCTTCAACTGTATTTTATACAACATTCAGATGCAAACCTCATAATTGAGGAACATGTAGAAACAGAGGTAATGTGGTTATACTGTATTTCATGATGAAATGAATGAAACAAAGTCGACATGGTCGTAGCTGGCTTCTCCACCGACTGTTTCCACATTCTCTAAAATAGGAATATGGTTTAATTATCCAATACTCGGATGTAGGAGTTTTTGGGCGGGAGAGATCCATTGTTCTACTAAGAGATATCCTCTGACTCTCTCTTTCTGCATGTCCAGAGAGAGAGAGTCAACTGCAACTAACAGGAGAGGGGGGGGGGGTGTTCACAGCTCTGCCTAAAATATCCACTAAAAGGGAGGCGAAGGTCATGACACCACCTCGGTCACCACCTCTCCTCTCTCCTCTCCCTAGACATCACCCAGCCGGTGGAGGAGTCGTCATCATCATCCTCATGACCCAGAGGCCCGGCCATGGCTGCGCTGTCTATGTGGCCCAGCTGACAGTCCTCTTCTCCCTGGCCCTGCTGCTGTGTCCCCTGGGGAGGGCACTAGGCGAGGACCAGGCATCTCCGGCCCAGGTGCTGCAGGGCCTGCTGGAGCGCTATGGGGACAACGCCACCATCTCTGTCCCCCAGCTCCGCTCTCTGCTGGCCCGACTTGGTGCACCTGGTCAGGGGGACAACAGCACCGCATCAGAGAGGACGGCTCCACCTGCTCCGCCCAAAGTCAACCTGTCCAAAGTAAGTAGGCATTGTCATATGTTAACCTTTTATTTGAATTATCTTAAATTAGGTAAACACCGATTTGTTTCATTTTCACGTATGTTGACACTTAGAGACCCTAATTTACATAACCGTAGGTGTTTGTTGGGACGGTGTACTCCTGAATACAGGGTGGGTGTCATTTCAATCATATAAATATAATTCATCGAATGGCAGTCGAGCATCGATTATCATGTCACCAGAATAAGACCCTTGATATTTATTGGAAAGGAGCATCAAGCTCATCACCACTCTATTAAGTTTTATCATAATTGATTTAATCTGTAGCCTGAGTCGTAGTGGGAGGACTACACGCCATATCATCGCTTTAATCCAAGTTTACTTCTATATGATAGTTATTATATCAATATTTGCGTGTAAATACATTTTCCACCTTCCTTTTTCGCATTAATAAATTTTTGTAAAACAAACAAAAATATAGAAAATGATTGGTTTCTGTCTGTCTGGGACCGGTTGAGGTTTCTTTTTCTGCTCGGTGTATGTGTATCAGACCTGGGTTCAAATACTATGCTATACTATACTAAATTACTTTCACATGCATTTAAAGTAAGTCAGCCTATTTGTATACATTTTATTTGAAGAGAAAAGTAGTTGAATATTTGAATGTACAGTATTTGGAAATACACTTGGAAAGTATTTGAAAATACTAAAATACACTGATTCAATTACATTTCCATACATTTAACCCGGGTATTTTAAGATACTTTCAAATACAATTTGGGAAACCTTTGTTATTTTTTATTTTTTTTTACAAATAACCATTCAAATACTTAAATAAAAGTACTTGCTTTGGGCTGTGTATTTGAAAAATACTCAAACATACAGAAAAAGTATTTTAAATACCAGATACTCAAATACACATGTATTTGAACCCAGGTCTGGTCTGTATGTGCGAATGCGCGTGTGTGTGTGTCACTGAGTGAGTTCTATTAACCTGAGTCGCGGTGCACCAGTCTGTGACGTGAACGGGCAAAAGTGGTTTAAAAATCTTTCTTTAACCTGTCTCCTCCCCTTCATCTACACTGATTGAAGTGGATTTAACAGGTGACATCAATAAGTGATCATCGCTTTCCCCTGGATTCACCTGGTCAGTCTATGTCATGGAAAGACCAAAGCTGTGTTCGAATACCCATACTAACATACTGTATATACATACTTAATGAGTATATACTATTAGTTAATTTTAGTATACTGTAAACGAACGGTATTGTTTAAGTTGAGCGTACTAGAGCTTCGCCTGTCTACCGGACGTCGATGCTGTTGCTATGCCCTCCTATTGATAGCTTGTTAGCATAACAAATTACTAGCTAAACATTTTACGATTTCGTAAAATTTAATCTGGAGTGCCAGAGTGGGCTCTGGGCGTTTTGTAAATCCAAAGCATTGTCAGATTGTACATTTCGCACTCGGAGCGTTCGTAAATTCATCAGTTATTCTGCGCGAGAGTGCTCTGAAATCGGGGTAGCTTAATTAAGAGTTAACAATGTCCATTGAAATGCACAATGACTATACCACTTAGCTAAGAATGATGTGAATAATCAAGTCAATAAACATTGGGTAGTTAGTTAGATAGCAGATAGTTAATATACTGCCTGGTGAGTTCAATGTATTAGTAGCCAACTAACTTTAGGTAACTAGCTAACATACCGTTACATACTGCTGTAATGCTATGTCGTTCGTAAGGATAGCGTAGCTAACAAATTATCAGCCAACGTGTAATGTAACTTATTTTATCGTTCAACATTTTCTTAACATTTGTCATAATTAGTTAAAGCAATGACATTGGATCTGCTCTCGTCGGACTTCTGAAAACGTTGTAAAGCCACACCCATTTTCTGAATAATTGCGTTATGGGCCCTAAAATCACGGAAATAGCGTCCACTGCGTGTATACTTCGTATTTTGGCGAATTTAGTACTACATACATACTATGACCAATAAGCATACTATATACTCAATTCACGTCACAAATAGTACGGTTAGTGCGGTTAGTATGAGTATTCGAACACAGCTCAGGTGTCCCTTATGTTTTGTACACTCATTGGGAAGGCAGATAAAGCATTTTTAACAAAAGGAATCACTTTTGCATGTGAAAACACAATCTTACTCATTATTCAAAGTGCTTAATCTAGCCTAGGCTACGTCACTTTTATTTTAAGCAGAAGTCACTTGTTTTGAGCAGAACGTGGCACCTGGCTCACGCTCGGAAGGCAGCCCTGTTTCAAAACTAATGCAATCACTTTTCACCCAATGCAAACTCTGTGCCAGATGATCAAATCCCCTCAGTGACTGACTGTGTATGTTTCCCTCCACAGTGCTTACCTGCAGACACTCTGGCGGTGTATAGTATAAGCGAGCAGTCTCGTCTGGATTGGCGTGGTTTACAGGAGCTCTGCCCCACCCTTCTGCAGCAATTGGATGCCGGTGCCTGTGGAGTGGAGAAAGGGGAGGAGCTTATCAAAGACCCGCCTTCCAAACCCACTGCTGCAGAAGGTGAGCCTCTAAACTTATAATCAGTATTCACAATAAATGTTCTATATCAATCAATCAAAAGTATTTATAACGCCAATTTTATATCAGCACTTGCCACAAAGTGCGTATACAGAAACCCAGCCTAAAATCCCAAAAAACAAGAAATGCACATGTAGATGCACTGTGGCTAGGAAAAACTCCCTAGAAAGGCAAGAACATAAGAAGAAACCAAGAGAGGAACCAGGGTCTGAGGGGTGGCCAGTCCTCTTCTGGCTGTGCCGGGTGGAGATTATAAGAGTACATGGCCAGATCGTTCTTCAAGATGTTAAAACGTTCATAGATGACCAGCAGGGTCAAATAATAAGGATGCATCAGGTCAGCACCTCAGGAGTAAATATAAGTTGGCTTTTCATAGCCGGGGAAAGGGTAGGGCTGGGCGATATATTGAGTTTGATTAATTCTAATGTATGTTTTTGCACGATATTCCAAATGCCAGTATGGCAAGAATCAAGGATTTTGTTATTTTTCATTTTTATGAGCGTTGTACATTTGTTCTCATGTACTTTTGTTCTCATGTTGTATTTTTGGTCTCGTCTCCTTCACACCTCTGTGAACCTTCCCATTTATACCAGAGATCTGTATATAATGACTAGATGCACGTCTCCACCCTAACAACGGGAGTCATAGTCCCAAAGGCGGGAAGGCAGGTCCAAAATAAGCCTACAGAAACACATTGGCCTTATTTTGGACAGATTTTAGCGCTTTGCCTCTTCATCTATGGTTTACACACACACACACACCAAGTCCTTCCCCCTGCCTCTCACGCCTCTCTGACAAGAGGTTTCAGCTTGCTATTTGCATTTGAGGTTTGTTCCATATGGACACCAAAAGACGTTGACATTTACTGTATTAGAGGATAAGTAAACTTTTCTAACGATGTCCTTTTTATGTCTGAACTACTCAAATTGCGCGCAGAGTAGACAATTAACATTGATTCTGGAAAATGAATGCTCAGTTTGTCGCGCGCGGCATTCGGTTGCCACGTACCTCTAGCAGCATTTTAGCCAAAGACTGTTATACTAGCTGTCTAGTCTGTGTTTTATAAATGTGCAATAAGCATAAAACACAAAATGTATACGGAATTGGCAACTCGTTCTCAGAAATAAGGTAAGCCACTTGATTTCAAACAGTTGGAAACAGTTGGAGACAGACAGAAGGGTGTGTTCATAACAATTCAACTGTTCAACCAAATTGGATCAACTTAAAATATAAAGATTAGCTGGCTACTCACTAGCACGTGGGCTTAAGAGATTGTTGATGAGACCTGGGTTCATTTTCTATAGCCTAATGCCTGGTTAGAAGTTAGTCATGATTAGTGAACGTGCATTATGCATGGTTCTAGTTGTTTGTATACATACATACATACATACATACATACATACATACATACATACATACATACATACATACATACATACATACATACATACATACATACATACATACATACATACATACACAAATAAATATATATATTTATATACACATACAGTTGAAGTCGGAAGTTTCCATACACCTTAGCCAAATACATTTAAACTCAGTTTTTTACAATTCCTGACATTTAATCCTAGTAAAAATTCCCTGTCTAAGGTCGCTTTTATTTATTTTCATCACATTCCCAGTGGGTCAGAAGTTTACATACACTCAATTAGTATTTGGTAGCATTGCTTTTAAATTGTTTAACTTGGGTCAAATGTTTCGGGTAGCCTTCCACAAGCTTCCCACAATAAGTTGGGTGAATTTTGGCCCATTCCAAATGGCAGAACTGGTGTAACTGAGTCAGGTTTGTAGGCCTGCTTGCTCGCACACGCTTTTTCAGTTCTGCCCACAACTTTTCTATAGGATGGAGGTCAAGGCTTTGTGATGGCCACTCCTTTACCTTGACTTTGTCCTTAAGCCATTTTGCCACAATTTAGGAAGTATACTTGGGGTCGTTGTCCATTTGGAAGACCCATTTGCGACCAAGCTTTAACTTCCTGACTGATGTCTTGAGATGGTGCTTCAATATATCCACATAATTTTCCTTCCTCAAGATGCCATCTATTTTGTGAAGTGCACAAGTCCTTCCTGCAGCAATGCACCCCCACAACATGATGCTGCCACCCCCGTGCTTCACGGTTGGGATGGTGTTCTTCGGCTTGCAAGCCTCCCACTTTTCACTCCAAACATAACAATGGTCATTATGGCCAAACAGTTCTATTTTTGTTTCATCAGACCAGAGGACATTTCTCCAAAAAGTATGATCTTTGTCCCCATGTGCAGTTGCAAACCGTAGTCAGGCTTTTTTATGGCGGTTTTGGAGCAGTGGCTTTTTCCTTGCTGAGCGGCCTTTCAGTTTATGTCGTTATAGGACTCGTTTTACTGTGGATATATATACTTTCGTACCTGTTTCCTCCAGCATCTTCACAAGGTCCTTTGCTGTTGTTCTGGGATTGATTTGCACCAAAGTATGTTCATCTCTAGGAGACAGAATGTGTCTCCTTCCTGAGAAGTATGATGGCTGCGTGGTCCCATGGTGTTTATACCTGCGTACTATTGTTTGTATAGATGAATGTGGTACCTTCAGGCTTTTGGAAATTGCTCCCAAGGATGAACCAGACTTGTGGAGGAATACAATTTTTTTTCTGAGGTCTTGGCTGATATCTTTTGATTTTCCCATGATGTCGAGCAAAGAGGCACTGAGTTTGAAGGTAGGCCTTCAAATACATCCAAAGGTACACCTCCAATAGACTCAAAATATGTCAATTAGCCTATCAGAAGCTTCTAAAGCCATGACATAATTTTCTGGAATTTTCCAAACTGTTTAAAGGCACAGTCAACTTAGTGTATGTAAATGTCTGACCCACTGGAATTGTGATATATTGAATTATAAGTGAAATAATCTGTCTGTAAACAATTGTTGGAAGAATTTCTTGTGTCATGCACAAAAAGTAGATGTCCTAACTGAATTGCCAAAACTATAGTTTGTTAACATGAAATCTGTGGAGTGGTTGAAAAATGAGTTTTAATGACTTCAACCTAAGTGTATGTAAACTTCCGACTTCAACTGTATATATATAAAATGTAACCTTTTATTTAACTAGGCAAGTCAGTTAAGAACAAATTCTTATTTACAATGACGGCCTACACCGGCCAAACTCGGACGACGCTGGGCCAATTGTTCACCGCCCTATGGAACTCCCAATCACGGCCGGTTGTGATATAGTCTGGATTCGAACCAGGTTGTCTATAGTGACGCCTCTAGCACTGATATGCTGTGTCTTAGACCACTGCGCCACTTGTGAGCCCAAATGAATGAAGGAACGCATAACGCCGCACTCAACAGGCTGTCGATCAATCTGCGTCACGCGGTTCAAAACAACTGGACTTCTGTACGTTCAAAAGAACTGGGAAAAATCGATTTGAAATGTCATCCAACTCGGAATTTGAATTCGTAAACTCATGCCTCTTTCTAAGGGTGTGTTCTTAAATTCAATCTGGAGTGCCAGAGTGTGCTCAGAGTGTCTTCTGGGCATTCGTAAATTTAGAGCGTTTCACTCTCGTAGCGTTCAGAGCGCACACTGGACAAGGAGTAGAGTTGATCCGAGCGGTCTGACCATCACAACGGCAGTCAAGAAAACAAGCTAACTGGCTAACGTTGGCTCGCTTGCTAGCTACATCAAGACACAAATAAGAGAACACCTCACTTGTTCACAAAAAATATTGTTCTCACATATTAGTGTTATTTAACACTGTAAATTAAAGGAATGAGTGGTTTGGGTGGATTTTTCTTTTAACAAAAATATATGGAAATTACAACCAACTAACTGATTTCAGCATAACTGCAATAATGGAGGAGGCAAGTTGAAGGGGGAGAAGATAAAGAACTTGTCTGTCGGCCCTGCATTAAAGACCAAAATTGGTTAAAGAAAACTGTTATAAATAAAAAAGTATACCAGTTTTGTTTAAGGACCAGAAGATTGACAGCTGCGCCATACAGGTTGCAAAATAGTTGAAGAGATTTTCGATGTACCGATTCCATGGCACATGGTTTATGAACTGAACGAAACGACAACGTATTCAAAACTTATTTAAAAAAATTTTTATTTGAATGATTATACAAAATTCTTGCAACTAGTAGAATGTTATATATATATATATATATATATATATATATATATATATATATACTGAATAAAAATATAAACGCAACATGCAACAATTTCAATTATTTTGTTTATGGATCTCACATGAGCGCAGCCATGGGTGGGCCTGGGTAGGCATAGGTGTGGCATATCAAGAAGCTGATTAAACAGCATGATCATTACAAAGGTGCACCTTGTGCTGGGGACAATAAAAGGCCACTCTAAATGTGCAGTTTGTCACACAACACAATGCCACAGATGTCTCGAGTTGAGGGAGCTTGAAATTGACATGCTGACTGCAGGAATGTCGTTCAAAGCTGTTGCCTGAGAATTGAATGTTAATTTCTCTAACAAGCCACCTCCCAACTTATTTTTTGAGAATTTTACAGTACGTCCAACCGGCCTCAAAACCGCAGACCACGTGTATGATGTTGTGTGGGTGAGCAGTTTGCTGATGTCAACATTGTGAACAGTGGGGTTATGGTATGGGCAGGCATACGCTACGGACAACGAACACTATTGCATTTTATCGATGGCTATTTTAATGCAGAGAGATACTTTGATGAGATCATTCATCCGCTGCCATCACCTCATGTTTCAGCATGATATTGCACAGCCTCATGTCGCAAAGGATCTGTACACAAGTCCAGGAAGTTGAAAATGTCCCAGTTCTTCCATGGCCTGCCTACTCACCAGACATGTCCCCATTGAGCATGTTTGGGATGCTCTGGATCGACGTGTACGACAGCGTGTTCCAGTTCCTGCCAATATCTAGCACAGCCATTGAAGATGAGTGGGACAACATTCCACAGGCCACAATCAGCTGCCTGATCAACTCTATGCAAAGAGGCAAATGGTGGTCACACCAGATACTGACTGGTTTTCTCATCCACTCTCCTACCTTTTTTTTAAAAGATATCTGTGACCAACAGTTGCATCTGTATTCTGTATTCTCACTGAAATGAAATCCATAGAATTAGGGCTTAACAAATTTATTTCAGTTGACTGATTTCCTTAAATGAACTGTAACTCAGTAAAATCTTTTAAATGGTTGCATATTGCCTTTATTTTTGTTCAGTATATTTAAAATATATATATTAAAATATATATATATATATATGGGGCATTGTAAATGCATACATTGTGAGATTGTGTCTTCTATCAATCTGCAATATTAAAGCTGATCTACCCCCTATAAAAAAAAAAAAATATGGAAAAAAAAGAAAGTCGCCTAGTACGAAGGGCAATGCGCAATCGTCAAGAAATTTGCTTATCGAGGTGTCAAGCTCCCTGAGGAACTCTCTTAGGGAACCTGGTGGACGATAGATGACAACAATGTTAAGCTTGAGTGGATAAGTGACAGTGACAGCATGGAATTCAAATGAGGAGATGGACAGGCGAGAGAGAAATCGAGAATCTCAAATTATGAGGAATTAGTAGCTCTGTGCCACCACTGTGACGACCAGATGCTCTCGGACTATGAGAGAAATTGCAGATGGAGAGA
This sequence comes from Thymallus thymallus, assembly GCA_023634145.1. Taxonomy (NCBI): domain Eukaryota; kingdom Metazoa; phylum Chordata; class Actinopteri; order Salmoniformes; family Salmonidae; genus Thymallus; species Thymallus thymallus. The sequence goes on along the minus strand of CM042401.1, from coordinate 6,488,261 downwards.
GACCAGCTGGAGTAGCAGTGTTCTCTGGGGTGATCCATGTCTCCGTCAGGGCCAAAAGGTCAAGGGGCTGAAGAGCAGTCCCATGCTGCGTCTTCAGAGCATGTGCGGACCAGCTGGCTGGAGTGTTTACGGACATATTCAATTTCTCCCTATCCCAGTCTGTTATCCCCACTTGCTTGAAGATGTCCACCATGTTTTCGATTCTCCAACAAGCGAAGGTTGACTATTGCCCTGTAGCACTCACTTCTGTCAACATGAAGTGCTTAGTTAAGGCTCATATCACCTCCACATTACCAGAGCCACTACAATTTGAATACCGCCCCAACAGATCCATGGATGACGCAGTCGCCATCGCTCTGCACACTTCCTTATCCCCATCTGGACAAGACGAATACATACGACTACAGCTCAGCCTTCAACACCCTAGTGCCCTCCAAGCTCATCACTAAGCTTGGTGCCCTGGGTCTGAACCCCGCCCTGTGCAACTGTGTCATGGACTTCCTGACGGTCCAACCCCAGTTGGTGAAGGTAGGCAACAACACCTCCACTCTGCTGATCCTCAACACAGGGGCCCCACAAGGGGTGTGTGCTCAGCCCCCTCCTGTACTCCCTGTCCACCCATGACTGCGTGGCCACGCACGTCTTCAACTCAATCATCAAGTTTGCAGACGACACAACAGTGGTAGGCCTGATTACCAACAACGACGAGACAGCCTACAGGGAGGAAGTGAGGGCCCTGGCGGATTGGTGCCAGGAAAATAACCTCTCCCTCAACGTCAACAAAACTAAGGAGCTGATGGTGGACTTCAGGAGACCATAGAGAGCACACCCCATCCACATTAACAGGGCCGAAGTGGAGAGGGTGAATAGCTTCAAGTTCCTCGGCGTACACATCACTGACAACCTGAAATGGTCCATCCACACAGATAGTGTGGTGAAGAAGGCACAAGAAATTCAACTGCAGGGCTCTCCAGAGGGTGGTGCAGTCATCCCAACGCATCACTGCACACTGAATCGCATATAGTGATTCATAATGTTAGTGTCTGTTCAACACATACTTTTGAGACTAGTCTAGCAACGCTAGCTCGATACCTAACTCCAAATTAAATCTTCTAAGAAGATGTTTCACAAGCTCTCACTGTTGTGGTATTGATGGTATTCGTCCCTCTCTGTGTCCTAATTTCATATCTGGCAGGAGAAGCATTGATATAAGATGTACTTTGGCCCAGAGATATATTTTCACTCTCTCATCTTCCACTAATGCCTGGAGTTCTCTCCCCAGTTTTGGCAGAGTCTGGGCAGTGCAGACCTGGGTTCAAATAGTATTTTAACGTTCGCTTGAGCCTGCCTGGAGTACTAGATGGTGTGGCATGAACTTTTGAAACTATTCCATTGGCTCTATTGTGCCAGGCAAGCTCAATCAATCACAGCAAAAAGATTTCTAATACTAATTCAACCCAGGACTAGGACAGGGTATTTGGCCAGCCGTGACTCGGGCTGAGGTGTTGCAATGTCACCAAAGTACTAACTGATCTGCTGCTGCTGGGATGCTGTCTGCAGTGGGGGCAGAGTGATGTTGGTCCGATGTGTAGGGTTTGGTCCTTTTAAATGTTTCACAATTCTTTACAGGTGACACTACTATGCTAAAGACTGTCTGTGATTAAGTTAATATGGTTGTTTTACCTATTTTGAAATGCACTAATTGTAAGTCACTCTAGATAAGAGCATCTACTAAATTATTCAAATATAATGTTCTAACCACGGTGTCCAGGATGTAGTTCTCAGTAATACCGCTCTACCAGAAAAGAATGTGGGATGGAGAAATTATTTTCATGTGTTTACGATGCAGTCTCTTCCAGTCACTGGTCCCCCCCTTCCCACAGGTGCTTATGGTACCACCTTGGGATATATTTCCCTCTCATACCCTTCATATATATATGATGTCAACATTACTCCTTCTGCAGTCATAATCATTGTGTCACAGCAAACAGAGTAATTCTCATATGTTTATATACTCTCATAATACAGACACAAACGGCATGTGTGTGTTAACCCCCTCACCCTCCATTTATCCCTCACTCTCCACATACTCCCCTATCCCCTCAAAGGTCCTCTTAAGAAAAACCTGCCTGGGGTCCACACCTTACTGGGGTAATGGCCCACTCCAGGGCCCTCTCCTGACATTCCTCCACATACTGTATTCCCTTTGTCATTCGCCCATACGTGTTGGAGGAAGTAAAGAGGGCCTCTCAACAAAACAACAATGCACCACCGACCAAGCACACTTCTTCACCTCCCTCTGGGCATTTCCTTATTTTCTTTCTCTGTCTTCTCCCTCCCTTTCTTCCTTCCTGGGGTTGTAATAATCACCTTGGGAATTGTCTTGTTCAACCAAACATCAAAGAGCTACTGTTTCTTCAGTGATTCTCTGGATTGATTGTTCTCTCTGTGTTGTCTTTGCCCTCAGAACAGCCTCAATTCGTCGGGGCATGGACTCTACAAGGTGTCGAAAGTGTTCCACAGGGATGCTGGCCCATGTTGGCTCCAATACTTCCCACAGTTATGTCAAGTTGGCTGGATGACCTTTGTGTGGTGGACCATTCTTGATAGACACGGGAAACTGTTAAGTGTGGAAAAACCCAGCAGCGTTGCAGTTCTTGACACAAACCGGTGCACCTGGCACCGACTACCATACCCCGTTCAAAGGCACTTAATTATTTTGTCTTGCCCCTTCCCCTCTGAATGGCACACATGCACAATGCATTTCTCAATTGTCGCAAGGCTTTAAAATCCTTCTTTAACCTGTCTCCTCCCCTTCATCTACTCTGATTTGAAGTGGATTTAACAAGTGACATTTATAAGGGATCATAGCATTCACCTGGTCAGTCTATGTCATGGAAAGTGTGGGTGTTCTTTGTTTTGTATACTCAGTGTATATAGGCCATCTGTGAGACTGGTTCTCCTTGGAGAGAACTGGCTGGCTGCTGGCTGAGAGGCTGGCTGGCTGAAAGCCTAACTGGTTGGCTGAGAGCCTAGCTAGCTGGCTGGCTGGCTGACTGAGAAGCTGGCAGGCAGAGAGACTGGCTTTAGAGTACAGTCTCCCTAACCTCACCTCAGTGAAACCTGGCCAAGTGGGCATTTGCTGCTCCCAATGTCCTGCAACTTTCTTTCTCAAAGTAATATTGGTGAGTTGGGTGTAAAAATAATAATAGTAAAGCATGAAAAAGTAATGAAGAGCAATGAGTTGAGGTGGTGGTGCCCTTATAAAGCCCCTTGACTTTCAATGGGTTGAGGTGGTGGTGCCCTTATAAAGCCCCTTGACTTTCAATGGGTTGAGGTGGTGGTGCCCTTATAAAGCCCCTTGACTTTCAATGGGTTGAGGTGGTGGTGCCCTTATAAAGCCCCTTGACTTTCAATGGGTTGAGGTGGTGGTGCCCTTATAAAGCCCCTTGACTTTCAATGGGTTGAGGTGGTGGTGCCCTTATAAAGCCCCTTGACTTTCAATGGGTTGAAGTGGTGGTGCCCTTATAAAGCCCCTTGACTTTCAATGGGTTGAAGTGGTGGTGCCCTTATAAAGCCCCTTGACTTTCAATGGGTTGAGGTGGTGGTGCCCTTATAAAGCCCCTTGACTTTCAATGGGTTGAGGTGGTGGTGCCCTTATAAAGCCCCTTGACTTTCAGTGTTTGTCTCCAGTCCTCCAGTACCCCCAACAGCACACATTTTGGTTCTTGCCCCCTAACAAACTCACCTGATTCAACTCATCATGGGCTTGATGAGTAGTTAATCAGTTGAATCAGGTGTGTTTGTCCAGGGATACAGCAAAAATGTGAGCTGTTTTGGGTACTTGATGACTGGAGTTGGAAACACTGGCTTAGTTGATATGTAACTGTTCAGAGAGAAAATGAAGGCTGTTTCTAGCTCCCCTCTCCTGTTCAGGCAGCGTCTGTCGTGATTCAGCAGGGTTCCGACCCTGCCCTGGGGCTGCTATCAGCCAGCTAGTGGAGTGGTGCAGAGCAGACACACACCTGGCCAGAGAGACAATGGTGTGTGTGTGTACGGCGGTAAACCGCATTTTAGTATACACCAGTATTGATGCACGGACCGGTTTGGATTTTTACCTTATATAACGATATTTCAATGTTTGGTTTGTTAAATGTAATGTGAATGTTATAACTGAGTAAAGAAAGTAGAAAAATTATGGCAATCATCTGTTTTTACCGCCTTAACAGACCGCTAACAGTTGAGAACTGCACATTTCCTAGCAAGAGCTTTGGGTGCGCACATGTACTTTTTTGCCATTAATCTTGCCTTGTGAGGCAGGGGGCCTCTCAAGTGGGGCAGTGGTCACTACAGACCCGGGTTCGATCCTGGTCTACCCACCTGGTCTAGCGTATTTTGTTTGGAAAGTTTACCGACAAATTAGCTGTTTCCATCAGGCTTGTCGTGACATTTTTTATCCGGCTTTACTCTCATAAAAAGGTTGGATGGAAACCTGGTTATAGAGGAGAATAATTATTCTGATAAAGTAAAAGTGACTTTTTCACAAAATAGAGGCATACAAAGACCAAAACAATGTTTTGACAAATGAATGAAATGCAGAAAATTGTTTTGGTTTGAAGTTCGATTGAACAGTATAAAACAGTCAGAGAGAAAGCCCCATGAAAACCATCTTAAAATGTATTTGTTGCCACCCTAGGGCCATGCACTACTCACAAAGCATATTTAGAACTTTTATTATATAAAAACATAAAAAACCCATAAATACTGTAAAAAGTAGAAGAATATTGTAATATAATATTTTGGCCATATTGCCAAGCCCTGTGTGTGTTTTGTGTCCAGCATCTCTGTCTTTTCCCTGGTTTATCTGATCCCTCTTGCATTGAGTGCTCCCTAATATCCTCCTGCATTGTGCTCCAGCTCAAAGCACCAGTGGTTCCATTCCATCCTGACTACATCATAATGGCCTGAGGATGCTGCTGCTCTGATACCTGATCTCTGATGACATAATTACTCCCTAATTATATCCCTCTCATCTTAATCACAGGCTGTGTTTGGGGTTGGAACACTGATCTGATGGGAAACAAAGCATGGTGTCTCCTAATCATACAGCCATTTGTCCTAATGCACAGGAACGTTTATCTCATAGTGGTCTTAAACACACACAAGTCTGTGAATGGACAGCTAATGCCCATTGATTGGGCACTTCCTGTTGTCTGGGGAAGGCACTGTTGTGGGTAATCTGATTATTTCCTTCACTTATGTCCACTGATGTTATCCTCAGGTTTATTCTGCTACGGGGAAAAACAATCTGTTTAAATTTAACTGATTTTCACCTTTCTGTCCGTTCTCTCTCTCTCTCTCTCTCTCTTTCTACTCTCTCTCTATTTCTACTCTCTCCCCCTGGTCGTGGTCAGTTTGGGGTTATGGGTTCCTGTGCGTGACCCTCATCTCTCTGTGTTCGCTGGTTGGGGCCAGTGTGGTCCCCTTCATGAGGAAAACATTTTACAAGCGTCTGCTGCTCTACTTCATAGCCCTGGCCATTGGCACCCTCTACTCCAACGCCCTGTTTCAGCTCATACCAGAGGTAGTGTGAACGGCATGCTATTCCCTTTGTAGTACACTACTTGTCACAGTCTCATTGTGCCTTTTTTTTTTTTTTACCTTATTGGTGTTCCCCTTTCAAGCTGTACTCAAATTTAAAATGGAGGCCAAAAGTAAAGGTGTGGATTACAGTTTTGCCTGGCCCACTGGACCTACTTTAAAAAAATGTGTTAGGTGAACTATCAACACTATATCACTTTATTGCCTCCCCATTGTGATTCTGAAAAGCAGACCTGTTAAGCTGCAGGTGGTCCTTACCAAAGCCATGTATTTAGAGAGTTGGGCCAACTTTTAGAATTGTGAATATTGTTCTAATTCTAGACATTCAGTTACATAGCATTGTTTATATTCCCCATGTAATGTTAATGGGGCTCCAACATAGCGGCCATATAATTTTGTCATGTAAGTGCATCATAATGCAGAAACTTCAATGTCCCAACCATATAATTAGGAATTAAAATATAATTCTAGAATAATTCTATGGTTCCAATTCTATAAATACATGGCTCTGGTCCTTACCATAGATCTAGAACACTGATATATATTGTCTATGGGCCTTACCTCGTACCCCCTTCCTGGATACGAAACAGGGACTGTAGTGACTCCTTGCACTGAGATGCAGTGCCTTAGACCACTGCGCCACTCGGAAGCCCTATTACCCCATAGGATGACAATGCCCCCATCCACAGGGTACGAGTGGTCACTGAATGGTTTGATGAGCATGAAAACGATATGCCATGGCCGTCTGTCACCAGATCCCAACCCAATTCAACAATAATGGGAGATTCTGGAGCGGTGCCTGATACGGTGTTTTCCACCATCAACAAAATGCCAAATTATGGAATTTCCTTTGGAAATCCCTCCAATAGAGTTCCAGGCACATGTAGAATCTATGCAGAGGTACATTGAAGCTGTGGTGGCTCAACACCCTATTAAGACACTTTATATTGGCGTTTGCTTTATTTTGGCAGTCACCTGTATTACAATTGTTTTCCCCCAATATTCTGACAGTGAATGATTCCCAATGCCAATGATTCACACACAACTAAACACATACTGTACATATAGTAATTCAGAGGCTTGTGCATACAAATACCTTGACGTAGAGAAAAACAATAACCGCTCATTCACTCCCCATAATGTTCAGCTTCAGTTTTGCTGAATCATGGCTGAGCCATAAGGTATAGCTGTGGGAGGTAGGCTCCTATGCTTTAGTTAGGTCTAACTTGGTCTCTATTGCCCCAGGCTTTAGTTAACTGTGTTTATCATCCTACTAGGCGTTTGGCTTTGACCCCATGGTGGACAACTATGTGTCCAAGTCTACAGTGGTGTTTGGAGGGTTCTACCTGTTCTTCTTCACTGAGAAGGTCCTCAAGATGCTGCTCAAACCGAAGAATAAGGTGAGTCGATAATGACATTCAAGATCCAATAATTGCCACACAACCACAGTTGGCGGTATTTGCTTTGGGTACAGCGAGGTAACTTAGTGAAAAATGCACAAAGACAAACATAAGAAGAGTCATTTATTTCACCCTATCCTTTGTGAAAGGTTTTTATGGGTTTCATTTGTCATGCTTGCAAAAATATGAAATTAGTTTACCAGTGAAAACACATTGACATTAACAGTGTTTTCCTCGGGACTGACTTTGTATGATATATTCAAGCACGAGCACACCTGATTAAACTAGTCAACTTATCATAAAGCCTTTGACTAGTTGAATCATGTGTGCTGTTGTTGGAATAAAGAATGTGAAATTACTGGTATTCCAACTTCCAAGAAGACTAGGTTGAGAAACATTGCTCTGTGGTGTGGCTTTATAATATGCTCATAAACATCCACTAGTCTCAACCAGGGCTCTACACACAGATAAGCATCAGCTCTTAGATTAAGTGGAGAGATAATACAGTATGCATTGTGGAAAAACCATATCTGTATACTTAATCAAGGATTTCACAGCCATTTCTGTCTAGCAGGCACGTTTGTTTATAGTAACTGTCTGAACATTAACCACTCACCTCAGAACTCTCAGGCAGTTAGGGGCCCTATAAATATTACCATATGTTCATACAACACAAAACTAGAATGCAAGCCTGTTATACTCATTCTATTTCTATGCTTCATACCATAGAAATACACTAAATAACCAAAATAATGTGGACACCTGCTCATCAAACATCTCAATCCAACATCATGGGCATCTTGCCCCCCCCCCTTGCTGCTATAATAACCTCCACTCTTCTGGCAAGGTTTTCCATTAGATGTTGGAACATTGCTGGCTCTATGCATTGGGGCATGTAGCGTTCTCTTGGCATCCGCCAAACCCAGATTTGTCCGTCTGTCTGCCAGATGGTGAAGCGTGATTCATCCCATCAGAGAACGAGTTTCCACTGCTCCAGAGTCCAATGGCGGCAAGCTTTACACCACTCCAGCCGACGCTTGGCATTGCGCATGGTGATCTTAGGCTTGTGTGCGGCTGCTCAGCCATGGAAACCCATTTCATGAAGCTCCTGACAAACAGTTCTTGTGCTGACGTTACTTCCAGAGGCAGGTTGGAACTCGGTAGTGAGTGTTGCAACCGAGGACAGACGATTTTTACGCGCTTCAGCACTCGGAGGCCCCGTTCTGTGAACTTGTGTGGCCTACCACTTTGCGGCTGAGCAGTTGTTGCTCCTAGATGTTTCCACTTCACAATAACATCACTTACATTTGACCGGGGCAGCTCTAGCAGTGCAGAAATTTGACGAACTGACATGTTGAAAAGGTGGCATCCTATGACGGTGCTACTTTGAAAGTCACTGAGCTCTTCAGTAAGGCTATTCTAGTGCCAATGTTTGTCTATGTAGATTGCGTGGCTGTATGCTCGATTTTATATAACTGTCAGCATCGGGTGTGGCTGAAATAGCCATATCCACTAATTTGAAGGGGTGTCCGCATACTTTTATATAGTGTATTTCAGGATGTTTTGTATCTCTGGAAATTCATGTAAACATAACAGTTTTATAAACATAGCTTTACCTAAAAAGTGATCTCTTGTCACAACGTACCCCGCATATGGGGTAAGTTGAGCATAGGGACAAGGTAAATTGAGCCGCCTTGGCGTTTGCGGGTGATGGTGCTGGTAGGTCAAAGTTTAATTCAGGGAATCGGGGTGTGGTATGTTGTATATCTTAAATGTATTCCTACATTCAGATCGCTCAGTTCCATATCACTTACCCTTCCATGATTCATTTTGTGTATGGTTTCTTAAAAACAAGGGGTGGCTCAACTAACCCTTTGGCTCAACTTGGCCCACTCTCCGCTATTGTACATGTCTAAGACCTGCCTCCTACACAAGTAGAGAGATGTTTCACATGGTTTAGTATGGAAGAATGGCATGAAATTGAGAAGGTAGAGATGTGAAAGCACATAGTACTACCAATACTGGACCTGCCTCTTGTAGGCCATAGTTAGCTTAGCTATGTTAGCATCAATCGATAATTTGATATTTTCTGTAGTGTTTGATAAGATGTCTGTTTATTTCATGTATTGACACGACCCAGAGTAACCTGTGTATTGTATGACCATCTGCCTTTCAGGTCACAAGTTGACATTGTTTGAGGAGATGCTTCCACCTAGTGGGCATTGAGCATAGTACAGCTTTGAGCCATATGGTTTGGACCTGATGGCCAGATTGTACCGCTTGCGTGGGCCTAATGCTCAGTAGTAACACTGGTCTGCTGTGGCCTCTTAAACCAATTATAGAGTCCTCTATTTGATCAATATACTGTGTACTCAAATCTGTGTGCCTGACATCCTCTAACACAGTCTGAAAGTACAGTAAAACGTTAAATAGCTAACAACATTGTTCATTCAGGAAAATATTATGCTTTCTAAATACTTGTAAGAAATACTCTTCATATGTGACTTGACAGGGCCACAGCCACTTCCCAGCCTCAGAGCAGCTGTATGCTGCAGCCGACAGAGACATGGAGGACGGCGTGACCGAAAAGCTGCAGCAGAACGGAGAGGCGGGGCTTAACCTGCCCAGGGTGGTCAAAGGAGAGGGGGACCGCAAGCTCACCCCCGCACTCACCCCAGCGGTAAAAGAGAGGCGCACACACTCACCCTCTCTCATCCTTCCACTCCCCCTCCATCTGTTCCTCACAACTCTCCTCCTCTCCAACAGGACTCTCAGAGCCTGGGTGGAGGGAACAGCAGAGGAGGCTGCTATTGGCTAAAGGGTACGGCGTATTCTGACATTGGCACGCTGGCCTGGATGATCACACTGAGTGACGGGCTCCATAACTTCATCGACGGCCTGGCCATCGGAGCATCATTCACTGCCTCAACGTTCCAGGGAATCAGCACCTCTGTGGCCATACTCTGTGAGGAGTTCCCCCATGAGCTAGGTGAGTCTACACACAACCTTTCAAATTTAAAAGTTTCAAATCCACAGAGATTTGAGAATACAGTGGGGAGAACAAGTATTTGATACACTGCCGATTTTGCAGGTTTTCCCACTTACAAAGCATGTAGAAGTCTGTAATTTTTATCATAGGTACTCTTCAACTGTGAGTGACGAAATCTAAAACAAAAATCCAGAAAATCACATTGTATGATTTTTAAGTAACTAATTTGCATTTTATTGCAAAAGTATTTGATACATCAGAAAAGCATATATTTGGTACAGAAACCTTTGTTTGCAATTACAGAGATCATACGTTTCCTGTAGTTCTTGACCAGGTTTGCACACACTGCAGCGGGATTTTGGCCCACTCCTCCATACAGACCTTCTCCAGATCCTTCAGGTTTCGGGGCTGTCGCTGGGCAATACGGACTTTCAGCTCCCTCCAAAGATTTTCTATTGGGTTCAGGTCTGGAGACTGGCTAGGCCACTCCAGGACCTTGAGATGCTTCTTACGGATCCACTCCTTAGTTGCCCTGGCTGTGTGTTTCGTGTCGTTGTCATGCTGGAAGACCCAGCCACGACCCATCTTCAATGCTCTTACTGAGGGAAGGAGGTTGTTGGCCAAGATCTTGCGATACATGGCCCCACTCATCCTCCCCTCAATATGGTGCAGTCGTCCTGTCCCCTTTGCAGAAAAGCATCCCCAAAGAATGATGTTTCCATCTCCATGCTTCACGGTTGGGATGGTGTTCTTGGGGTTGTACTCATCCTTCTTCTTCCTCCAAACACGGCGAGTGGAGTTTAGACCAAAAAGCTCTATTTTTGTCTCATCAGACCACATGACCTTCTCCCATTCCTCCTCTGGATCATCCAGATGGTCATTGGCAAACTTCAGATGGGCCTGGACATGCGCTGGCTTGACCAGGGGGACCTTGCGTGCGCTGCAGGATTTTAATCCATGATGGCGTAGTGTGTTACTAATGGTTTTCTTTGAGACTGTGGTCCCAGCTCTCTTCAGGTCATTGACCAGGTCCTGCCGTGTAGTTCTGGGCTGATCCCTCACCTTCCTCATGATCATTGATGCCCCACGAGGTGAGATCTTGCATGGTGCCCCAGACCGAGGGAGATTGACCGTCATCTTGAACTTCTTCCATTTTCTAATAGTTGCGCCAACAGTTGCTGCCTTCTCACCAAGCTGCTTGCCTATTGTCCTGTAGCCCATCCCAGCCTTGTGCAGGTCTACAATTTTATCCCTGATGTCCTTACACAGCTCTCTGGTCTTGGCCATTGTGGAGAGGTTGGAGTCTGTTTGATTGAGTGTGTGGACAGGTGTCTTTTATACAGGTAACAAGTTCAAACAGGAACAGTTAATACAGGTAATGAGTGGAGAACAGGAGGGCTTCTTAAAGAAAAACTAACAGGTCTGTGAGAGCCGGAATTCTTACTGGTTGGTAGGTGATCAAATACTTATGTCATGCAATAAAATGCTAAAAATCATACAATGTGATTTTCTGGATATTTGTTTTAGATTCCGTCTCTCACAGTTTAAGTGTACCTATGATAAAAATTACAGACCTCTACATGCTTTCTAAGTAGGAAAACCTGCAAAATCGGCAGTGTATCAAATACTTTTCTCCCCACTGTATATGGTTACATACTGTTGAAGTCGGAAGTTTACATACACCTTAGCCAAATACATTCAAACTCAGTTTTTTTAATCCTAGTAAAAATTCCCTGTCTTAGGTCAGTTAAGATTACATTTATCAGAATAATAGTAGAGAGAATGATTTATTTCAGCTTTTATTTCTTTCATCACATTCCCAGTGGGTCAGAAGTTTACATTCACTCAATTAGTATTTGGTAGCATTGCCTTTAAATTGTTTAACATGGGTCAAACGTTTCGTGTAACCTTCCACAAGCTTCCCACAATAAGTTGTTTTTATTTTGGCCCGTTCCTTCTGACAGAACTGGTGTAACTGAGTCAGGTTTGTAGGCCTCCTTGCTCGCACACGCTTTTTCAGTTCGGCCCACAAATATTCTATAGGATTGAGGTTTAGGGCTTTGTGATGGCCACTCCAATACCTTGACTTTGTTGTCCTTAAGCCATTTCTCCACAACTTTGGAAGTATGCTTGGGGTCATTGTCCATTTGGAAGACCCATTTGCGACCAAGCTTTAACTTCCTGACTGATGTCTTGAGATGTTGCTTCAATATATCCACATAATTTTCCTTCCTCATTATGCCATCTATTTTCTGAAGTGCACCTGTCCCTCCTGCAGCAAAGCACCCCCACAACATGATGCTGCCACCCCTCCAAACATAACGATGGTCATTATGGCCAAACAGATCTATTTTTGTTTCATCAGACCAGAGGACATTTTTCCAAGAAGTACGATCTTTGTCCCCATGTGCAGTTGCAAACCGTAGTCTGGCTTTTTTTATGGCAGATTTGGAGTAGTTTTTTTCAGGTTTTGGAGCAGTTGCCTTTCAGGTTATGTCGATATAGGACTGGTTTTACTGTGGATATAGATACTTTTGTACCTGTTTCCTCCAGCATCTTCACAAGGTCCTTTGCTGTTGTTCTGGTATTGAGTTGCACTTTTCGCACCAAAGTACGTTCATCTCTAGGAGACATAACATGTCTCATTCCTGAGCGGTATGACGGCTGCGTGGTCCCATGGTGTTTATACTTGCGTACTATTGTTTGTAGAGATGAACCTTCAGGCGTTTGGAAATTGCTCCCAAGGATAAACCAGACTTGTGGAGGTCTACAATTTTTTTTCTGAGGTCTTGACTGATTTCTTTTGATTTTCCCATGATGTCGAGCAAAGAGGCACTGAGTTTGAAGGTAGGCCTTCAGATACATCCACGGGTACACCTCCAATTGACTCAAATTATGTCAGTTAGCCTGTCAGTAGCTTTCAAAGCCATGACATCATTTTCTGGACTTTTCCAAGCTGTCAACTTAGTGTATGTAAACTTCTGACCCACTGGAATTGTGATATAGTGAATTATAAGTGAAATAGTCTGTAAACAATTGTTGGAAGAATAACTTGTCATGCACAAAGTATATGTCCTAACCGACTTGCCAAAACTATAGTTTGTTAACATGAAATCTGTGGAGTGGTTGAAAAATTAGTTTTAATGACTTCAACCTAAGTGTATGTAAACGTCCGACTTCAACTGTATACACACTGGGGGCCAAAAGTTTGGAATATTACTAATTCAAGGGTTTTTCTTTATTTTATTTTTTTACTTTGTAGAATAAAAGTGAAGACATCAAACTATGACATAGCACATGGAATCATGTAGTAACCAAGAAAGTGTTAAACAAAATATATTTTATTTTTTAGATTCTTCAAATAGCCATCTTTGCCTTGATGACAGCTTTGCACACTCTTGGCATTCTCTCAACCAGCTTCACCTGGAATGCTTTTCCATCAGTCCATCAGTTCCCACATATGCTGAGCATGTGTTGGCTGCTTTTCCTTCACTGCTGTCCGATTCATCCCAAACCATCTACATTTTGTTGAGGTTGTAACCAAAAATCTAAAATTTGGACTCATCAGACCAAAGGACAAATTTCCACCGTTCTAATGTCCATTGCTCATGATTCTTGGCCCAAGCAAGTCTATTCTTCTTATTGATGTCCTTTAGTAGTGGTTTCTTTGCAGCAATTTGACCATGAAGGCCTGATTTCACAAAGTCTCCTCTGAACAGTTGATGTTGAGATGTGTCTGTTACTTGAACTCTGTGGAGCATTTATTTGGGCTGCAGTCTGGGGCTGGTAACTCTAATGAACTTATCTTCTGCAGCAGAGGTATTTCTGGGTCTTCCATTCCTGTGCCGGTCCTCATTAAGCTGTTTGAGAGAATGCCATGAGTGTGCAACGCTGTCATCAAGGCAAAGGGTGGCTACTTGGAAGAATCTCAAATATGAAATATATTAGATTTGTTTAACACTTTTTTGGTTACTACATGATTCCATATGTGCTATGTCATAGTTTTGATGTCTTCACTTTTATTCTACAATGTAAAAAATAGTGCAAATAAAGAAAAACCCTTGAATGAGTAATATTCCAAACTTTTGTACCCCTGTGTGTGTGTGTGTGTGTGTGTGTGTGTGTGTGTGTGTGTGTGTGTGTGTGTGTGTGTGTGTGTGTGTGTGTGTGTGTGTGTGTGTGTGTGCATACATACATACATACATACATATTATACACACACACACATATATATATATATATATATATATGTACATATGTATTTATATATGATTGGTCCAGAAACTGATGGGTTGGGTCAGAGCTAGAACACACGTGGGTAAAGCGGCAGTATGAAAATGTGTTATTGGCTTTGATGCTCTGATTGGTTAGACTATCCAATCGCTGATTACTTTTTTTGCCCCTTTTGTACAACACCCCACAAACAACTTCAATGATGGCAGTCTGAGACTAAAGTATTTAGCGAACGACAGAGCAGCGGAGGAATTTTGTGTGAGTTGTAGGGCTACCAGTCAACCACCAAACAAATGATCTAAAATCACCCACTACTCCCAAAGCACACTTTTATTTTATAGATAATGTTTTGGCCCCTAACTGAGCTTATGTGAATCTACCTTTCCAAGCAATAAGTATCTATGTTTCTCTCTCTCTCTCCCCCCTCCCTTCCTCCTTCAGGTGACTTTGTGATCTTGTTGAATGCTGGGATGAGTATCCAGCAGGCTCTGTTCTTCAACTTCCTGTCTGCCTGCTGCTGCTACCTGGGCATGGGCTTTGGCATCCTGGCAGGAAACAGCTTCTCACCTCAATGGATCTTTGCACTGGCAGGGGGCATGTTCCTCTACATTGCCCTGGCAGACATGGTATGTCCTGGGATGCGATGAATGTGCGTGTGTATCCACTGGCTGGGCTCTAGACTTAACGTTTTCTCCTGGAGGCACTGGTGCCATTAAGTTATTCAGTTGGTGGCACCAGGCCATAATTTGGTTCACCACATTTTTGGGCGGTGTCACACAATAAAACATGTTAGAGAGTAATTCACAGTGCTTTATTAAAAAGTGCAATAGACTACTGAGATGTTATTCAAGAACTACGTTTTGATTCATCTTTGAGTCAACAGATTTTTATGTTCAACCTAATCCAGTGATTGTCATGCGTTTTGGGTTGACGATTAGTCTGTTGTTGTTTATTTTACTGTTAAAATAGCAGTGGTGGAAAAAGTACCCAATTTTCATACTTGAGTAAAAGTATAGATACCTTAATAGAAAATGACTCAAGTAAAAGTGAAAGTCGCCCAGTAAAATACTACTTGAGTGAAAGTCTAAAATGATTTGGTTTTGAATATACTTAAGTATCATAAGTAAATGTAATTGTTGAAATGTACTTAAGTATCAAAAGTAAAAGTATAAATAATTTCAAATTCCTTATATTAAGCAAACCAGACAGCACTTGTTTTTTGTATATATTTTTTTAAAATTTAAATTAAATGTTTAAATGGGCACACTCCAACACTCAGACATAATTTACAAACAAAGCATTTGTGTTTAGTGAGTCGGCCAGATCAGAGGCATTAGGGATGACCGGTGACGTTATCTTGAGAAGTGTAAATTGGATCATTATCCTGTATTGCTAAGCATTCAAAATGTAACGAGTAATTTTGGGAGTCAGGGAAAATGTATGGAGTAAAAAGTACATGATTTTCTTTAGGAATGTAGTGGAGTTAGTTGTCAAAAATATAAATAGTGAAGTACAAAGGGAAAAAAACGACTTAAGTATTAATTTTAAAGTATTTTTACTTAAGTACTTTACACCACTGTAAATAGAGCTCAAGAATTTACTTTATTTTCACTTTATTTTAACTAATTTCATAGGCTCATTTATTTTAGGCTAATTCACCACCTGAGTAAGTGGAAACTCAAAACAACTTTAGCTATATTGCTAATTCTAAATATAATTAGGGCTGGGCGATATATCGAATTAATTTGATTAGTTCTAATGTATTTTTTGTGCAAATTCCTGTATCGCAAGAATTAAGGTTTTGTTAAAAAAAAATGTATGTGCGTTCGTGCTTTTGTTCTCATGTTGTATTTTTGGTCTTGGCTCCTTTGCTTCTCTGTGATGTGTGCACCTTCCCATTTACACCAGAGATCTGTATATAATGACTCCACCCTAACAACGGGAGTCATTGTCCCAAAGGTGGGAAGGCAGGCGACAAGCTTAGGTCCAAAATAAGCCTACAGAAACACATTGGCCTTATTTTGGACAGATTTTGCTTCGCCTCTTCCTCTGGTTTACACACACACACTTCAATCCCCACCCGCTGCCTGTCACGACAACAAAGTAGAGAGATCGGTGGATTGGGGATGGATTTGATATATAGTAAAAAGTACCATTCATCCAGTATATAGCTCTGTTTGAGTGTGAGGAACTGACCAGTTATTTCTTCCTCCCCTCTTCTTCTCTCTCTCTCCCTCCTTCTCGCTCTCCGTTCCTCTTTACCCCTCTCTCTCCCTCTCCCTATCCGTAGTTCCCAGAGATGAATGAGGTGAGTCGTGAGGAGGAGGAGACGGGAGGCAGCAGCTTCTTCCTGACCTTTGCCATCCAGAACGCCGGCCTCCTAACCGGCTTTGCCATCATGCTGCTGCTCACCACCTTCTCTGGAGCAATCACCATGGACTAGCATTAGGACTGTCACTACTGGACCCACCGGTTTAAACCAGATCAAACCGGTTACAACTGGAACCGGTCCTGGAGATGGAGATGCCCTTTGGGGCTGAAAGGGAACGCCCGGTCCCCCCTCCCCAGGCTCCCTCTCTTCCTCTCATGCTGTTCCCATATACAGTAGCTACTAGTACACTGGCATGGGTACGGTCTCTCCTTCATCTCTCTTGGGTCTTCTATGACCCCCCCACCCCCCCACACACAACAACCCTGTTAATCAATCAAACAGTTCCTCAGACCACTGAGAGGCCATTTTGTCTCTAAACTGCTGTTGTCATGGAGATCATGTCCTTCTCTCATTGGTTGTTTTGGATGTGGACGATGAGCCTTGACTGGGACCTTTTGAGCGCCGAGGGTCCAGGGACTCTGACGGCGACATAGCATATTTATATTACCCATAAGCCTCTGTGTGCCCAGGCGCCAAACTATGGTGGCCTCAGCAGCACAATCAGGTAAAATCAGTTGTATTGTAGACATCCTTGGACTTTCTCCTTTGTCCTTTTTTTAAAATTCCATACCAAAAAAATATAAATCAACTGGAAACAAAATATTTTCCCCAACAAGGGACTAAGGATGTCTTTCTGAGTACAGTATTTACATTTTAGTAATTTAGCAGACGCTCTTATCCAGAGCGACTTACAGTATTGAGTACATTTTCTCGTGTTGGTCCCCCTTGGGAAACGAACCCACAACCCTGGCTTTGCAAGCGCCATGCTCTACCATTTGAGCTACACGGGACTTAGACGTGTTCTTTTTTTACTTGACGAGGAACCAGACAAAAACACAACAACAACAAAAGAAACTTGTGAATTTGAACAACCAAATATGTACATACAGACCTATTCATGGTGAAGGGCTTGTTTTTCTTACAAAGTGTGACCTGCGTAAAGAACGTGCTGATTTAGCTTTCTGTCCTGGTTTTCTCTCAGTTCTGACATTGTTCTCTACTAAGATGTAAAACCTTAAACTAGTGCACTGTAGGGAATAGGGTGCCATTTTGGACAAAACCTAGGTGTGATGGACTATGGTGGCACCAGAATGCCCTTCATATGTCATTGACTAGATTTTTCTGCTACTACTGAAACTGTGTTAATGCAATCCTCCTTTCATTAACCATACTGTTATCACATTGAGATTTATTACATTTCATAACGTGTATTGCTTTATTATTTGTTATGATGAAAAGTAAGAATCAAATACTGTATGCAGAACGATAGGCACACTTTAAGATGTGGCCTGACTGTTTGTGTCCTTATCCAAAACCCTATAGAAGACGGTCTCACTCCGACGGGGAAGTGAGGCTGTAATTCATGTAGCTAGGCCCAAACCTCATGGTTTAATCTGTAAGACTTGTCTTTTTTTTTTTTCTGTAGTGGATAACAATTGTTACGCTGTTAATCAGCTTCTACAATGTAAATAGTGGCTGTTGCATGGCTATAAAGGATTATAACAGTTATTGAAGGGTTATAACCATTATAACAGTTGTTATAGGGTTATGACAGTTGCTATAGGGTTATATGAATTATAACTCTTATTAAAGGGTTATGGTTGATAGCATTTGTCATCAGGGGACCATCTGGTATTATGCATTATGTTTATAACTTAAATATGTTGTGACACAGCAAAACTGTAAGGTCAGGATCATACAGATACAGGACTAAAGTTATTTGGGTTTGTAGGCTTTCTCATTCATACAATATATTTTAGGGTTGTTTTTCTTGCTTGGAGAGAATTGATTGTACTATTAGCACAGCAGTTCCCAAACTCTGTCCTCAGGACCCCAAAGGGTGCACGTTTTGTTTTTTTCCCCTAACACTACACAGCTGATTCAGATTATCAAAGCTTGATGATTTGTTTATTATTTGAATCAGCTGTGTAGTGCTAGGGCAAAAACTCAAACATGCACCCCTTGCGGTCCCGAGGACATTTGTGAAATCCTGCATTAGCATATGAAAGTGTATGTAATGTGATAAATGACCCCTAGGGGGAGACAAAGCATCTGAAATGTACCAGCATAGAGCAGTAGAGAATATTTTGTTTCCCCCTTCAATTAATATTTGCTCAGTTGTTGTACTATAATTGCTATGCATTGATTTCAATGACAGTCTACAATTATCTTGTTATTATTCAGCATAGAATAGGTCAAAATCCTAAAGATTAGGTGAATAATTGTGCTTTCCCATTTCTGAGTTATTCTATGAACTCTTATGAAATAAGCCATCACATGGAATGAATGATGTACGATGTCGACCATAATGTATTGAAACGGCTAGTAGTAAGGATGATCACTTACCCATTATGTTTTAAATTCAAGTTTATGACCTCTACACAATACTTTTGTTTAGAAACACAAGCCATATTGAACTAGACAACGATGCAATCTTTGTTGTATTTATTTCTTCTCTTTCATTTTAGTGGTAGTTTACATGTAAAATACATTTGTTAGTCATCAAAGGACAGATGCATCAATACAACACTTCTCAATTCAGAATACATACATAAAAAGTCAGACTCCTGTAAATAGTGGTGTCACGGAAGTGTTGTACGTTTTGGGGAACCTCGTCATCAGCCTTTGCAATGTGTTGTGGAAACTGAGAACATGTCTTTTTTTTATAAACATAATTTTCCTAAATCAATTCTCATGCCTCATCATTACTTTGTAGCACAATTAACAATTACACCTTAAAATTACACCATATTATAGGGTGATCATAAGCACTACATTAGTGCTCCACAAATAATTTATAAGAAAAGTCATACTACATAAGGGGATATATTTTGGGGCGGCAGGTAGCTTAGGGGTTAGAGCGTTGGGCCAGTAACCGAATGGTCACTGGTTCGAATACCTGAGCTGACAAGGTGAAAAACCTGTCAATGTGTCCTTGAGCAAGGCACTTAACCCTCATTTGCTCCAGGGGCTGACCCTGTAGGTAGGCCGTCATTGTAAATAAGAATTTGTTCTTAACTGACTTGCCTAGTTAAATAAAGGTTAAATAAAATATAAATCTAATCAAATCTAATTTATTAATAAAGCCCTTTTTACATAAGCAGATGTCACAAAGTGCTTATAGAGAAACCCAGCATAAAACCCCAAACAGCAAGCAATGCAGATGTGGATGCACTGTGGCTAGGAAAAACTCCCTAGAAAGGTAGGAACCTAGGAAGAGAGGAACAAGGCTCTGAGGGATGGCCAGTCCTCTTTGGGCTGTGCCGGGTGGATGCATTGACAAATGTGGCACAACTCATTCATCATTTGCCTCCTTTATTATGCATGACATTCGCATATGAAAGATTTCTGAAAAATCCATGAAGGCCTCATAAATGGCTAATTTCTTCCTCCATCCCACCACAGATTCTTCCTCCATCCCAGAATGTACGTCATTTGCGTCACCCAAACGGACTTGGAGCTGCGCGTGCGCAATGTAAGTGCTTGGCCACTTCCGGCTCGCAACACTTGCAAAACAGAACAGTGGCTAGGCTCGTAATGGCTTGAAAGAGTCAGACATTATATCAAATAACAGGTGAGGTTATTGTTGTGCGTATTGCCAATTACGTATAATGACAAAATAGCTAACATGATTTGATGAGGTTAACTAACGCGTTGCGGCTAGCAACTAAACTAGCCAACTCTTGTGGCTCAGCTGGCTGATTGGCAAGCTCAAAATCTCATGCTAGCTAGCTGTCTGTAATTAGCTAGTTAGTTATGTCTTTCTTTGCCAGTGCCACGTTGGTTTGGTGTAGCCACTTCCTAGATTGTTAATGCATATTCTGTCAGCGGCAAACTACACACCGGCGTTGTCTAGCATGGTAACGTTACTTAACTATTGTAGCTAACTAGCTTAGTTAGCTAAATCGATTTTGAACTATCCCAGATGTTAGATAAACTGGGAATCGTCAAACTTAACTAGCAGGCAGGCTAGCTAACTATTTGGATGTGTGCCCTATCCATTTCATACAGTATGTTATCCATCTCTCTATTAGAAGTATCAACTTGAACTTGAAAGAGTGAAGAGAAACGATGGCATGTGTCATGATACCGCTTGATGAGCAACAGGTGACAGAGGCTACTGGGCCCCTGGGAAAGGAGCGCACCCTGCCAGCCCTGGTAAGACTGCCACCATTATAAACCATCTGACACTGCTTCCTCGGGTACATTATTTCCATAGCTGTCGTTGTCACATCACAAACGAACTGCCTTGTGGTACAGTATCTGCATTAGTAAGAGTTTGCTACTGTAAACTATTATCGAAGTGTGTATATACCCTTTGGTTATGTGACAGTTCATCTGACCTATGTCCCTGTCCTAACCCCGCACTAGTATATGTTTCTCTTAATTGTATAAGTTAAGCTATATAATATCAGTGTGTTTGCCTTATTGCCTCAGTCTGAGGACATGTCACTGAACCACTGGCCTTGTTGTTGCCATGGCAGCATCCTGACAGGAAGGAGGATCGGTGTTTCGTGCCTTATAAGCCCCCTCCCGAAGACAGCTCCCTGGCTCAGGTGGAGGAGTACCTGGAGCATGGCAATTTCATCACTGAGGATCTGGACTGGCTGCTGGCCCTGCCACATGACAAGTTCTGGTGCCAGGTCATTCACTGTGGCTGTCATACACCATATGATGTAGAGACGGAAGGTTTTGACCTGACCAAGAACAACCTAAACCCATTGTGTCCATCATTAACACGCATATCTCACTCGCTCTCTCTCCCCCCTAGGTGGTGTTTGATGAGTCATTGCAGAAGTGCCTGGATTCCTACCTACGCCACGCCCCTCGGGGATTAGACCCCTCCTCCCTGCCCTCCTCCCCAGCCGTTGCTGACATGCAGCGCTGCATCCACCGAGCCGTCTTTATGACCTTCCTCAGGATGGCCACGCACAAGGAGTCCAAGGTACCACTGCTGTCTAGGTAGCCTGGGGGTCTGTCTGTTTCTGACAAGGCAATGAATGGGGAAACTATATTTTGCATGTCATTTTAAAGCGGATAACTCGGCTCACGTTTAGAGGTCGTGTTAAGACGGGGTCAGAGATAAGTTATATTTAACCTCTGTTACAGGCTAAGAATTTTTGGAACATAAATAATTTTATTTTATTGAGAGAATTGTCTGACGGAACATACCTTTCATCTCCCATTTCCTCTTCTCTCTCAGGAGAGCTTTATAACTCCTACTGTGTTCGGAGAGATAATTTATAACAACTTCCTGTTCGACATTCCCAAGATCCTGGACCTGTGTGTTCTGTTTGGGAAAGGAAACTCCCAGCTGCTCCATAAGATGATAGGTGAGCTCCGCAACGGGGCCTTTCTCTGGTGTAGCCCTTTAACTGCTCAAAGGGATCTAGAACAGATTTAATTTTTCTTAATAAATGACATCAATGTCTTGTTCATCTTCCAGAAAACATCTTCACCCAGCAGCCGTGTTACTATGGAGACCTGGATGAGGCAGTATCCTCGGTCCTACAGGTAAGAAGCACAACTAGGGCTGTTATGGTGACCGTATAACCGCCACACCGGCGGTAACGAGTCATGAAGGCAGTCAAATTCCACGGGACCGTTTAGTCACGGTAATTAGGCTTCTCCAAGCTCTGATGCTGCTACTGGTCATTAGTAGCCTACCAAACTTGCTAACTGCCTGGTACTCAGCACTCTATTGGCCCTCTAATCACTCTGACATCAATGCAAATGGTTCGGAAATCTAATCAAACACTTCATGAGAGCTCATGTTGGGCAACATTTCTGTAGGCTATGCAATTGTGCGAGGAAACATAGTGATGGCCTCTACTAAAAAGAGGATGATCCCATCAGCTTTCTAGGCCTACTATATTTAATTCTCAACTTTCCAAATATTAAGCACATTGCTTATTTTTACAACAGGACTATAGTGTACCTGGCTGGCATGAAAATAAACCACAGGGAAATGCGTCCTCCATTTGCTATTTAAGTTCATAGATGACATGTATTTTTTCCCGCTGCCCCTGTTTCGATACAGGTGCATGATAATGGTCCATTCTAAATCAAAACAAATTTCACACATATATTATTTAGTGTATGTAAAGACAATATTAAATCAAGAATAGAATAGTCTGATGGGCGACAATATTAGCCTATCACTTGTACATTATATATTATCACTTGATGCCCAGCATAAGAAAGAAGGCCTTTTTTTGCGACTTTTTAAAATCATAATTGCACACCTCATGTAGCCTAGCCCGTAGACCTATATGTTTTAATAAGGTTTGTATCACAACTAAATTGGCCAAAACACTTAACTTACAAGGGGTGTAGAGCCTAACTGGCAGACATAAGGAGCGTGTGAGTTTCAAGTTTGGGGAAGATAATTTTCTCCATAACAATTAACCTTTTATAATAAAAGCATTAATTGCATTAGAGGTCATTTGATAATGGGGTTTTCCCGGGAATGGAACATTAGCCTACTACCATGTGCGGATTGCTGCCCTTATAATGTGAAGAAATAGCTTAATAGTTTATTAACATTTTAAGCTGAACGTTCTGATCTGTTGCGTCAGCCATATTGCGTTATGCTAGTGGTTGCATTAATTTTGGGTCTATCACATCCCACAACTGTCCCAGACTGTTTTGGAATATTTATTTCTAGCATAGAATAGGTTGACTTTTGGACTATGGGGGTAATAGATAAACATAGGCTAGTGCTTTTGCTGTTTGTTTGGCCTACTCATCTTGTTGACTGACAAAGTAAATGTGGACAGTTCTTCCAAAATCTTCAATGTGCGCCTCGGAATTGGATAAGGACGAGCGCAGTTGCGTCCCCGATGTGTTTGTCTTCCCTTATAGCCTGTGAGAGAAACCCGATCACGTGATGGAGCGTACAGCACTCAGTGAGAAGGGCACAACGGCCACTGGCCACAAAGGGCATGGATTTTTGTGAATGAGTGACTGATGTAGTGTGTACATCCTGCGCAAAAAAACTAAGCAGAGCTCATGCCTTTCAAGTTACGTTTTTCAAATCATCTTTAGAGTTGCATCATGCAGCCTTACAATGTATTAAAACTCAAAACATATAACACAATGTTTGTAGAACAACTAAAGTTACATTAACTCTAAATGAAGCATATAGGAATACCTATTGCTTTGTTAACTGCTCAACACAGAATAGCCGCTGCAATGTGCATACTATTTTATTCAGCTTTGTTCAATTGTATTCTTCATACTATAAAATAATGCCTCTAAGCAAATCTTGTCTGCTAAATGAACTAGTGTAGCCCACAGCCATTCGGCATCACCAGATCAGGGCCTAACATAAGGACAACTCAGAGTATGCTACTCTGTTCTTCTGAAATAGACTACATTTTCTTCATATCATGCTTCTTTAGACCTGTCTAAAATAAATAATGGATTTATTGTGAAGGTGTAGGCTATATTGCATGGATTTATTAGACTTTTTAAAATGTAGATGTTCCAAAGGTCAGCATCAGTGGCTTGTAGGCTGTGCGGAAGCCAGGATATACTAAATGTGTTTATATTAAGTAACGGTCTATTACCATGAGCCCTAAGCACAACCATTCAATACACTCCATTTCAAAAGGTTTTCTCGGGTTTTGTGCTCTCTGAACATAATATAGGTGACACTGAAATTTAGTGTCACAGCATTTTAAGATGTCGCAGCCTGCAACTTTCAGACTTGCCCTTTCTCTCCCCAGGTGTTGGACACTATCCTTGCTAAGTGTGGTCTCCAGTGTGAAGGTGCCACAGCCGTCGAGCCTCTGAAGCTCAGCTCACACGGCCGACTCACCTCCATGACCATGAGTCAACAGGTAATGATAAACACACTGCTGCTGCATTTTACACCGTGACCGAATAGATAGACCACAGTTATAAAGTAAAGTCCACTGCTTGTCAGAGATTGGTGTCTTTTAAAACATGTCAGCTGAAGTTTAAAATCTCTTCAGTGAGTCACTGGTTTGTTTTAAATGATTGTTTTGACTTGTTGTGAAACCTCTTCCATCTTCTCAATGAGTTGGCATTCTCCTAGTAAGGTTGTGACTGGTTGTAACTGTAATTTTTGACTGGTTGTGCTTCCTCTTCCAGGACCTAGTGGATTTGGTGCTGTATCTGTGTGACACCTGTACCACCATCCATGCCTTCCTGGACATCTTCCCTGCTGCCTGCTCCACCTTTCACTGTCAGAGCTTCCTCAACAGGTAGCGTGCGCACGCACACACACACACCTTCCACTCACACAGTTTCCTCAACAGGTTGAATGATTTTATTTGATTAACAAATACAGCCAAGAACAAGCAGTATTTATCTTGTTTCCCACCACTACTATTCAA
The DNA here is from genome assembly GCA_023634145.1 of Thymallus thymallus. Taxonomy (NCBI): domain Eukaryota; kingdom Metazoa; phylum Chordata; class Actinopteri; order Salmoniformes; family Salmonidae; genus Thymallus; species Thymallus thymallus. Next base: position 6,463,244 of record CM042401.1, on the reverse strand, counting down.
CTGCACTGCTTCCACAGTGGTGGACTATTGTTTAGTTCAATATTGCATTTGTCAGAATTCTTCACTTTTGTTCTAACTTTTACCGTATCTTTCTTAGACTAGCCTCATTCTACGAGGTGGCTGTGCCTGACATAGAGAAGGCTCTGAGGAAAAGAAACTTTGACGACAAGAGGTGTGTTTCTGTTCGTAGACGTGTGTGTGTGTGTGTGTACACTGTGTGTGTGCTTTTGCCTGAACATCATAATCTTACCATGGTTACTCCATTGATATCAGTCTGAAATAAGTCGCTGTAAAAAAGACACAATAGTCTCTACAAGCCAGAATCTTAAATAAAATTATATTTTAGGTGACTTTACCGGTTGTTCATGCTGTAGGTTCTTTTGGCGGTAGGTGGAGATGGAGTATCCACAGTAAATTGTTGTTTACCCAACTTCTTGCGGCGCCAGTAGGTTCTGTCGCTTGTATTTTCAATCGCTCAGCTCATTGCACGTGATGCACAATATGTGACCCGTTTCAGGAAACTAGGTGTATGTCGTAAATAATAGCCGAATGTAGTCAACCAAAGCACTTTTCTTCGCAATCGGCTGGAAGTGTTTGCCGCACAAGAATTTCGCTACACCCGCAATAACATCTGCTAAACACGTGTATGTGACCAATACATTTGATTTGATTAATGTTTTATTCGTTCAAGTGTTTGTCACGTGCGAATTGCATCAGTATTGAAAATAAAAACCGGAAGGACAAACCGATATACAGACCAGCGTACTGAAAGTTGTCCTAATAACTGTGGATACTTTGTCTCAGTTTTCAAGCAGCAGAACGGCAAACCGCACCGAGCTAGTTTAATGTAAATCCAACCGGTAGAGCAAGTTCAAATGTAATTTTATTCAACATTCTGGCTTAAAAACAACATTTCCGCAATTTTGCACACACGTCTCAGGCTGTATATACCAATTAATTGTGTATTACGGCATGATTAATCATGTGTGTGTGTGTACTGTGTATGAACTGTCTATGTTCTGTGTGTGTATGTACTGTGTTCACTTGTGCATCCATGTGTGTGAGTGACTGACCCCCCCCCCCCCCCCCCGTGCCCCCCTGCCAGTCTCCAGGAGGACCTGTGGAGGAGGGTGTGTCACGCCCGGAGGAGAATGGTGGAGATGGCTCACCTGCTGCTACAACACACCTGTCTACAGCCCATACTAGAGGGGTCAGAACAAAAGGCCTTTATCGCTTCTTCATCCTTCCTTTATCCACCTACCAAACCCTCATGCTGGAATGGGGACCCTAAGATCCCTAAAACTCATATTTTAGTATGGTGATCATGTTTGCTCATTGCCTTCCCGCAGCCTTTGAACATTGTTGTTAACTTATTTTTAGCTCAGAGAACATTCAGACATTTGTGGAGGAACTCCTGCAGCATTTCACTACTTTCCTACCAGAGAAGAGGTACAGTACATACTTGTTTGTTTCCTGATATGGAAAGAATTTCCTTTGAATACATTTATGGCCCTTCAAATCTATCAATATTCTTGACCATTGCATCCCTGACCTAATTAATACGAGTTATCTTACGATGACTGCTGTTGTTATCCTTGTTGCTGTCTTTCGCTCTCAGATTCCTGTCAGACTATGATGAACAGTTCCCCATAGCTGATGATATCAGTCTTCTACAGCAGACCTTCCCTCTCCTGTATCCTTCCTCCACATGGTCTCACTGGTTTTGCCCACTCAGACACATGTTCCTCAATGAGTCAGCCACTCACTCACTCACTCACTCACTCACTCACTCACTCACTCACTTTGAGTCATAGAAACATACACATCCCCCTCATTGGAAGAAACGCATCCATCCATCCTAGAGCAGTGATAATAACACACCTCCACCACCCTTTCCTCCGGCACTGACCGTTGTCTTTCCTTAACCGTCCCTCCCTGTCAGAGACGAGACTAGGACATTGTATCTGCTCCAGGGGGTGGAGGATGCCTGGGACAGCGTGGGCCGGAGCAGAATCCATTCCAGACCCCAGCAGACACACTTCTCTGCCGGGCTGACTGGCCAGGGAGCAGAGGGTGCAGCTGGGGCCTGGGATGGCGCTGGGGCAGGGGCCTGGGGGGGAGAGATGGGGATCAGAGAACCAGGGGAAGGAGGGGAGACCCCCAGAGGAGCAGAGGCCATGCGGGATACGCCCCATAAAGGAGACAACGTGAGTTCTGATTAAGAGATACAAGTTTGGGCAAATGGGGTGGGGTGAGCTGTGATGTAGTTTGTTTGTTAAACCTCCAAAAATAACGGGGCCACACTTGCGAACATCAATGACCATTTCAATTTAAATGCGTATTGGCCAAATAAAATAGTTGATTAACTTGCGCGTGACAGAACACTAAATTGTAGCTGGTCCCATCAGATAACATGGCGTATGTTCGCTTTATGCTATCCTCACCAGGTGGCAGTGATTGCATCCTGGAACAAAGTTTTCATCAGCTATCAAAGATCTTAGACTTTATATCCACCAACCAATGGCAATTCTTAAAATAGGTCAACCCTGGCCACTAGAGGGATATTTTAAACCTACAAATTAAAGGTTTACGTGATGTGTAACAAAATGCTGTGTGCCAATATTGCATTGATGCATCCTTGACTAGGCTTCTAGTTACTACCGTTAGACAACATTTTCACAAGTTTTTGTTTCCGTTTCATACACATTCATGTGCTTTTATGGAGAAAAAAAAAGATAAATGAGGTCCTTACAACTTGTACGTTTATTGTACAGCGTGAAAACTAAAATGAAGAGCCATATGAATGTAAAATAGCAGTCATGTAGGTTACCCTTATCACCATCGCTTCTAGGTGGCACACACTGCTAAAAGAGGTTGACTCGAAATCAATAGTGCACTTTAACTATGCGTTCAATTGCTGGTCATTGACACTCGATTCAAAACGCATAATGAATAGCCTATAGAACTTTGTAGCCTACGTCATAATAATAATAATAATAGCCTATACCAGGGGTAGGCAACCCTGTTCCTGGCGTGCCACAGGTACTCCTTAAACTGGGTACCTAATTAACTGTACACTTTAATTCTCATCCTCCTCGAGTCAAATAATGCTTATGTGAAAAAGCAGATGATTTAAAAATGCATATAAAACGTTTTAGGCCTACATTTAGGTGTGCACCTCCATGTAATATAGCCTATGCAATATGATTATTAGCCAATAGCATTTGTTTGTTTGCAAGGCTGAAGAAAGAGAGAGCTCTTTATTCAATTCATTCCTAACCATTTTCAAGCTGTTGGCTACGTCCCTTTTCAACACACTAACACAATACATGTAAATCTTCATTTCAAATGTGGGGACTCATGCGATTCGAACCCTTGCCACAACCTGCGACAATTATGTGGACTTGTGCACTTTACACAGAGAGCAATTTGACCAGTCAGTGAAATACACGTGACAGTTGCTTTGATGATCAGAATGTGCTGTTGGGGGTATTAAAGGCGCCATCATGAATAAGCTTTTGGAACACGTCCAACTACAATGACAACGATTTTAATTGGCTGATGCAGAACTTGTTCCAGGATATAATTACTGCCACCTGGTGGGGCTAGCTTAGGGTGCCATGTTATCTGATGGGACTAGCTACAATTTTGCGTTCTGTCATGTGCAAGTAAATCAACCATTTTAATTGGCTGATACGCATTTTGAAACAAACTGTTTACATTTAAATGGTTGCTTGTGTTTGCAAGTATGGCCTCCAGATTTGTAATTTTAGCAGGCAAAATAATACACAAATATAACCAAATCATTTTGAGAGCTTACCTGTCATATATGAGATTATACACAGTCAGACAATACACAGTAGCCTCAGTCCTGTGTAGATGCTGTTGTAATAGTGTCTGCCCATGTCTGATGTGTTATGTTGTCCAGGGTGCTGCGTGTACGATCAGTGCGGGGGAGCTGGAGTCTCTGTTAACCCACATCAGGGACCTGCTACCAGACCTGGGAGAGGGATTTCTACTGGCTTGTCTCCACCAGTACAACTACAGCTCTGAACTGGTCATTAACTATATCCTAGAGGACAGACTACACCCTGACTTGGACAAACTGGACAGAGCCATGCCCAGGTAGGAAGAGGGGTTTGTGTCTGTGTGTGGAGAAACAAAGATGCACAAGCAGCTTGTGGCCTGGTTACGCATCCACCATAGTTGTGGGAACCGTGCTGGAAATAACAAGGAAAATAACAGAGCCAGCACTGTTTGGGTCGGGTAGTTTGAAAAATGTATTAATGTTGATGTTCGCCTCTCTCTCCAGGCCGGTAAAGGAGGAGCTGCCTCCTGTACTCATCACCAGGTCCAACGTGTTTGACGATGATGAGTTTGATGTCTTTAACAGAGACCAGGTGGACATGACCCGTGTCTGGAAGGGCCGGAGGTGAGACACTATCAACTATTTTCCCCCTGGGGTCAAAGTTAATAGTGGCCAAGATGGACCCCTGATGACTCGGTCATAGACACAGTTTCCTGTCCTGTCTGGTCACGCCAAACCAAACCCAAAATTACAATTTTACAAAGTCATTTTTAGATAAATACCAGGTCAATAGTGAACTGTACAATAAAGCCTGCTCTATAATCTCTGTATATCTGTCTGTGTTTCCCCTTCAGGAAAGGAGAGAGTGTGCGGGACCTGCTAAATGACAAGAGTCACATAGCAGATCAGAAGGAACGCTACCTGACCTATGAGACTGTGGTGGATGAGGTCATCGTGACTCCCAGCGAATCGGGAGCATTCTACAATTTGGACGATTATGACGATGAGTACGATGACACATACGACATCAACCAAGTAGGAGCCAATGATCTGGACGGAGATTCCAACCTGCTCAACCGCAGGTAACGCACACACCCTCCCATCTGAGTTCGGTTGCTCAGTCTCAAGGTTTCTTTCTTGCCAAGGTGCTAGATCTAGCGGTGACACATCCTTTCTCTCTCTCTCTCTCTCTCTCTCTCTCTCTCTCTCTCCCTCCCACAGGCCGTTCACCATCCCTCAGGTCCTACGGCAGGGAGGCAGACCACAGATTCAGGAGGATGACATAGAGGAGAGGGAGGAAGAGGACGAGAAGGTTGGTTGTATAGAAATGGATTGTATAGAACAGTGGTCACTGACCGGTCCATCTTCAAATTATTCCTAGTCGATCACCAAACATTTCTGTAGAAAAGCCAACGATAAATGCTTGTGCTGCTTTATTTTTATCTTTGTGTTGCGCTGTTGGCGGTAGGAGCACTTGATTCACTGCGCACTGGGTATGCAAAGTGTTTCCATTTTTAACCATTTCATTTGTCTGAGTGCGTTGAATACAACTGGAAACTCTAAAAAAATTCAAAATAATTCACTGGGAAAAATAGTTTTGAGCGGTCATCCAAGTGGGGAAACTCTGGCATCTTTCTAGAAATTCGACTTTCCGACCTGAAGATCACTGACATCATGATTTGACCTCGTTTTCCCCCTGCCCGAGTTCCCAGTTGTCTTCAAAGAACCATGACCATCAGATGCAGGTACTATCAGTCCAGTAAAATAAAAAAGCAAATTATTTGCTTATTATTTATATTTATCCTCCGCTGTGCTACACCAACTGATCTATTTTGTTATCAAAGCGAAAGTGTTTAAATATAATATGGTCAGAGAAGAACAATATTGGCAGGCCAAGCATATAGCCAATATGCTGTGATAATTGTAGGCCACCTGCACAAACCTCCTTCCTACAGAACTGTTTTTATTAGGTTAATGTACAAGTCATGCTTGCTTTTTGACTGCAAAATTGACCTAGACTCAGAAACGTTTGGTGACCGCTGATATAGAACAGAGCTGGTTCACACGAACCGCTGTGGACTTCTCTGAGATTATGTAAATTAATAGCAATTTTCCTCAAATACCACCAATGATTCCTTCTCTTTTTATTATTCTAACTCTACGGTTGCTTCCCTTCTTATTATGACCAACAGTATGGGCATGGCCAGTGTTATCTATTGTATGGCACTGTTTAACATCTTGCTACCTAAGGCTCTCTATGTACCATGTTTTGTTCTCCAGATTATTTATTAGGTTTGACATAATTGAACCAGTAGCTATGTTGCTGTGTTATCCTGATCTAGATGAAGCTGATTAGATGGATCAGTCAGTATGTGTTGTATCATTAACCCTTTACATGGTGTGTGTTTTCAGGACAGTGCTGTGAAGAGAGACCAGTTTGTTCAGGACCCAGCTCTGCTGCGAGAGAGGGCAGAGGCCAGGAGAGCTACCATGCAACACAGGAAGGGGTACGGCGACACACACACACACACACACACACACACACACACACACAAAAACTTCATTTCCCATTTGAACCCCTCTCTCCTTCCCCTAGATACCGTCCGGAGCCTGTCAGAGAGAGAGACGTGGTGGGTAAACCTAAAGGCCAGGGGCAGTCTACAGAGACCCTTCTGGACCGACGCAAGAAGGAGGCCCACAAGAGCAGGGGAGCCAACCACAACCGCAGGGCTATGTCCGACCGCAAGAGGAACAAAGGAATGATCCCCTCCTGAGGATAAGTGTTGCCATGGAGACCAACTGACCTACCGGACAGTGCGTACAAGACGACTTGGCAAAGGAAAGAAAGAAAAAGAGTGAGAGAAAGAGGTCAAAGGTCATGAGCCCTGATTGATGACCCCTCCCAGAGTCCTCCTCTTCATCAGTCAGATTATCTTTCTATCGGGTCTCACCGGCCGGGCCATTTTTATTGGCCTTTTTCTGTTCTCTTTCTAGTTTTCCATTTTCTATCGCAAAGGGCCACCAATGATTAGTTCAATGATAACAGAACTTTGGTTGCCTTGTTGGTGGAATGTTTAGACACGTTTGAATCTGAAAGTTTCAGTTGTTTGGTCTAATATGATTTGTAGATTGATTCAGTTAAACCAAAGTGCTGACTGAATGGAGTGAGTGAAGGACAAACAAGATATTTATTTTTGCCATGTAACAAATCCATTTATTAAGATTTGGAGTGATGGAATCATTAGCTTTGACATCATCGTCATCAAATGAACAAGGAACATACGACTAAGAAGGGGGGACACCAACAGGACAAGAAAAGCAGGACAACCGGCCTAACTGTCAGACTGAAACCTCTGTCTGCTGGATCTGGAAGAACAACAAACCACAACCTGTCAGTTAAAATACAGGTCTAGACATCAAAACGACAGGCAGGCCAGGACCAGAGGTGGCAGCGTGTGTGTGTGTGTGTGTGTGTGTGGAATGTCTGAGCGAAGTGAGCGTGTGTGTGGTAGTTCATGTCTCCTCACCCAGCCAATCCCCACCATGGTTCAGCCTCAACCCAAAACGTGAGCTGCTATAACACAGTCCTGTGTGTGTTTGGAAGAGCAGCCTAAGAGGGGCAAAATGTCCCTCAGACATCGAACAGCTTCTAGAGGCTTCTACGCCTCGCCATGCACAACTACATTATAACAAGATAATCATATAAGATCTATAAGAGCATTTTTGTAAAAAAGAAACACATTACAATTTGCTTTTTGAAGTTCTCTTTAAAAACAAACAAATGAATAAATACATTTAATACTGTGGTTCGAGAGCTTTTTTCAATGGAGTATTCCTGTGTGAACTGAGTGGTGACTATAAAGTGTTCCAGTGGCAGCGATGGCTGAATAATACCATAGGTAAACTGCGGCTATATTTCTCTAGTGATTTAGCTGATGGTAGGAAGCATTTAGAGCATTCACAATACCCTATAAGGTGTTGCTAGATCCTACTGTGGGATGTGGTTGAAGTGTGATACAAGTGGCTCCCTTCCACCTTATCTACTATACTCATTGGTTAGCCAAGGTCAAGTCTGTTTCAGTTCTGCAAGGTCATTGTGGTTAATAAAATAACTAAGGACTACATGAAGGATTAATGTAACATAAGTACTGTCAAGTAGTAGACTTTAAGCGTGGATGTCTTTGAAGGGTGTTTGTAACATGCTGCCTGTCTCTGTACTGCTACTCTGGTTAATAATAATTTACCTCACAGAGCAGTCTCTCTACACAAAGTTAATTAATTAATTCAGAAATAATACATACTTTGAAATTGTACTCCTTAGAGTACACAATAATAGTCTGGATTAAATTAGTCCACATATTTAAAAATGTAAATTCATTTTTGAGATTATACTGACCCTGTGATATGGTGGAATGTGGGCCACAAATGACTAGATGTTTTGATGCCAGTTTGCAACACACTGTTAACCATGCTTTGTACAATATTGCATTGAACATCCATGCAAATATTACTTAAAAGACTTTGTTAGATATAGTTGAAGTCGGAAGTTTACATACACTTGGGGTTGAAGTAATTAAAACTATTTTTTAACCACTCCACAGATTTCACGTTAACAAACTATAGTTTTGGCAAGTCGGTTAAGACATCTACTTTGTGCATGACAAGTAATTCTTCAAAACAATTGTTTACAGACAGATTATTTAATTTATAATTCACTATATCACAATTCCAGTGGGTCAGAAGTTTACATACACTAAGTTGACTGCCTTTAAACATCTTGGAAAATTCCAGAAAATTATGTCATGGCTTTAGAAGCTTCTGATAGGCTAATTGACATATTTTGAGTCAATTGGAGGTGTACCTGTGGATGTATTTCGAAATCATGAGGAAATCAAAAGAAATCAGCCAATACCTCAGAAAAACAATTGTAGACCTCCACAAGTCTGGTTCATCCTTAGGAGCAATTTCAAAACGCCTGAAGGTACCACGTTCATCTGTACAAACAATAGTATGCACGTATAAACACCATGGGACCACACAGCCGTCATACTGCTCAGGAAGGAGACGCGTTCTGTCTCCTAGAGATTAACATACTTTGGTGTGAAAAGTGCAAATCAATCCCAGAACAACAGCAAAGGACCTTGTAAAGATGCTGGAGGAAACGGGTACAAAAGTATATATCCACAGTAAAACGAGTCCAATATCGACATAACCTGAAAGGCCTCTCAGCAAGGAAGAAGTCACTGCTCCAAAAACGCCATAAAAAAGACAGACTACGGTTTGCAACTGCACATGGGGACAAAGATCGTACCTTTTGGAGAAATATCCTCTGGTCTGATGAAACAAAAATAGAACTGTATGGCCATAATGACCATCGTTATGTTTGAAGGAAAAAGTAGGAGGCTTGCAAGCCGAAGAACACCATCCCAACCGTGAAGCACGGGGTGGCAGCATCATGTTGTGGGGTTGCTTTGCTGCAGGAGGGACTGGTGCACTTCAGAAAATAGATGGCATCATGAGGAAGTAAAATTCTGTGGATATATTGAAGCAACATCTCAAGACATCAGTCAGGAAGTTAAAGCTTGGTCGCAAATGGGTCTTCCAAATGGACAATGACCACATGCATACTTCCAAAGTTGTGGCAAAATGGCTTAAGGACAACAAAGTAAAGGTATTGGAATGGCCATCACAAAGCCCTGACCTCAATCCTATCAAAAATTTGTGGCCAGAACTGAAAAGGCGTGTGCGAGCAAGGAGGCCTACAAACCTGACTCAGTTACACCAGTTCCGTCAGGAGGAATGGGCCAAAATTCACCCAATTTATTGTTGGAAGCTTGTGGAAGGCTACCCGGAACTTCTGACCCACTGGGAATGTGATGAAAGAAATAAAATCTGAAATAAATAATTCTCTACTATTATTCTGAATTTCACATTCTTAAAATAAAGTGGTGATCCTAACTGACCTAAAACAGCCAATTTTTACTGGGATTAAAAGTCAGGAATTGTGAAAAACTGAGTTTAAATGTATTTGGTTACGGTGTATGTAAACTTCCGACTTCAACTGTAGGTATTCGCATTAAAACTAAACATGGACTAAACATGAATTTCCCTGTAAAGAACATACATGGAATTCCACCACAGATTCACAGAACATTAAAATGCCCTTTTAGAATTCAACATGTATAGACACTCCCACCATGAGGCACCAGTATGTACCGGCACTGGGTGGGAGAGAATACAGTAACATCATTGTACAGTATATTATCCCAGGAAGAAAGTACTGTTGTTTCAACAGTAGTACTGGTACAGTACAGTAACATTTGGTTTACAGTACCACATAGATAAGTGAAGCTGCTTCAGGATTGGCTGTCCCCAAAAGGTCAGAGGTCAACACCGTCCAATAAGAAGGCCAGCTGCTGGGAGAAGCTCCCCGGCCCAGAATCCAGTGCTGGAGGAAGAGGTGAGGTCTGAAACTAATCACGAAATATGACAAGATGAAACTCGATCCCAATGTTCTGGGCCCAGTTTTTCAGAAGTTATCTGATCGGATTTCGGCAATCGGACAGGATTAAAAATTATGTAAAAATGTACTGAACATTTTGATTATGATCCTCCGGATAGGGATAAGGATTTGGTAATCCAATCTGACCTTTAATCATGTAATTTTTGCATTTTTCAAAACTCAAAAAGGTAGTGATTAGAATGGTTTTGATACCAAAAATCAGGATTATCTTGATCCCACTGGAAGGGTGGGACGGCTAAAAAAAAATAACAGCTCTAAAAAATCCAGATCAATCTGATCCTGGATAGCAGATTAAACGTTTTTAAAAACTGGGCCCTGGTCAGAGTTGGGTGAGGAGGGGGGCAAAGGCTACCATTAGCTGTCTCTACAGAGGTTACCTGTGGATGGAAGGAAAAGATGACAGTCAAAGGGAATAGCTGATTTACCCGGGTACCAAATACAATCACCAGCCCTACATTAGATTTTCAATGTGTTAATTGCATATGGCAAATAAAGTCGCACTTGAGTGTACAGGCAAGTAGAGATCTTACTGAGTATGCTGCATTTACACAGGGGGCAAGTGAATAATTTACTGAGTATGCTGTGTTTACACAGGGGGCAAGTGAATAATTTACTGAGTATGCTGTGTTTACACAGGGGGCAGGTGTATAAGTTACTGAGTATGCTGCGTTTACAGTGCGGACAGGTGTATAACTTACTGAGTATGCTGCGTTTACACAGAGGACAGGTGTGCTGCAGGAGCAACCACGGATCCACACAGTCCCTGTGGAACTCATGGAGGCAGGGCAGCACTCGAAGACACTGCAACACACACCACCAGGTGAGCTAGCATACTACTAACCCCCAATTTACAGAATGTATATGAGTTATGTGTTATACATCTTACTTTTTATGTAACCTATGACATGTTTGTGTGTGTTTATGTGTAGTTCCAGAGGGGTATACTACAAAGCAGGATCAATGAGTTAGCCAGCTAACTTTTTTTATTTTTATGAAAAAAATATAATCGTTGATTTTCTGGTTCATTAACGCTAGAATCGCTAAAGCACATTTGGACTGCTAATGAATTTTAAAAGTTATGCCCCCCTTCATCTCTGACTTTTCCTAAATACGTCTTTATAACACACTGTCGCTGTTAGAATCTTAATATCATAAACAGAACTGCAGTTATAACCCGTTTTAGGAGGGCATATCTTTTTTGGACCCTCCTCCTCCCGACAGTAGGCCCTGCTCCCCTCCTTTTCCCGACAGTTGATGGTGCCGTGCCCAGTTGATAATCACCCCGATAACTGTCATGAAACTATACTGAAATTTCACACGTATAACACCAGATGTAAAGTGTGGTGGGGGGGAGTACAGAGTGAGAGCGTGCATAATTTACAATAAGAAGACCAAGACGAATCGATGCACATGCTGCGTTAGCGTTGCTTCAAAATCTGAATTAAAACGACTCAGATGGTGGGGAAGAAATGAATCATGATGACATCGCTGATTATTCTTCTTCTGATTCTGTCTCAGCCTGAACCTACACCTCCAAGGCCTAAGTGCAAAAAAGCCAGACCGGTGCGCACTGAGCAGGTGTTCACGTCACCACCAAATGAAACGGTGAGACAGGAGAGAGGAAGGGACGGCACCGTTTGGATAGAACAAGCCGTTGACAATGCTATGGGGCGATTATCAGCACAAAATGTCATCACAAAGAGCAGGCCCTACATCCCATGCAAAAAACAACATAGGCAACTCACTGACGATCTTTCGTTGTTAATGTGACATGGACATTCTCCAACTGATGCCACTGCGAAGACGCAAATCATGTAATCACCAGCTGACAATTTACAATTTTTGACTGCTGTCATATCGACACTTACAGTACCAGTCAAAAGTTTGGACACCTACTAATTTAAGGGTTTTTCTTTATTTTGTAGAATAATAGTGAAGAAATCAAAACTATGAAATAACACATATGGAATCATGTTGTAACCAAATAAGTGTTAAACAAATGTATTATATTTTAGATTCTTCCAAGTAGCCACCCTTTGCCTTGATGACATCTTTGCACACTCTTGGCATTCTCTCAACCAGCTTCATGAGGAATGTTTTTCCAACAGTCTTGAAAGAGTTCCCACATATGCTGAGCACTTGTTGACTGCTTTTCCTTCATTCTGTGGTGCAACTCATCCCAAACCATCCCAATTGGGTTGTGGTCGGGTGATTGTGGAGGCCAGGTCATCTGGTACAGCACTTCATCACTCTCCTTCTTGGTAAAATAGCCTTTACACAGCCTGGAGGTGTGATGGGTCATTGTCCTGTTGAAAAACAAATGATAGTCCCACAAAGCCCAAACCAGATTGGATCTGCGTATCTCCGCAGAATGCTGTGGTAGCCATGGTGGTTAAATGTGCCTTGAATTCTAAATAACTCACCAACAGTGTCACCAGCAAAGCACCTCCACACCATCATACCTCCTCCTCCATGCTTAACGGTGGGAACCATACATGCAGAGATCACCCGTTCACCTACTCTGCATCTCACAAAGACACAGCGGTTGGAACCAAGAATCTCAAATTTGGGCTCATCAGACCAAAGGACAGATTTCCACCGGTCTAATGTCCATTGCTCGTGTTTCTTGGCCCAAGCAAGTCTCCTCTTCTTATTTGACCATGATTCATGCAGTCTCCTCTGAACAGTTGATGTTGAGATGTGTCTGTTACTTGAACTCTGTGAAGCATTTATTTGGGCTGCAATTTCTGAGGATGGCAGAGGTAACTTTCTTCCTCTTCCTTTCCTGTGGCGGTCCTCATGAGAGCCAGTTTCATCATAGTGCTTGATGGTTTTTGCAATTGCACTTGAAGAAACTTCCAAAGTTCTTGACGTTTTTCGGGTTGAATGACCTTTCATGTCTTAAAGTAACGATGGACTGTTGTTTCTCTTTGCTTATTTGAGCTGTTCTTGCCATAATATGGATTTGGTCTTTTACCAAATAGGGCTATCTTCTGTATACCTGCCCCTACCTTGTCACAACACAACTGATTGGCTCAAACGCATTAAGAAGGAAAGAAATTTCACAAATTAACTTTTAACAAGGCACACCTGTTAATTTAAATGCATTCCAGGTGACTACCTCATGAAGCTGGTTGAGAGAATGCCAAGAGTGTGCAAAGCTGTCATCAAGGCAAAGAGTTTCTACTTTAAAGAATCTCAAATATGAAATATTTTGATTTATTTAACACTTTTTTGGTTACTACACAATCCATATGTGTTATTTCATAGTTTTGATGTCTTCACTATTATTCTACAATGTAGAAAATAGTAAAAATAAAGAAAACCCCTTGAATGAGTAGGTGTGTACAAACTTTTGACTGGTACTGTATATTAAATATAATGCAATTATTGCTTTTGTGCAGACTTTCACTATTTATCAAGAACACTTTGCACTAATAATGATGTTTAGGATACTGATGTTTTCAGCAGTTCACCGTGCATCTTGCTGACTTTGAGTCTTGGTGGTTGGGGTATTTATTTTATTTTGAAGTAATAAAAATAAGCTGTTACTGCATTCCAACACATATGCTTTCCATTTCGTAGTTGTAACTAACGCACTTCACAAATAAAATTGATTGAACACTTGAATTTTACATAAAGTAACAAAATAATAAATGCTAGTGTTATTTAAAAAAAAATATATATATATTCTAATGTTACCTAAGACCTTCATAAACACAACCAAATTATTATTTTTGCGATAGCATATATGACATTTATTTATTATACTGTTAGAATGTTGCAGTCAGAATGACTGTTCATTAGCTTGAACGGTGGGGTTCCTTGAGGCCCATTGGTTCTAGTGTTAAGAAAGCTAAACTTAGATGTGTTTTTTGTTGTTGAGTCAATTCGACCATGCCCATTTCAAGCTTATCTGTAAAAAAAACAACAATGCTATTTCAGAATATTTAGACAAGTTAGCTGGCTAACTCATTGATCCCGCTTTGTAGTATCCCCCTTAGGACTCAGTCAGTCTGACCTGATTGTTGTTGAACTGTTCCAGACAGACAGCACAGTTGTCAGTCTCTAGCTGCGCTGGGTCACACCACGGTTTGGGCTGCCGGTACATCCTGGTCTTCAGGGACGACAGTCTCTTCAGGATGTCCTGTTTTGGTAACTGTAGGAGATTAAGTCGTGAATATTATGGTAAATGTTTCCTCATTATTACCTTTGAAGCATCTCACTGACATCTCACTGAAATACTGTCGTCCAGTGTCTGTGCTTACTTACATTTGCTCTAGAATAGTGTGCCTGCTAATTGCTGAATGATTAAAAGAGGGAAATGGTTAAGCTCTACCTCCAGGTCGTCATTCAGCTGGTTGTCCTGGTACTGCCATCGAGCCTGAACTATGACCCCTGTACAGAGGATCAGAGCCACCAGTAGGACTGTGTTCCAAAGCTGATGCAGGTACTTCTGGAGGACAACACATAACAGGCCCGAGCACTGACGTTAGCCTACCTCTAAATCATTTGTTTACGTTTGTCACACAACAGATGTATGAAAAAGCAATGAGTTACATGGATCGGTGAGTTGCTTGTTCTAGCCTGTCAGGAGTAGCGTAAAATTCTGATTATCTTCCGATGGACTACTTTGGTTACAATGTCATTGATTATGTATTTTATTGTCCCTATTATACATTCTATTAATTTGATAGTATGCCATGGTGTTCACACCTGGACCTGTGAGTTGGTCTCTCCAGTGCAGATGACCCCCTGCCACTCTCCATACAGACCGCCTCTGGAGAGACCGCACGTGGACCACAATGTCAGGGTGGCCCCCTACAATACCACCAGAGAGGAGGTTTTACACACATCCAAAGTAATAACATGAGCTGGACAGTAGAGTGATACAATGCATAGAAAACTGGAAATGTCCACTGACTATATTGCTGTTCTCTAAGGTGATAAAGTTTATGGCAAAAAGATGATCTTACCAAGTTGTCCTGTAGAATAGTCTTGTATGTGATTTTCGCAGTAGCATGAAGGCCCCTATGAAAGAAACCATGGAGTTAACTCACTCAGTGTCTCTATATTTGTAAGTTTGCTATAGTATATTCATACAATCAAAGCAATACGGAGAGGGATCCTTGTGCAGACTAGTATTGTTTCGTTTTCCATCACTGTGGTACCGGAGGAGTGCTCCGATAAGCTTGGTAACATTTTCTGATGTCTGGACGACAATGACTGGCTTAGAGAGGACTTGGGACAGATCCATCTAGAAGGAGAATACAGGAGAGAATAGTAGTGATCACCAACCCTGGTCCAGGAGAGCTACATGGTGTGCAGGCTTTTACTCCAGTCCAGCACTAACACAGTTAGTGTGTAGGAAAAGGACTCTTACCTCTCTGACAGTGTTCTGATTGAGGGCTAGGATGATGAGTGCGGAAGCACCCAGGACCAAGGCTCGTTTCATCTAACAAAGAGAGATAGTGATTATACTTACTTCAGACTTACTTTATCCACACTGATATATTTGCATGCTTTAAAAGTGTGTAAAAAAAATATAAAGGATATTTCATGCGGAAACCCTCATATTAAACACCAATGGTATTCACTAAGTTGATGGTTTATATTTAGGATAATGTTTTACAGCATTGTCATACTATTATTATAATTTTTTTTTTAATCAGCTTTATTTAATAATTTCATACATTTTACATGTAGGCCACACAGAGGGCCAGAGATAATTAGGCAACTGTAAAAAAATCGGGACGTACGGAAGTGCACAACTCAATATTAAAAAGGTGTTCCTAATGTTTGGTATAGTCAGTGTATATTTTACATTTGTATTTAAAAGCATAATTGAGAAATAATTGATCAAAGTTGCCATACAATTTATGACATTTCAGCCGAACCCAGACCTCCTTCAAGACTCCATAATGTTTCATCTGTAGGCACTACAAACGGAAATTGGCGTCCTAGTACTCCTGGTTGGGAACCACTCAGCATATTATTATATTATTTAAAGTTACAAACTCAAAACTTTTATATTTTCAATATTCACGTTTACATTTTATTCATAAATGAATGTAAAAAAAAAATGTATTTAAATCAAAATACTACTCATATTACAGAACAAGCGGTAAAGCTTAATATTAAATACATTGTTGCTTTGTAGCGCCTACAGATGAAACATTATGGAGTTTTAAGAGGCCTAGGTAAGGCCAAAAACGTTGATAAATAATTTTTTGATTATGCTTTTAGATACAAATGTCAAATATTTGTAAACAATCCTTCCTTCAAATGATCATTCTATGGATTACATTTCGTGAAAATCCCCAAAATCATGGTCTTTTTTTGTCCTGTATTTAATTTTTTGGGAAACACTCGTGCTGTTTCATCTCCCTGAATTCACTTTATTGACAACGGCAGCAGCAAAGGATTCCTGGCTGTTCCCGGCAGTGGAAGCTTTGCTCTTCTCCACTTTGACAGGCACCACACCTATCCATGGCTCCTGGTCTTTGGCTTGGACACCCCCACCTTGGCCCTGGCTCACCCGTGGCTCTTCATCCTGCATCTGACCAATTGCAATTGGAAACACTGGGGTCATTATATGATTCTTACTGGGTAATATCATAGACTTAACCTATGCAGACATTTCATGCTTGATGATTCAAAATGCAATGGTAAACATAACACATTATAAGCTTTTACTAGACAATATCAATTACTGTATACATACACTGTATATGTAATGTTTAGACCCATATCATGTTACACATAAACATCCAGTGGTTTTACTTAGCAGAGCCAAGCTAGCTGTAACATCACCCACTAATATGAGTTCCCCTTCGAGATCATGCTCTTGTTGTTGATGATGTTTTTCGGGGACGCTGCTGCTTTCCCAGGTCGCCTCGATCACCTCGCCTTGTAGAACGGTGCTGACGTCCCGACGTTCTCTCAGCAGAACCTCCACCAAGGCGACCTGAGCGCCCGTCACTAACACGCACGACAAGAACGAAGGTGCCGAGATCAGAAACACCACGGTTAAATAGCACCAGCAGCAGCTTGCAGACATGGCCGAAGAAACGCGTAAATTAAAATTACAATAAAATAAATAATCCTTATCAACTGTCAACCATTGTTTTACATAACCACGAAGTTATTGTACTACTTGGCTTGGACCCCAAATTGTAAGCAAAACACTACTTCCTGTCGAACAGGAAGCTGAGATGTGTTAGTTTGACGTTTGCTTGCAAATCTGCCATCTACTGGGACATTTTGAAAATGCTTGTTTTATTAGTGAATATATAACAATAATAGAAAAGCAGTCTATTGTGCTTGTTTCAAGACCCAAATGCAAGGTGTAGACGGGCACTGCATTGTGTGTAGCTGTTAATGTTTATGTTCAAGTTGTATTGTGTTGCATAAAGACAACTTTTGAATGAATCCACTGCAAAATGGGAACGCTGGACTTAGTAGGATCAGGTTGGGATACTGGCCCTGTAAATGGGCGTGTCATCTCGTGTTTACGCTTATTACAGTCACAGAGTTTCTAAACCAAGAGGTGCAACATGGCAAGACTTCCGGGAACGTTTGAAAAACAGACCAAACAGACCAGGCCGGTATTTGGGGTTGGAGAAGTCAATTATAGAAGTGAAAATTATTCTAATGTCTTAAGTAGTTGGACATGTTAGTAATCCAACCTCGTGAAACTGACACGTTTTCATTTTCGTCAAAAACAACTTTATATCGAAGGAATGTCGTTGACGACCGTTAGACCCAATGACGTGTTTCTACGCATGAGCTTAGCGAGCCAACGTCGCCATGACTTCGCCTACAAGTGTTCTCGGGGATTTCTACCAGAGAAGCAGTTTTAGCCTATCTTCGTAGTGTACTGTCTTCGATACAGTCATTGCTTTTTACGACTTGACTGACAGGGATGAAGAGGATAACAGCGGCCTCGTATAGCAGCATCACACAGTTCGATCAGTCCAGCGACGAGGACAGAAAAGTGCGTGTCTTCTTCTTCGGGTCGTCAACTTCCATTGACGGAATAAAAACTGTTATTTTGTTTTTGCTTTGACAGACGTGATGAGTGGCAGGGTTGGCGACCTAAGTCCGAAGCAGGCTGAGGCATTGAAGGAGGTGAATTTCTGTACTCACCATTTATGTATCTGTGTCGCATTTATTTCTCTTTGACGATCTGACAGTCATCGATGCTGTTGAAACTTTGAACCTTTTTATCTTTCCCCACCATGCGCATACAGACAGTGTTAGCTGCAATGCACATTACAAGATATGATTATCTGTAGAAACAAGGCATGGCTACAATACGCTGTAAACTATTTATGTATTTTATCAAGCTTTTCCTTCTGAGGTTTCTCAGTAATACGGGTCACAAAAGTTGATAGGTGATTACAATGATGTAACCACGTAACTGGGTTTAAACCTACCCTAGGCCTATTATTACATGAATTCTCATGTTATTTATTATTTACTGTATAGCATTTTGTATCTATATCTTCCTTGAAAGGTTTGGTTCTTGTGTATGATTTTAGTTTAATAGGATATATTTTAGGAAATGAAACTGAGATGTGAGTTAAACTCTATTGAACGTACTATGACCAATGTGGTTTGTTTTAAGAGATGAACTTCCACACAGAAGTTTGAAGCTTTCATGTTATATAATATAATTTTATAGCGGCTCCCGAGTGGCGCAACGGTCTGCATCTCAGTGCTAGAGGCGTCACTACAGTTCCTGGTTCAAATCCAGGCTGTATCACATCCGGCTGTGATTGGGAGTCCCATAGGGCGGCGCACAATTGGCCCAGCGTCGTCCAGGTTTAGCCGGGCTAGGCCGTCATTGTAAATAAGAATTTGTTCTTAACTGACTTACCTAGTTAAATAAAGGTTAAAAATAAAGCAGCAGGTGGCTGTGGTTTTCTTAAAACAATTAATTTCACATTCTTGCTTTCATGTTTACCACTAAACCCATGTGTGCATCATCACTCTCTGCCCCCTCCCCCCTCTCTGTTTTATCCTTGGACAGTTTCGAGAAAGGATTCAGGATGTTCTTCCACTACTTCCTGCTCAGCATGACCACTTCCTGTTGCGCTGGCTCAGAGGTAAAGCAGACTAACTAACCGCCTGTTGCTTCACCACAGTGGGCTTGGAGCTGGAATTATCTGTTCTGCTAGGAGAGCTGCAAGGCTGTTAAGACCATGCCTGGGTAGGGTCAGACTCTCCAGTCCAGTTTAGCTGGGTTAAATAGGCTACTGAATACGATGATTATTATCTTTGATGGGCTCGTTGTTACACAGCAACAAGCCATTCATAATGTAAAAACATTTTTAAAGTGTCATGCAATTTAGGACTGCATTGAACACCACATACAGTATAGGCTACTGTAGGCTATATCATAGAAATCAAAACCTATTTCCATGTGAAACTGGTTCCTGGACTTCCTGACGGGCCGACCCAGGTGGTAAGGGTAGGTGACAACACATCCTCCACTCTGATTCTCAACACAGGGGCCTCTCAGGGGTGCGTGCTCAGTCCCCTCTTGTACTCCCTGTTCACTCATGTATGGCCAGGCACAACTCTAACACAATCATCAAGTTTGCCGATGACACAACAGTGGTAGGCCTGATCAGGGAGTATGATGAGCACGATGAGACAGCCAATAGGGAGGAGGTCAGAGACCTGGCCGTGTGGTGCCAGGACAACAACCTCTCTCTCAACGTGATCAAGACAAAGGAGATGATTGTGGACTACAGGAAAAGGAGGACCGAGTACACCCCCATTCTCTTTGACGGGGCTGTAGTGGAGCAGGTTGAGAGCTTCAAGTTCCTTGGTGTCCACATCACCAACAAACTATCATGGTCCAAACACACTAAGACAGTCGTGAAGAGGGCACGACATAGCCTATTCCCCCTCAGGAGACTGAAAAGATTTGGCATGGGTCCTCAGATCCTCAAAAGGTTCTACAGCTGCACCATCGAGAGCATCCTGACTGGTTGCACCACTGTCTTGTATGGCAACAGCTCGGCCTCCGACCGCAAGACACTACAGAGGGTAGTGCGTACGGCCCAGTACATCACTGGGGCCAAGCTTCCTGCCATCCAAGACCTCTATACCAGGTGGTGTCAGAGAAAGGCCCTAAAAATTGTCAAAGACTCCAGTCACCCTAGTCTTAGACTGTTCTCTCTGCTACCGCACGGCAAGCGGTACCGGAGCACCTTGTCTAGGTCCAAAAGACTTCTTAACATTTTCTACCCCCAAGCCATCAGGCTCCTGAACAGCTAATCAAAGGGCCACCAGACCCCTCTTTTACACTGCTGCTACTCTCTGTTTATTATCTATGCATAGTCACTTTAACTCTACCTACATGTACATATTACCTCAATTACTTGACTAACCGGTGCCCCCGCACATTGACTCTGTACCGGTACCCCTGTATATAGCCTCGCTATTGTTATTTTACTGCTGCTGTTTTATTATTTGTTACTTTTATTTTCAAATGTATACATTTTTTCTTAAAACCTTTTAAAGCATTGTTGGTTAAGGGCTTGTAGGTAAGCATTTCACTGGAAGATCTACACTTGTTGAATTTGGTGCATGTGATGAATACAATTTTGATTGGAAATGTTATGGGATTTGCTTAATTGGTTTTGTTTGTAGGCCTACATTATGCTCAAATAGCAATAATATGGGCCTCCAAAGTGGCGCAGCGGTCTAATGCGCTGCATCGCCGTGCTTGAGGCGTCACTACAGCCCCGGGTTCGACCCCAGGCTGTGTCACAGCCGGCCGTGACCGGGAGACCCATGAGGCAGCGTACATGGCCCAGCATCGTCCGGGTTAGGGGAGGGTTTGGCCTGCAAGCTGACTTTAGTCGAAAGCTGGACGGTGTTTCCTCAGACCCATTGTTGTGGCTGGTTCCCGGGTTAAGCGAACAGTGTGTCAAGAAGCAGTAAGGCTTGGCAGGGTCTCGACCTTTGCCTCTCCCGAGTCCGTAGGGGTGTTGCAGCGACGGGACAAAACTGTAACTACCAATTGGATATCACTAAATTTAGGAGAAAAAGGGGTTAAAGAAGAAAATTATGTTTATATTCATTATTGGCTACTGTCTAAAACTGTAAGGGTAAAGCCTCAGTTTTCACTGTAAATGTGCATCGGAAGATGCACAAATTTCTCACAATGTTCAAGTTTCCGCTCAAAGACCTAAAATTTACTCAGTGCCCCCCAAAATTGGAGGGAACATTGGTAGACATACCTTCAACGTCAATCCTTCAACTGTTCGTTGGGAGCTTCATGAAATGGGTTTTCATGGCCGAGCAGCTGCACACAAGCCTAAGTTCACCATGCGCGTTGGCTGGAGTGGTGTAAAGCTCGCCTCCATGGCACGCTGGAGCAGTGGAAACGCTGGAGTGATGAATCACGCTTCACCATCTGGCAGTCCAATGGAAGAATCTGGGTTTGGAGGATGTCAGGAAAACGCTACCTGCCCTAATTCATAGTGCAGAAGGAATAATAGTCTGGGGCTGTTTTTCATGGTTTGGGCTAGGCCCGTTAGTTCCAGCGAAGGGAAATCTTAACACTACAGCATACAATGACATTCTAGACGATTCTGTGCTTCCAACTTTGTGGCAACAGTTTAGGGAAGGCCCTTTCCTGTTTCAGCATGACAATGCCCTCGTGCACAAAGCGAGGTCCATAGAGAAATGGTTTGTTGAGATTGGTAATGTAGTGTACGTTGGTCGCGGCGCGCATGACCAGAATGACACATCAATGAACCACCAAAGGCACACCCCATTTGGTCCACGCTATCCGGGATCCTTGGGACGTCCCTACCCATTGAAGTTGACATTTAAAATGTCTAAGGTAAGGGATAGGGTTAGGTAAGGGTTATGGTAGGGGTTAAGGTTAGGGTTAGGGTTTAGGGGAGGGGAGTCCCAAGGATTCCGGATACTTAGCAATCTATTGTCCCTCTAATCACTCTGACATCAATGCAAATGCAAAAGAAAATCAAATCAAACACTTAATGAGAACCCATGAGCTCATGTTGCGCAACATTTCTATAGGCTATGAAATTCTGTGAGAAAATTAGTTTTGATGGCCTCTATTCCAAAGAGGAGGAGCCCCTCATCTTTCTATAAGATAGGCCTACTATATATATTTCTCAACTTTCCTAATATTAAGCAAATTGCATCGCTTTACAATAGGAGTATAGCCTACCTGGCTGGCATGAAAATGAACCACAGGAAAAGTGTCCTCCATTTGCTATTTAAGTGCATAGATTACATGTATTTTTTTCCTCTGCCCTCTTCCGACAAGTGCATATACAGTGCATTCGAAAAGTATTCAGACCCCTTGACTTTTTCCACATTTTGTTACATTACAGCCTTATTCTAAAAAAAAAGAAATCTCATCAATCTACACACAATACCCCATAATGACAAAGCAAGTTTTTTTTTAAATTTTGGCAAATTTGCTATGAGAATTGAGCTCAGGTGCATCCTGTTTCCATTAATCATTCATGAGATTTGACTTGATTGGAATCCACCTGTGGTAAATTCAATTGATTGGACATGATTTGGAAAGTGAGCAATCGGAGGAGAAGGGCCTTGGTCAGGGAGGTGACCAAGAATCCGATGGTCCCTCTGTGGAGATGGGAGAACCTTCCAGAAGAACAACCATCTCTGCTGCACTCCACCAATCAGGCCTTTAGCTTGGAGTTTGCCAAAAGACACCTAAAGACTGTTACACCATGAGAAACAAGATTCTCTGGTCTGATGAAACCAAGATTGAATTCTTCTTCTTCTTCTTCTTCTTCTTCTTCTTCTTCTTCTTCTTCTTCTTCTTCTTCTTCTTCTTCTTCTTCTTCTTCTCTTTTCTTCTTCTTCTCTTTTCTTCTTCTCTTTTCTTCTTCTTTTTCTTCTCTTTTCTTCTTCTTCTTCTTCTTCTTTTTCTTCTTCTTCTCTTTTCTTCTTCTTTTTCTTCTCTTTTCTTCTTCTTTTTCTTCTCTTTTCTTCTTCTTCTTCTCTTTTCTTCTTCTTCTCTTTTCTTCTTCTTTTTCTTCTCTTTTCTTCTTTTTCTTCTCTTTTCTTCTTCTTCTTCTTCTCTTTTCTTCTTCTTTTTCTTCTCTTTTCTTCTTCTTCTTCTTCTCTTTTCTTCTTCTTCTTCTTCTCTTTTCTTCTTCTTCTTCTTCTTCTTCTCTTTTCTTCTTCTTCTCTTTTCTTCTTCTTCTCTTTTCTTCTTCTTCTCTTTTTCTTCTCTTTTCTTCTTCTCTCTTCTTCTTCTTCTTCTTCTTCTTCTTCTTCTTCTTCTTCTTCTTCTTCTTCTTCTCTTTTCTTCTTCTTCTTCTTCTTCTTCTTCTTCTTCTCTTTTCTTCTTCTTCTTCTTCTTCTTCTTCTTCTTCTTCTTCTTCTCTTTTCTTCTTCTTCTTCTCTTTTCTTCTTCTTTTTCTTCTTCTTCTTTTTCTTCTCTTTTCTTCTTCTTCTCTTTTCTTCTTCTTCTTCTTCTTCTTCTTCTTCTTCTTCTTCTTCTCTTTTCTTCTTCTTCTTCTTCTCTTTTCTTCTTCTTTTTCTTCTCTTTTCTTCTTCTTCTTCTTCTTCTTCTTCTTCACTTTTCTTCTTCTTCTTTCTTCTTCTTCTTCTTCTTCTCTTTTCTTCTTCTTTTTCTTCTCTTTTCTTCTTCTTCTTCTTCTCTTTTCTTCTTCTTCTCTTTTCTTCTTCTTCTCTTTTCTTCTTCTTCTCTTTTTCTTCTCTTTTCTTCTTCTCTTTTCTTCTTCTTCTTCTTCTTCTTCTCTTTTCTTCTTCTTTTTCTTCTCTTTTCTTCTTCTTCTTCTTCTCTTTTCTTCTTCTTCTTCTTCTCTTTTCTTCTTCTTCTTCTTCTTCTCTTTTCTTCTTCTTCTCTTTTCTTCTTCTTCTTCTTCTTCTCTTTTCTTCTTCTTCTTCTTCTCTTTTCTTCTTCTTCTTTTTCTTTTTTCTTCTTCTTCTCTTTTCTTCTTCTTCTTCTTCTCTTTTCTTCTTCTTCTCTTTTCTTCTTCTTCTTCTTCTTCTTCTTCTTCTTCTCTTTTCTTCTTCTTCTTCTTCTTCTTCTTCTTCTTCTTCTTCTCTTTTCTTCTTCTTCTTCTTCTTCTTCTCTTTTCTTCTTCTTTTTCTTCTTCTTCTTTTTCTTCTCTTTTCTTCTTCTTCTCTTTTCTTCTTCTTCTTCTTCTTCTTCTTCTTCTTCTTCTTCTCTTTTCTTCTTCTTTTTCTTCTCTTTTCTTCTTCTTCTTCTTCTTCTTCTTCTTCTTCTTCACTTTTCTTCTTCTTCTTCTTTCTTCTTCTTCTTCTTCTCTTTTCTTCTTCTTTTTCTTCTCTTTTCTTCTTCTTCTTCTTCTCTTTTCTTCTTCTTCTCTTTTCTTCTTCTTCTCTTTTTCTTCTCTTTTCTTCTTCTCTTTTCTTCTTCTTCTTCTTCTTCTTCTTCTTCTTCTTCTTCTTCTTCTTCTTCTTCTTCTCTTTTCTCTTCTTCTTTTTCTTCTTCTTTTTCTTCTCTTTTCTTCTTCTTCTTCTTCTCTTTTCTCCTTCTTCTTCTTCTTCTTTTTCTTCTCTTTTCTTCTTCTTCTTCTTTTTCTTCTTCTTCTTCTAACAGAAATACCGATGTTTTGACAGCTTTGTTTTTTCGTCAGGGTTTCATCTCAATCTTAGTTCAGTTGCATGGCCCCATCAGAGGTAATGCTCATGTTCCTCAGCAGGTGTGACTGTCTGAATCCCAAATGACACCCTATTTCCTATATAATGCACTACTTTTAAACAGGGCTCTGGTCAAAAGTAGTGCACTATATGGAATACGGTGCCATTTGGGACAGAACCACTGACTGACCGCTGCTGTCAGCTGGCCACTTAATCACCTTAGCTCTTAGAGTATTCAATAAGCTGCTTAGCGTTCTCTCTCCCTTCTGGGTCAGTACTGTAAGGTGCTGATACTATACAGGGGAAGTATGATGTAAGGTGTTGGCACATAGTGTTGGCACACTGTCAGGCGACTGGCTGCTCTTAATCTCCGTAAGGAGCCCTAATGGAGGTTAGTTTTAGTCTGTTGTTATGTTTACACCACCAGCCCTACCCTGCTCATTGGCTGACACCCGGAGTGAGGAAGAAATTCGTCATGTCCAGATTTATAAAGAGAGATTAAACACAAATTGCACAGTCACATGACTGACCGAAAAGAGTGCCATTTGGGACGCAGCCTGTGTCTCACTGGTCAGATGTAAAACTGAAGACTCACGAATTCTCACGAATTAAAAGGGGACTTGGGGTCATTTCCTGCTCATTTGCTTGTAGTTAGTTATCTGATGTTCATGTTTATAACATTAGTTGTGGAGGATATCCATTTCTTCTCTCTTCTCTCTCCCCAATTCTCTCTCCCCTCACAGCCAGGAACTTCATTGTCAATAAGTCAGAAGCCATGCTTCGAAAGGTAGGCCTAACACCCACCTCTCCTCTCCAATGTTGCTCTTATTGAAATGTATATGACTAGATCTGTTGTATATTTTCATTGTTACCATTAGAGTAGCCCTGGTGTGACCAATGGTTTATCCAGCCAGTAATCTGAAATACTGTGGGTAAAAGCATATAGAAAGAAATATCAGGAGCATAGCCTATCCACAATATAATACAGGAGCTTTCAGAGTGGATTGCTTCACCTAAAAGTGCTGCTTAAAAAACTGAAGTAAATCCATCACATTCATTTGAACGTATTTGTCAGGCTCTGGCCATAGAGAAGCTTTGCTTCTCTATAGTTCTATGGTCAGAGTCTGGCAGATCTAGTATTTCTACTTCTGTGTGTTGTTGTGTGTGGGATCCCTAATTGGAGGCAGCTGCTATGCATTACCTCTAATTAGGGATCCTACTTATATGTCTGTGTTCCACTCCCTTGGCGTGGTTCATTGTTGTATGTTGTCCCGTGTTCGTGCTAAGTGTGTTACTTTCATTATCTATTGCATTTATTATTTTGTATGGTTCGCATCCAGTATAGTTTATTCAATTAATAAACGATGTCGAACTATCGCTACGCTGCGCCTTGGTCTCTCTACACACCCGAACGTGACAGTATTTTCACAAAGTCAAATTAATTTATTGTGTTATATGTTTCATGATGCTTATATCTAAACCAAAGTACATGCAGTTGAAGTCGGAAGTTAACATACACCTTAGCCAAATACATTTAAACTCAGTTTTTCACAATTCCTGACATTTAATCCTAGTAAAAATCCTAGTAAAGTGCAAATCAATTCCAGAACAACAGAAAAGGACCCTGTGAAGATGCTGGAGGAAACAGGTACAAAAGTATCTATATCCACAGTAAAACGAGTCCTATATCGACATAACCTGAAAGGCCGCTCAGCAAGGAAGAAGCCACTGCTCCAAAACCGCCATAAAAATGCCAGACTTCAAAGATCGTACTTTTTGGAGAAATGTCCTCTAGTCTGATGAAACAAAAATATAACTGTAATATATAATATAACTTGAAAATGTATGGCAAGTCCTGAAAATGGTTGTCTAGAAATGATCAACATCCAGTTTGACAGAGCTTGAAGAATTTTGATAAGAATAATGGGCAAATGTTGCACAATCCAGGTGTGGAAAGACACCCTAAAAGACACAGCTGTAATCGGTGCCAAAAAGTGCTTCTACAAAGTATTGACTCAAAGGTGTGAATACTTATGTAAATTTCATTTTCAATAAAATTGTTAAATTTTCTAAAATCAATTTACTCCGTTTTGAATTCAGGCTGTAACACAACAAAATATGGAATAAGTCAAGGGTTATGAATACTTTCTGAAGGCACTGTATACATTTTATATCAACTGTAATGATCTAAAAGGCAAAACTGATGTCAGCACTCCTACTCAGAAAATACAGACCCAGAGTAGTGGTGAATGCCGGATTCAGAAGCCCATGCCCATTTCCTAGTTCTGAGTGATTAGTGCTTTTTGAGGTTGGTTCAGTTATGGTTCGATTATACAAAAAAACCATGAAATGCATAATAAAATAATGACGATATCATGATTTTAGAGCTTTTTAATGGAAATTCCAAAGGCAAAAATAGTGAACATTCAAAATATTGGAAATGACTATGAAATAGTATATATTCAGTTGTGTATATTACTTTGTTTTTATTCAATGACTTTGTTATTTTTAATTCCTTAAAGTAATAATCTAATTTCTGCTCAGGCAGTAGCCTTGCAGTCAGCCAGCCAGCCAGGCCATCTATCGTTATGGGCTCCCCATACTGTATTGTCTTTAGTCATCCTATTTAGCTAGCCTGCCTAAGTATGCTGCAGAGCTGTCTGACAAAATAATTTGACTAGTTCTTCAAAGTAGATAAGGCGTACTTTCGCAAACTGTCTCTGTCCCTCTCGTTGTGTTGTATACATTCCGCTCTCATGCGATCTATGCGGTCTGTGTGTATCCGTCCAGAGATGTTTATATAATGTCGAGATGCTCATGTCTCCACTCTAACAATGGGAGTCATTGTCCCAAAGGCGGGAAGGAAAGCAACAAGTTTAGGTCCAAAATAAGCCTATAGAAAGGCGTGCTTATTTTAGACAGATTTTAGCAATAATTAAGCTTCTCGCTTTGCCTCTTCCTCTCTGATCCGTCTGTCTGAGCTAGAAAAAACTGTCACAATGGAGTGTGGTCATTGTAGTTCATTACCACATTCTGCAGTCAAAATAGGTTGAATATTTGTTTAATGAAAACTACAACTTCCTTCAGCCCAGCGTTCCACATAGTTCTTAAATTGATTTATCTTGTGAATGATTTGATTTATCTCTAGAGAAACGGCGCGTTGGGCTAACAAAAAAACATAACTAAGTGGAATTCAAGTAATTGAACCAATGACGGTCAATTAGTTGTATAATAACCCCCCAAATTACGAAATGTCGGTGTATCACTCATCACTACCATTTCCTGGTTATTATCCCCTTTATGCTGATGGGGTATTTATGCAGGTAATTGTCACACTGGCAGTCTAAACCTACTGATCCACTTAACTCACGATAGCCACTGTTCTCCTGACACAAACAGTGTTTGTGTGCGTGAGAGAGAGAGCGGTTTCAATCCATTACGTGTAAAACTATTAGGGCCACTCATGTTCTGTCATGCTTTATTTCCAGCACCTTGACTTCAGGAAACACATGAAAGTAGACACAATCACAACAGAATGGCAGCCTCCAGAGGTATTACACACTTATTCAATTGACCTATTAGCAGACTATATTTGTATTGTTTTCCATTCCTAAAATATGACATAGGCATAAATAGTTTACATTTAACTGTATAATAGTGCCATGGTATTAGTCTGTTACCATGGTGTTAATAGTGTGTTTCCGCTGTATTTGTGTCCAGGTTATTGAGAAGTATCTGTCTGGTGGGATGTGCGGGTACGACCAGGAGGGAAGCCCCATCTGGTGGGATGTCATCGGCCCCGTAGACCCTAAGGGCCTCTTCCTGTCTGCCTCTAAACAGGACTTCATCAAGTCTAAGATCAGAGACTGTGAGATGCTGCAGAAGGAGTGTGACCTGCAGTCTGAGAGGGTATGGGAAGGTTTCAGACATAGAAATAGAATTACTAGAATGGTGATTCCCATTTAAATCAATGAGACCACTATCTATGGTTACAGTACTGTATGTGGAGGGCCAGGGGATTTACATGAACATACAGTATGTTTGACAAGACCAGGAAAAACACCTGGCACCAACCTTACTGAGATTCGATACCATTAATGAAGTGTTCCTGTAGAATCTTTGTCATCCTTGTTGAAAACCCTGCCTATGGTCACAGATCTGACATACACTATAGTATGTGGACACCCCTTCAAATGAATGGATTCAGCTATTTCAGCCACACCTATTGCTAACAGGTGTATAAAATCGAGCACACAGCCATGCAATCTCCATAGTCTAACATTGGCAGTAGAATGGCCTTACTGAAGAGCTCAGTGACTTTCAACGTGGCAACATCATAGGATGCAACATTTCCAACAAGTCAGTTTGAGAAATGTCTGCCCTGAGCTGCCCAGTTCAACTGTAAGTGCTGTTATTGTGAAGTGGAAACGTCTAGAAGCAACAATGGCTCAGCCGCAAAGTGGTAGGCTACACAAACTCACAGAACGGGATCGCCGAGTGCTGAAGCGTGTAGAGCATACAAATTGTCTGCCCTCGGTTGCAACACTCACTACTGAGTTCCAAACTGCCTCTGGAAGCAACGTCAGCACAAGAACTGTTCGTCGGGAGCTTCATGAAATGGGTTTTCATGGCTGATCAGCGGCACACAAGCCTAAGATCACCATGCGCAATGCCAAGCGGCGGCTGGAGTGCTGTAAAGCTCACCGCCGTTGGATTCTGGAGCAGTGGAAACGCATTCTCTGGAGTGATGAATCACACTTCACCATTTGGCAGTCCGACGGATGAATCTGGTTTTGGCAGATGCCAGGAGAACGCTACTTGTCCGAATGCATAGATAGATAGATAGATAGATAGATAGATAGATAGATAGATAGATAGATAGATAGATAGATAGATAGATAGATAGATAGATAGATAGATAGATAGATAGATAGATAGATAGATAGATAGATAGATAGGTACTTTATTGATCCCCAAGGGGGACATTTCTTTGTCAAGCAGCTACAACAAAACATAGGGCAGGTGCAAAATACACAAAAGACAGATACACGGTACATGATACATAGAGCGGCAGTATGAAAAAGTATAGAAATACAAGATATCTGGAGTGCAAAAAAGCTATAAGAAGTCTTAACACTTAACATTGGTGGATGTTGGATGGTTAACTATACTATACAGGTCGATGGCAGAGAAATACTTAAATAGCTAAAAATGCATATGATATGAGCGAGGGTAATAATAGTTTACTTAATAGACAGACTGGTTAAATGAACAGGTAAGTGAATATTTTGCATGATTAAATGAGCTGTACAGGTAAATATACAGTTATATTTACAGGTAAGTGAATACTTGCATCGTTACATAAACTGTACAGGTAAATGACAGGAAGAGATACTTAAATAGCTAGATGTGTGTATGATATAATTTTGGGTAATAATAGTAATTCCCTTAAAATACAGTCCTTAGGGCTCAGGGGTTAATTACAGATAACTACACGTATTGCACATTGGATATACTAAAAGCAATGAGAAAAGATGCAACTGACAGGATACTAATATGCATTCCTGAGTGAATGACTACGTAAGTTAAGTCCAAGAATTACTTGCAATATTGCACGTGATATGATATAACAACTGTACATGAGTATGTACAGCGGGTGAAATAAGTATTGAACACGTCACCATTTTTCTCAGTAAATATATTTCCAAAGGTGCTATTGACATGAGATTTTCACCAGATGTTGGTAACAACCCAAGTAATCCATACATACAAAGAAACCAAAACAAATAAGTTCAGAAATTAAGTTGTGAAATGACACAGGGAAAAAGTATTGAACACATGAAGAAAGGGAGGTGCAAAAAGGCATGGAAAGCCAAGACAACAGCTGAAAACTATCAGTAATTAAAAAGCAATCCAGCCCCCTGTCAGTGCAAATTAATATCAGCTGGTTCAGTCCAAACTGGTGGCCTACAAAAAGGTCTCATTGCCAAGGTGTCACACAAGACACAGCTCATGATGGGTAAAAGCAAAGAGCTGTCTCAAGACCTTCGCAACCTAATTGTTGCAAAACATAATGATGGCATTGGTTATAGGTGCATTTCTAAGCTTCTGAATGTTCCAGTGAGCACTGTTGGGGCAATAATACGGAAGTGGAAAGACAATCATTTCACCATAAATTTGCCTCGACCAGGTGCTCCTCGCAGGATTTCTGACAATGGAGTGAAAAGAATAATCAGAAGAGTTGTCCAAGAGCCAAGGACCACTTGTGGAGAGCTTCAAAAAGACCTGCAATTAGCAGGTACTGTTGTCTCAGAAAACAGTAAGTAATGCACTCCACCGCCATGGCCTGTATGCACGCTCACCACGCAAGACTCCATTGCTGAAAAAAAAGCATGTTGAAGCTCGTTTAAAGTTTGCTGCACAACATTTGGAAAAGCCAGTGAAATACTGGGAGAATATAGTGTGGTCAGATGAGAGCAAAATTGAACTGTTTGGATGTCATAATACACACCATGTTTGGAGGAGAAATGGCACTGCACATCACCCTAAAAACACCATACCAACAGTGAAGTTTGGAGGTGGGAACATCATGGTGTGGGGCTGCTTTTCAGCGAATGGTACTGGCAAACTTCACATAACTGAATGAAGGATGAATGGGTAAATTTACAGAGACATTCTTGACAAAAATCTGCTGCCATCTACCAGGATGATGAAGATGAAACGAGGGTGGACATTTCAGCAAGACAATGATCCCAAACACACAGCCAAGGAAACTCTCAATTGGTTTCAAAGAAAGAAAATAAAGCTGCTAGAATGGCCCAGCCAATCACCTGACTTAAATCCCATTGAAAATCTATGGAAAGAACTGAAGATCAAGATTCATATAAGAGGCCCACGGAACCTTCAAGATTTGAAGACTGTTTGTGTGGAAGAATGGGCCAAAATCACACCAGAGCAATGCATGCGACTAGTTTCTCCATACAGGAGGCGTCCTGAAGCTGTCATTACCAACAAAGGCTTTTGTACAAAGTATTAAATAAATATCAGTAAGTGTGTTCAATACTTTTTCCCTGTGTCATTTCACATTATTACACAACTTAATTTCTGAACGTATTTGTTTTGGTTTCTTTGTATGTATGGATTACTTGGGTTGTTACCAACATCTGGTGAAAATGTCATGTCAATAGCACCTTTGGAAATATATTTACTGAGACAAATGGTGACGTGTTCAATACCTATTTCACCCGCTGTATATACAGACCTGAATGAATAAATAAGTCTTGAGTGAATGAGTGATTACGGACCAGAGTTACTCACGGATGGAGTGTATAGTGCCAACTATAAAGTTCGGTGGAGGAGGAATAATGGTCTGGGGCTATTTTTCAAATCAAATCAAATTGTATTGGTCACATACACATATTTAGCAGTGTTATTGTGGGTGTAACGAAATGCTTGTGTTCCTAGCTCCAACAGTATAGTAGAATCTAGCAATTCTCAGCAATACACACCAATACACACAAATCTAAAAGCAAAATAATGGAACAAGAAATTTATAAATATTAGGATGAGCAATGTCGGAGTGGCATTGACTAAAATACAGTATATTCATATGAAATGAGTAAAACAGTATGTAAACATTATTAAAGTGACCAGTGATTCCATGTCTATGTACATAGGGCAGCAGCCTCTAAGGTGCAGGGTTGAGTAACTGGGTGGTAGCCGGCTTGTGATGGCTATTTAGTACTTTGATGGCCTTGAGATAGAAGACGTTTTTC
Source organism: Thymallus thymallus (assembly GCA_023634145.1). NCBI lineage: Eukaryota > Metazoa > Chordata > Actinopteri > Salmoniformes > Salmonidae > Thymallus > Thymallus thymallus. The sequence goes on along the minus strand of CM042401.1, from coordinate 6,430,477 downwards.
AGTCTCTCAGTCCCAGCTTTGATGCACCTGTACTGACCTCGCCTTCTGGATGATAGTGGGGTGAACAGGCCGTGGCTTGGGTGGTTGATGTCCTTTTTGGCCTTCCTGTGACATTGGGTGCTGTAATTGTCCTGGAGGGCAGGCAGTGTGCCCCGGTGATGCGTTGGGCAGACCGCACCACCCTCTGGAGAGCCCATGAGGTTGTGGGCGGTTCAGTTGCCGTACCAGGCGGTGATATAGCCCAACAGGATTGTTTCTCCTTCTTCACCACACTGTCTGTGTGGGTGCACCATTTCAGATTGTCAGTGATGTGTACGCCAAGGAACTTGAAGCTTTCCACCTTCTCCACTGCGGTCCCATCGATATGGATAGGGGCGTTCTCCCTCTGCTTTCTCCTGAAGTCCAAGATCAGCTCCTTCGTTTTGTTGACGAGAGTGTGCAAAGCTGTCTTCAAGGTACAGGGTGGATACTTTGAAGAATCTCAAATATTAAATATATTTTGATTTGTTTAACACCTTTTTGGTTAATACATGATTCCATATGTGTTGTTTTATAGTTTTGATGTCTTCACTATTATTCTAAAATGTAGAAAATAGTACAAATAAAGAAAAATCCTTGAATGAGTAGGTGTGTCAACTTTTGACTGGTACCGTATATGTATCTGTTTTGTATGTGTGTATTTGTCTGGCTTTATAGATTGTTTATTTGCATGTGTTGGGCTTTAGCTTAGGTTATTCTTTACAGAGGCAAATATTTTTGGCCAAGCATCAATTGTTCCTTGACTTGCACCATTCATTCTCGTTGTTGTTATTTCTAAAGTTATAACTTCTAATAGTAACTGTATCCACTGGGGAATTGGGAGAGAGTCAGGTGATTGCCATCTAAGAGGCAACATCTTTTTTGTCCACATACATTTGATCATGAAGTGTCACTTGTATTAATGCTTTTCCTCTCCCTTCCACTTTCTCCCTCTGTTTTTTGCATTCCTGCTCATCACTCCATCTTTCTCTCACCATCTCCATCTCTCCCGCTCTCTCTCTCCTCCAGCTCGGGAGGCATGTGGAAGCCATCACTATGATCTATGACTGTGAGGGTTTGGGTCTCAAACACTTGTGGAAGCCTGCCATCGAGACGTACGGAGAGGTACACACACACCACATTCTTTCTCACACACACACACACTGTTCTGTTGAATCCAGAGGGGGAAAGTAATCTGAGATGACACTGTCTGATCAAAGTGTTGTATCCTTACAGATTCTGACCATGTTTGAAGACAACTACCCTGAGGGCCTCAAGAGACTGTTTGTCATTAAAGGTAAATTTCACCACCACTTTATCATTATATCAAGCTATTATATCTGGATGTGGAGACTGATCTGGAGGAGACAAACCATGCTATCGTTTCTCTGTGCATTTGAAAAAAATAGATCCTAAAGAAAACATGAATAATTTACATTTATGTCACTTAGCAGACGCTCTCATTTTAATAATGGACATGACCCTTTTAAAGATCTAATCCCCTTTGTTATGATTTTTGTTTTGTTGATGAAATGGAGAAGAGGAGCGCCCGGCAGCGTGTTTTTAAAAAAGGCAGTACATATTCTGCTGTTCTATCACACGTGCAATGATGTCCAAGGGGAAAAAAATTGTTTGTTGTTTGCAGTAACGTCTTTGTTGTTGTAATATCCCAAACGGAGGTGGCAGTTTCACCAATTAAGGATTCCAGAGGGAGGTGTTAACGTTACACCTTCGTATCCCACTAGTAAACTTACTTATGCTGTGTGTCTCACATCTCTCAAACCTTAATTCGACCCCCTTAATTCTCTCTTCTCCACTCCTCAGCCCCCAAGCTCTTCCCTGTGGCCTACAACCTCGTCAAGCACTTCCTGAGTGAGATCACCCGCAACAAGATCATTGTCCTGGGGGGTGAGGCACTTTCTTATTTCTATTATATATATATATATCTATATTCCCATAAAAATATACTGTTCTAGAATGCCGAATCATGTCAGCTCTATGCATGGGATTTCTATTACAGTAGCAATACATACAGTATATGGTTGCACTGTCTGTAACTCTACCCAGCTTAGCCCTACAGGTAGATAAAGTTAATGAATGCACTAACTGTAAGTCGCTCTGGATAAGAGTGTCTACTAAATGACTCAAACGTAAAATATCAGTAACATCAGTCTCTCTCTCTCTCTTTACCTGTCTGTTCTGTAGCCAACTGGCAGGAGGTGTTGCTGAACTACATAGACCCAGAGCAGCTTCCTGCTGCGTACGGAGGGAAACTCACCGACCCGGATGGGGACTCTCGCTGTAGGACCAAGGTGAGCTCACACCACCAAGTGGGATGCTTTTTTCAATACCCCGCCATGAAATGAGAGGGCTTGCAGTGCCACCTATTACTAGTTGCTCCACACCTGCCTAAGGGCTTTTGCAGTAGGAAGGACTCAAAATGCAGCAATATAGAAGCCATTCTGTAAGATGAGAGCAGCTTTGCTTTGCTGTCTGCAACCACAAGATTATGCACGCAGGGCTGGTGTTCCTAAGCTGGACTTGAATGTGTGATCCATTGAGATTGTGGGCTGTATAGCATCATGAAACAATTCACAAATAGTCTTCACAGGTTTTTATTCCTTCTGGTCATTGAGATGTTATAGGAGCTCCAAATGGTTTCCTCTGAGTCTGCTTCAACAGGTACAGTCTGCTGATTCGGTATTTTTCGTAGACAATGCCGCATGGATATATCATGGATCTGCTTATTTTTGCTCTTCAGTTCAGTTCAATTCTGCCTTGCCACACATGACCTTGCTGCCAGCCAGCCAGCTACCACCTCCCAATGGCCCTGCAGCCATCTACCTGCTAATAGATGCCATAACAGTTGCTAGTTGGGTCTAGATGCCGGCTTGGGCAGACCCATGCAGATACTTTTTTGATTTTCTTACCTAGGAAACTGACCCTTGGTCTGATGTCTCTGTAGATACATAGGTAGAGATGTCTTCCTAACCCGGAGAGGAGCAGGAGGAGTAGGAGGACAGGTCTTTGTCATACCAAATGAGACCCAGGAAATGACCAACGACCAACCTTTTTCCCTTTTGGAATCTTCCGGAAGACTACAGTTCTACGGACTGAAATGCTCCTTATCTCCATGATTCCATTTTACTCAACTGAGTAATTTAGCCTTTCAACACAGGATTGAACAGGAACTTTAGATTTGATCATTAGTAACTATCCTAAGGGGTTCTATGGAGTGTTTAGATCAGGTTTAGATCACTTAATTGGTCATCTCGGTTAACCCAGAACTAAATTCTTGCATAATTTGGTCAGATGCCATCTGTTAGGTTCTGAAGAGGGTAAAAGCTCAAGACTAGAAAAGGTCAAACCCAAGTTTATTCGCCCACTGGGTCATACAGCTGCAAAGACAAGGTATGATTACACAAACATATATTTATAACCTCCTACTAGGCGCGGTCAACTCCTTACACATTAGACAGCCAATACATCTCTGTTGCTAGGCAAGAGCTTAATTGGTTTCTCTCACTTGTGTATTCATGGCTCTGACCGATGCTAGAACCTTCGTGGGCGTGGAAGTGTATGTGTGTGAGATAGGACTGCCCCTCTGGGCCCCCTCTCAGAGGTTCCTTCTCACTTCATCTGTTGACTTGACCTCGAGCCAAATTCCTCGCTCCTCCCTAGTTCCGCAGCCTGCCTTATCAGAGACTAACTAGACTGTTGCCCTTTGCCTCCCTCCTTAGGACCAGAATACTAACTTTCTGCCCTTCCCCTGGTCTCACTCAGTAACTTTCCATACACCAAGTTCCTATCCACCCTTCATTGACCCCAACATGTACATTCCTTATACACGTAAAGTAATCAATGAGTTCTAGTATGGTAACATGAATAAGTATATTTCAAGCTAGAATCCAACAGTCCCTCATTTTTTAATAGTAACTCCACACTGTTTAACATTATATAAACTTGAAATGACTTACAAATGAGCAGAAAATAAAACATGATTCATATTCTCAGTTGGTTTGTATGTTTACACATCCGAGACTTGGTCTCTGACTATGTAATCTGCTTCCGTGTCAAACCTATAATCACACTATGCACACTTTTACCCCCCCCCCCCTTCTGCCATTACCCCTCTTGTGGTGCACAGAGAAACGATAGCAGGGTTTGTCTCCTCCAGATCAGTCTCCACATCCAGAACTGATAATGACATTTCAGCTGAAGCTTTTGACTTCCTCTTCCTCCTTTGGGTTCCTAAGAGAGTGATTGTAAAAGTATAACACAAAATATGACAATTATTAGTAATGTGTTAAGCTAAAGTATGCATAATTATATATGGAAAAAACTTTTATAAGTTTTATAACATGACGATTCCCACTCTCCCTTAGCCTGACTCTATACCTTTGGGATACTAGGGTCCACAAAAATTAAGGCTCAAAACACCTCCTCTTGCTTGTACAGGTTTTACAGGAGGTGTTCCCACGCAACGTCATCCTCAATTCGCCCTCTGTTTTCCCAGACAAGTCCTCCCCCTCCTGAGTCTAGGATGTACAATGAATCTCTGTGACTAGGCAGGTGGTGTTATCATCCCAGCCCGAATCCAGAACCAGTCCGAGATGGCAGCTTCGCGACTAGCCCTTAGGGAACTCTGCAGTATTTTGTTTGTTTATGTACTATTTTTTTACATTATTAGCTCAGGAATTTTGTGTCATTACATACAGCCGGGAAGAACTATTGGATATTAGAGTGGCAGTAACTCACCTGAACCACCAGCATTACGACCAGGATTACGACTTCCCTGGAGCAGATCCTTTGTTCGCTCTCCCCAGAGCAATTGAACTTATTCCAGATGCTGACCCAAAACAACGCCGGCGGAGGAGAGGTACTCGGGGTGGTCTTCTGGTCCGACTCAGGAAGCATCTCTGGACAAGCATCTCTGGACAATAAGGTCGCTTAGGGCGAGTGTTGCTTTTCAGCGAGACACCAGGAATTGTAACATACTCTGCTTCACAGAAACATGGCTTTCTGGAAATGTTCTGTCCGACAGTTGGGTTCTCAGTGCATTGCGCCGACAGCAATAAACATCTCTCCGGGAAGCAGAAGGGTGGAGGTATATGTTTTATGATTAACGACTTATGGTGTAACTGTGATGACATACAGGAACTCAAGTCCTTCTGTTCACCCGATTTACAATATCTCACAATCAATTGCAGACCGTTCTACCTCCCGAGTGAATTTTCGGCCATCATTGTCACATCCGTATATATCCCCCCTCAAGCCAATACTACGTCGGCCCTCAAAGAACTTCATTAGACTTTATGTCAACTGGAAACCACATATCCTGAGGCTGCGTTTATTGTAGCTGGGGATTTTAACAAAAGCAAATTTGAGAAAAAGGCTCCCGAAATTATATCAACACATTTACTGTCGTACTCGCGGTGCTAACACGCTTGACCATTGTTACACTTCCTTCCAAAATGCATATAAGGCCCTCCCCCGCCCTCCATTCGGCAAATCGGACCAAGATTCCATCTTGCTCCTCCCTTCCTATAGGCAGGAACTCAAACAGGAAGTACCCGTAGTTAGGTCTATTCAACACTGGTCTGACCAATCGGAATCCACATTTCAAGATTGTTTTGAATACATGGACTGGGACATGTTCAGGGTAGCGTCAGATAATAATATCGACACATACACAGACTCAGTGAATGAGTTTATAAGGAAGTGCATAGGAGATGTTGTACCCATTGTGACTATTAAAACATACCCCAACCAGAAACCGTGGATAGATGGGAGCATTCGCGCAAAACTGAAAGCGCGAACCCCCTCATTTAACCAGGGCAAGAAGACTGGGAATATGGAAGAATACAAACAGTGGGCTCTCTTTCTCAGTGGTCGACGTGAGTAAGACATTTAAGCATGTTAACTCTCGCAAGGCTGCTGGCCTAGATGGTATCCCTAGCCACGTCCTCAGAGCATGCGCAGACCAGCTGGCTGGTGTGTTTAAAGATATATTCAATTAATCCCTATCCCAGTCTGTTGTCCCCACATGCTTCAAGATGGCCACCATTGTCCCTGTACCCAAGAAGGCAAAGGTAACTGAACTAAATGACTATTGCCCCGTAGCTCTCACCTCTGTCATCATGAAGTGCTTTGAGAGACTAGTCAAGGATCATATCACCTCCACCCTACCTGCCACCCTAGACCCACTTCAATTTGCTTACCACCCCAATAGATCCACAGATGATTCAATCGCCACCACACTGCACCCTGCCCTAACCCATCTGTACAAGAGCCATACCTACGTAAGAATGCTGTTCATTGACTATAGCTCAGCATTCAACACCATAGTACCCTCTAAGCTCATCATCAAGCTCAAGGCCCTGGGTCTGAACCCCGCCCTGTGCAACTGGGTCCTGGACTTCCTGACGGGTCGCCCCCATGTGGTGAAGATAGGAAACAACACCTCCTCCTCGCCGATCCTCAACACAGGGGCCCCACAAGGGTGCCTGCCCAGCCCCCTCCGGTACTCCCTGTTCACCCATGACTGCGTGGCCAAGGACGCCTCCAACTCAATCATCAAGTTTGCAGACGACACAACAGTAGTAGGCTTGATTACCAACAACGATGAGCCAGCCTACAGTGAGAAGGTGAGGGCTCTGGGAGTGTGGTGCCAGGAAAATAACCTCTCACTCAAGGAGATGATTGTGGACTTCAGGAAACAGCAGAGGGAGCACCACCCTATCCACATCGATGGGACTGCAGTTGAGAAGGTGGAAAGCTTCAAGTTCCTCAGCGTACACGTCACTGACAAACTGAAATGGTTAACCCACACAGACAGTGTGGTGAAGATGGCGCAACCCTCACAAAATTCTACGGATGCACAATTGAGAGCATCCTTTCGGGCTGCATCACCGCCTAGTTCGGCAACTGCACCGCCCATAACCGCAAAGCTCTCCAGAGGGTGGTGCAGTCTGCCCAACGCATTACTGGGGGCAAACTTCCCGCCCCAAGAAATGCTAAAAAGATCATCAAAGACATCAACCACCTGAGCCACTGCCTGTTCACCCCGCTGTCATCCAGAAGGCGAGGTCAGTACAGGTGCATATCAAAGCTGGGGACGAGAGCAGCTTCTTTCTCAAGGCCAACAGACTGCTAAACAGCCATCACTAACACACCAGAGGTGGCTGCCTATAGACACTGATTCGAAATCACAGGCCACTTGAAGGAATAGAACACTAGCCACTTTAATAATGTATCCGTATCTGCATCACTCATCTCTATGTATAAACTGCACTCTACACTATTCTACGGTATCTTAGTCACTCTAATTGTGTGTACATATTGCATCACCCATCTCATATGTATATACTCTATTGTACTCTATACCACGCCACCGACTGCTAAACAACCATCTCTAGCACACCAGAGGTGGCTGCCTATAGTCATAGATTATAAATCACCGGCCACTTGAAGGAATAGAACACTAGCCACTTTAATAATGTTTCCGTGTCTTGCACTACTCATCTCATATGTATAAACTGTATGCTATACTATTCTTCGGTATCTTAGTCACTTAATCGTGTTTACATACTGCATCACCAATCTCTTATGTGTATACTGTATACTATAACGCTTACTATGCCACGGTATCTTAGTCCAATGCCGCCCTGACATATATGTATGTACACTACCGTTCAAAAGTTTGGGGTCACTTAGAAATGTCCTTTTTTTTTTTTACGCTGTGTACTACTCCCTTCACAGAACAGCGCAAACTAGAATAGAGGAGTGGGAGGCCCCAGTGCACAACTGAGCAAGAGGTCAAGTACATTAGAGTGTCTAGTTTGAGAAACAGACACCTCACAAGTCCTCATTTGGCAGCTTCATCAAATAGTACCCGTAAAACACCAGTGTCAACGTCAACAGTGAAGAGGCGACTCTGGGATGCTGACCTTCTAGGCAGAGTTGCAAAGAAAAAGCTTTTTATTGGCCAGTCTGAGATATGGCTTTTTCTTTGCAAGTCATTAATTACAACTGCTAGGCCACTTATATAGTTATAAACATACTAAAATTTGCTCAAGTTAATTAGTCAGTTTCCAACAGTCCCTCATCTGGAACAGTGATCACTCACATGTTCCACGCCACCTAGAATACATATTGACTTGAACAGGGATGAGAGTGAATATATGTTTAATAATTTCACACCATCCTCGATGAGAATGAGATTTGGCAAGGACCGTCCATCAGAGCTGTTCTATGCCAGTGGGATGCTAGATCTTCACTGGGCTTCCTGAAAATGAGTTCCCTGTTGGATATCCCTCTTACTTTTACCCAGTCTTCCCCCCTCGGCTTCAGATCATCAGAAACAGCTCACTCGCACCCTCTCCTTCATCCTCATCCTTGGGTGTCAAAACAAGACACGGACTATGAGCCTTGTAAGTAATTAATTGGACTGTATCGTCCAGAAAGCCATATGTTTAACATTAGAGTTCTGATGACATGGTCAAACAAAGCCCCTACTATCAATGTCCCAATTATAGTTCGCCAAATCTACAATCTAGTGATTTTTCTGATAACCTTCCTCTCGGAAGACACGAAAAGATAAGGTTTCGCTGGGATGAACCCGCCCTAGACTCACTGGATTCTTACAAATATTGAATTACTTTCAGAAACCACCTGCAGGATGAGCAGTGCACCCTCCCCTCACTTTGTACTTAAAATCTCACCCAATGTCTCTAGCCTTTCTGGCGAGGGTGATCAGGCCTCACCAGGAAGTCAGAACAGAGGTCATTCAACACCATTAAGTGTGTCTGTTCTCAATGAGTCTGTTCTTTCCCTTTTCTTTCTCTATACTTCAGACTAATTATTTAAAAACATTTCAAACATTATGTGTACCAGGTTTACATTGGGTTTAAATCAGACGCTGTATTAACACCACTAACAAATATTCATAACAGGTGGGTTGTGTGTGTGTGTGTGTGCTGGGTTGTGTGGTAAAACATTGGGCAAAAAACGTTGCATTATTACACGATTATTACATGATAGTTAATGTTGTAATTATGCATTGTTACACTGTAACTGGTAAATGTATATTCAATGCAGGTACACAAATGCAATTTCAAGATACCTACACAAAATAGCTACATAAAATGCCCATCAAACTACTTCAATTCAAACTTGTACAGTCTCAAATGTGTCCCAAATGTGAAGCAGCTATTAACTAATATAATTCATAATCCATTTTTAATCCATAGTTGTGTGAGTGTAATATTATATTAACTAATATAATTATACCTTCACTGCAGTGCAATAAAACATTAACTACAGTGTAATAGTGCAACTTAATGTTAAGTGTTATCCACCCAGCTTTATATCCTATTATATGTTATTATGTTGCTGAGAGTAGCATGAAACCATGAAAACAATACCTTGCTTTTCTTCCGGCTAGTCTTTCCTCCCTAGCAACTGGATCTGTGTTAATCTTTTGTCTGTGCCGTGCAGCCCTCTCCTTATTAGACAACGACATCTACAGTATAAAGATAATGTGCCATGAAATACCTTAAAATAGTTTAAAATGATAATATTCAATGGGTCTTCTTTGGCTGAGGTCCAAACACTTAAAAGACACACCCTCGTCCACTTACCCTCGCCTTATGCCCTTGGGGGAATCCCCGTTGCCATCTTGGAGTGCGGTCCAAATGATTATCCAAGCAAGGGAAGTTTGCAAGTAAGCCCTTCAGCCATGGTTTTTAGTTGAGTTTGCGAGTGTACAATTATGTACACTGAAACTCCCCATAATTCAATTCGCAACGATTGTATATCCGCTAAGAAAAATCAGCGAACACCAAATGTACACGTCTCGTCTTTGACCCATATACTATAACCAATCGCCGTTGGATATTTACTATTTGCTTCACACTCATTAATGTCTACTATTTTAAGATTAATATGCACTAAATCGAGACACATCTATTTTTTTGGCCCATTGTAATCAAAGCAGTGTTATGCAAAACCATTTCTGTCGCCTGTACTGCCCTCAGACACAGCGGCATTCCTTCTGCCACCGAGTCTAACGATTTACTCCATCACATGACTGGTCTCTCTTTTCCCTAATGATTTTGCGTACCCACCTCACTACAATTCCCTTCTTGCTCATGAACAAATATATATTTTAAAGTTTTTTTTAGGTTTGGTAACCCCAATGCTGGCGCTTGACACAATTGCTTTTTTTAAGCTTTACAATACAGTTGTTTCTTTAACTCTACAAACAGATACTCACAATATTAACTCCATTCTAATTCATCATGAGGACCCCTCCTCTCTTTCGTAAATTTTGTAAAACTATTTCAGAATAAAACAGAATTAAACTGTCACACAAGATTAAAACCCCCTCAACATTTTCTGAGATTACAAGTAGCGTTTGGCTGTGCCAATTTTAACTTGTTACCTTTAGAACTCCATTCCCCTTGCATTTCGCAAAGATTATCCGAACCCAAAATTGGTTATACTCTGGCTACCATAATGAATGAGCCCGGTATTGTTACTGTACCCATTGTAAACAGCATGGGTAGTAATTGCATAGCCTTAGATTCTCTCCCTGTTACCCCCGCTAAATGTGATACTTTTTCCTGTCGCAAATTTTGCCAATTTGACAACCACACAGAGGCCAAATACCCCTATGCGTTACTCCCAACAACGTCCGCTTTCAGGAGTGCTTGCTGTTGCTCACTAGTCAGTGAAGAACATTTCTGAACAGCCGCACTTACCCCGGAATGAGCCGATGCAGAGGGCTCAGGCACCACCGTACAGTCTATCACCCAATGGCCAAATGCGCCGCATTGGTGACAAGGTTCGGTGGCTTTCATTGCCTTTTGTATTTGTTGTCGGATTTACCTCTCCACTTTATTTTATTTTTCTTACTCGTGAATCCATTACTAGTGGTTGGGGTATGGGTATCAGCGACTACACGCACTGCAAAGTGAGCAGAATTAGATTCTACTCTCAATGCGGCTTGACCTATCTCTGCCCATGTGGAGTGTTGGTCCACCACCCCTGCAATGGCTGTTTTGGCGGTGGGGTTAAACTCTGCCATCAAATTCCTGCATCTTCCTAAAAATGATCTGCTAGTGCCAGATTAGTGCACAGTACATCATCCATCCTATCGACGTACTCACGTACCCAGTCCTTTTGATGCTGAGTACATCCACTAATTTTGGTTCTATCGGTTTTGCTTTTCTGTGATAGAATGCTGACATCAAAACGCTGGTGTATTGAGCTTTAGATTTTTCTTTTATGTCATTGTGCCAACTCACAATAGCATCTCTGAATTCTTTATTAGATTGGAATTTTCCGTCAGCAGGGAAGTGCTGACTAATTTCCAGTTGTTAAATTTTTCCCATATTCGAGACGAATCGGTAGATTGCTAGCGCCCCTCTTTCAGCGCCTCTCTGGCTTTGTTCAACTGTTCTTCCTCTAACCCCTTTTAAAGGGTGGATCGGGGACCCCGGTCGCCATTGTGACAGAAAAAATTACATACTTACCTAATTTGTTTGATATTAGTTGTTAGGTATATAATCCTTAACTAATGGTATGACGTTTCTATGGTCTTAGTGGTGCATGTGAGGCAGATGTCTCTGGTCTCTCTCTGTTCTGGCATTCCATAGACAGGAGGTGGGGTGGTTGTAACTGGGATGAAGAGGAGTATTCCATAGACAGGAGGTGGGGTGGTTGTAACTGGGATGAAGAGGAGTATTCCATAGACAGGAGGTGGGGTGGTTGTAACTGGGATGAAGAGGAGTATTCGATAGACAGGAGGTGGGGTGGTTGTAACTGGGATAGAGAGGAGTATAACAAAAGGCATTAATGGTTCTTAGACATCCTGGAATCTGGGAAATTAGGCCAGGGTCGGGGTTAAGATAACGGCAAGTGCAGATAACGACAGGATGGATCTAAAGTGGTTTATTAGACTGTTGGGTTGCATGAGAGCGTTTGAACTAGCCATGACTCAGCATTTTAGTGTCATGTCTATATAAGAAACAGCATTGTCAAAGGATGTAAGACTCTCAGTCCTACAGTCAAGACTGTTGGGCTGACGGTTTCATTATTGCAATAATTAAATCGATATTAAATAAAGATGCTTGTTTGAATAAATGACAAAGTCTCTCGCAGTACTGAAGTTTCCACGACATCATTTCAATAGTTATTATTCCAACGCCTCTCCCGACAGTGTCCAGTGTGTTTAGATTTCCTCACCGACAGCTCGAATACACGCCTATTTTAACTAGTTATGGTATAGGTACCTAATAATTTGGTCACGGGACCTGATACCTTGCATTAAAAACGATACTGAAGCGACTGCCAATTTACTTCTAGAGAATACGGGAGACCTAATGTTTTATACCAGTATCACGCCTTAAATATCACATAACCAAAATGATTCAAAGTTGTCTTCCTATTTCCACATAATCTGTCACGGTTCCCCGCCCCTATAGGGCATAAACCAACCTCTCTCCTTATTGCTACTGCTAATACACACAAATCACTTTCATACAACGTTCTAATATCCTTTCGCTTTTCCAACCATGGATGAGGCTCTCCTCCAGAACTTATAGGCAACCTTCTATCGCCATCCACATTCCCACTCACTGACAATGTTTCATTAAGCATAGATATCCTTGGATACCTCCTATTCTCCACCGAATGCCCTTTCTGCCTTTGTCCTTCTACATGGATTATACATGTAAAGTAATCAATAAGTTCTAGTATGGTAACATGAATAAGTATATTTTAAGCTAGAATCCAACACAGCTATGTTTATGGAGTCTGTCCATAAACATACTCGAGATTAGGGACTTGGTTGAGCAATTCTTATTTAGAAAAATGTTGTGACCCAAATATTATTATTTATAATGGGACCCTTGTCGTCCAAAAAGTTATACTTTTTCATCTTTCCATAGAACATTCTTCCAAGTGTCCAGGTGCTTTTTGTCAAGCTTGAGTCAACTTTTTGGACGACATGGGTCCCATTATGCCTGGCGAAAACCAAACACTGCATTCCACAGTAAGAACCTCATATTAACTGTCAAGCATGGTGGTGGCAGTGTGATGGTTTGGGGATGCTTTGTTGCCTCAGGACCTGGACGACTTGCCTTAATAGAAGGAACCATGAATTCTGCTCTGTATCAGAGAATTCTACAGGAGAATGTCAGAATGTCTCCCCCCCGTCTTTTACGCTGCTGTTACTCTCTGTTTATTATCTATGTCACTTTAACTCTACCCACATGTACATATTACCTCAACTAACCTGTGCCCCCTCACATTGACTCTGTACTGGTAACCCCTGTATACAGCCTCCTCACATTGACTCTGTACTGGTAACCCCTGTATACAGCCTCCTCACATTGACTCTGTACCGGTAACCCTGTATATAGCCTCTCTACTTTTATTTTACTGCTGCTCTTTAAGTATCTTTTTATTTTTTTACTTAACACTTATATTTCTTAAAACTGCATTGTTGGTTAAGGGCTTGTAAGTAAGCATTTCACTGTAAGGTCTACATCTGTTGTATTCAGCGCATGTGACAAATACGATTTGATTTGATGGAAGCTACATTCTATCTGCAATAAGCTGATCTACCCCCTTAAAAATATGAAAAATCCTCCCTGGGAGATAAATTCAATAACCTAAATGGAAGGGGTCAGCAATCAACAGGACGAAAAAAAACTAAAGCAATTCTGAATATGAAGAACTGAGGCTCAGACCAAAGTGGCCTTGTTGGCTCCATAAAGACCAAAGTCTCATCAGATACGTTTGATTCGTTTTGACATGTCTCTACATTCTGCCAAAGTCAAGGGTCAAGATTTCCACAGATTCTAGTAGTTTTACATTCTATGCGACTATGAGGCACTGGAAGGTTGTGCAGACATTTATAGACTATATACTGTAGAATGAGATCAGATTGGGGTCTGTGTGTACAGTACAGGCAGATTATTCAACAATTTGAAAGATAATTTGAACACGTTTACACGTTTACTGTGAATGGTCTTGTGTGATTTGACTATGGACCCATGCTAATTGCCCTCTGCTTATGGTTGAAGTGAACCATCTCATCTTTCTCTCCCTTCACTCACATGGAATACATCACCCCTTACTGCCCCCCGTTGGTGGTTTTCAATTACTGCTTCAACCAGCATTTTTACTCTTCCGTCTGCGTTTGGCAAGTCAGTATTTCCAAAATCCTTAGTTTGCTTGTGCTGAGGACTCAGGCTGTTTAGGAAGATGAGATCATTGGCCAGTAAGGACTGTGAGTGTGGTCGAAGGAAAATTGTTGGTCTTACATAAATTACAAAATGAACTTCTGAGGCTGATACTCTGGACTTTATTTATAAACTGAAAGTATATGAACCTCAAAAGCCTATGATAAAACAGCTGATTCATAGTAGTACAAAGTAAAGCTTGTTCCTTCTGACTTTCATAGCATTTTTATCAGCAAACCCTACAATATCCATCCTCTTACTCTGGCTATATATATTTGTGTATTCAAGATCCACTATGCAGGGACAGTGCCTATGTCCTACTATGTTCGTGAGTCAGTGAAGGTGGACTATGAACAGTGTCTAACAGTCAGCCGTGGCTCCTCACAGCAACTAGAATATGAAATCCTCTTCCCTGGCTGTGTGCTCAGGTGAGTGGACCGATATTACTCTCTTTCTTTCTAGCCCCCCCTCTTTCTCCGTCTTACCTTTCTTTTCCTCTCTCTATCTCTTTATCCCTTTATTACCCTCCTTCACTCTAGTACAGGGTAGCCCTGCTTCGAGTCGGATACCCACGGTTCCCTGTGGTTGACCCGCAAAAAAAAGTCAGCTAGCGAGGGGAACGAAAACATTCTTTCAACCCAAGGGTCGGCTCGCGGTTCAGAACAATTATATTGCGTGTCGGAAACGTTTTAAATCCAGATAAAAAATATTTTACAAACCCAGGAGCTTGTTGTGTTGCATTGTGTTGCAAATTACATTTATGTAAACTGTGAGGCAGACATATAAGCTACCAGCCATACACGCAGTGGATCAGGGAACTGTCCATTATTTGTGTGGTGCTGAAATATATGTTTCATCCCCCGCACACGAGAATACGTTGCCAATTGTACTTTCCCTAGCTAGCCTAGCTCATGTGAAAATGCCCAACGTAAGTATTTGTTTACGATAGGCTAATTCAGTTTATTATCAGTTAACTATTACGTTACTTCAGGCATTCATTTAGACCATATGCAGGCCATATCAAGTTTAAACCGGTGCGCTGGTGAAAGATTGAGCAGGCCTAGGCTATAACCTACAAAATAAATGTATTTTTGCAGGCTATATTCGACTCTGGGAATTGTTTATATACTTTTCAATTAAACAATTTTATTATCTGAACAATATTGAATGTAAAGGTCTTGTTTTCTTATGTCTGTCACGCCCTGATCTGTTTCACCTGTCTTTGGGATTGTCTCCACCCCCCCCCCCAGGTGTCGCCCATCTTCCTCATCTTCCCCTGTGTATTTATACCTGTGTTCTCTGTTTGTCTGTTGCCAGTTAATTTGCTTCGTCAAGCCTACAAGCGGTTTTCCCTGTACCTGTCTTTTCTATAGTTCCTGTTTTCTAGTTTTCCTGGTTTTGACCATTCTGCCTGCCCTGACCCTGCCTGCCGTCCTGTACCTTTTGAACCCTATCTGGATTTCTGACTTTTTCTGACTTTTGCCTTGACCTGTCGTTTTGCCTGCCCCGGTGCTAGTAATAAACATTTGTTACTTCGACATTGTCTGCATTTGGGTCTTACCTGAAACTTGATAATGTCGGCTAAAGGCTTTCATTAGGTAAGAAGGCTAATTGCCACATCTCATTGTAAAAAAAAATTGTTTCCTTTTATCCAAATGTTGATTAGACATGCATATAAATTAATTCATGCATGGAGGGCCTACTACTCTGGAGTCATAAAAACTATTAAATACATTTATTTTATTTGGTGGGTCACGGATGGTTTCACGGAACAATTCTATGCAGTTGGGTTGGGTTGAGGAGAAACTCCGGGGCACGCCTTCAACGATGTTCTTCCTCGCCATAAAAATTTGAAAAAAATAGTTTGACACCCCTGCTCTCTATTTCTCTTCCTCTCCTGTTACCTTCTCTCTATTTATCTGTCCCTCACTTTATGTTTATTCTGACCTAAAAAGGGAAAATATAATACATCTTTATATAATATAATACCTCCCCCCATGCAGGTGGCAGTTTTCTAGTGATGGGGCAGACATTGGCTTTGGGGTGTTTATGAAGGGGAAGATGGGAGAGAGGCAGACTGCAGGGCAGATGCAGGAGGTGGTTCCCAGCCAGAGATACAACGCCCACCTGGTGCCCGAAGACGGCTCTCTCACCTGCAGCGAGCCTGGAGTCTGTGAGTACAGGACAGCTAAACAGAGACACATAAGGTATTACTAAACTTATACCCTTTTCACACTATTGTGCCATCCCAAACCAAACTGTGCTGGCTTGAGTATTTTCTTTTCACATTGCCTTTTTTCATGGTTCCAGCAACTTTAAAGCTTGGTTTGATTAGGCTTAGTAGTGTGAAAAGCCCTACAGTGGGCTAGAACAGGGGTACAGTGACACATGGAGACTTGGGCAGGGGCACATAAGAACCTAGCCAAGTGGTACTAGACAGAGATTGGATCTCCGTCTACCAGTATAACACTAGCCTACCGTGCAACTTATTTACAGACCTGTGTCTTTGCCTGTTGGGTGACGCTTTTCCCACTTTGGAGGGTATATCAGTAGTCGGTGGATCGCTCTGATAAAGAATGCATTGTTTGCATCACCGAGCGGTGCCCAGGAAGTCATTTAATCCAATTGTTAAATGCTACCACCCCACCTCCAAATCAAAACCAATGTTTGTGCGCACACACTTCATTCTGCTTCTTGTCTGCAAGGCTGATTAGCTAGACAAAAAGGTGTGAAACACAGACGTGTGCACGCAGATTGAGAACAAAACTTGTCTACCGATTACGGATGTAAGCTCGGACGTGGGAAAAGTATCGCCAAACAAGCATAGGAACGGTCAGCAAATAACTAGCAAGGTGGGTGTATGTTATAAGATTAGACCCGATTTCCACTCAGGTCTAGAAACTGGGCAAATAAGAACCAGGCCTGGCATACAGGCACACAAAGACGACAAGGGCCAGAGTAAAGGTTTAGGACTTGACTGAGGCAACATCCATGTTGTTTTCTTTCTTCTTCAGATGTGCTGCGGTTCGACAACACCTACAGTATCTTCCAGTCCAAACGCATCAGCTTCACCGTCGAGGTCCTGCTCCCAGGCCAATCTCAGTCTCAGAAGAAACGTGCTGGCTCACAAGTGGAGGCCAGCAACCAATCGCAGTCTCAGAAGAACCAGAGTGGGTCAGAATCTGGGGCTAGCAGCGAATCGCAGTCTCCGAAGACCCGGGGTGGGTCAGAATCTGGGGCCAGCAGCTAATTGTGACTGATGTTACTGAGCTAGAGCTAGTCTCAGCCTCAGCCATGATCAGTGAAGACAAACCTGAAAGCACCGAAACAGACTTCACTGGTCAGCACTGAGGTACACTACCGTTCAAATGTTTGGGGTCAAAAGGTCCTTGTTTTTTAAGAAAAGCTAATATTTTGTCCATTAAAATAGCATCAAATTGATCAGAAATACAGTGTAGACATTGTTAATGTTGTAAATGACTATTGTAGCTGGAAGGTTTTTATGGATTATCTACATAGGCGTACAGAGGCCCATTATCAGCAACCATAGGCACGTTGTGTTAGCTAATCCAAGTGTATCATTTTAAAAGGCTAATTGATCATTAGAAAACCCTCTTGCAATTATGTTAGTACAGCTGAAAACTGTTGTGCGGAATAAAGAAGAAATAAAACTGGCCTTCTTTAGACTAGTTGAGTATCTGGAGCATCAGCATTTGTGGGTTCGATTATAGAATCAAAATGCCCAGAAACAAAGAACTTTCTTCTGAAACTCGTCAGTCTATTCTTGTTCTGATAAATGAAGGCTATTCCATGCGAGAAATTGGCAAGAAACTGAAGATCTCGTACAACGCTGTGTACTACTTCCTTCACAGAACAGCGCAAACTGGCTCTAACCAGAATAGAAAGAGGAGTGGGAGGTCCCGGTGCACAACTGAGCAAGAGGACAAGTACATTAGTGTCTAGCTTGAGAAACAGACGCCTCACAAGTCCTCAACTGGCAGCTTCATTAAATAGTACCCGCAAAACACCAGTGTCAACGTCAACAGTGAAGCGGCAACTCCGGGACGCTTGCCAAAAAGCCAAAAATGTGCTTTTCTTTAAAAAAACAAGGACATTTCTAAGTGACTCCAAACTTTTGAACGGTAGTGTATATCATCTGACAATGGGCCCTTCCATGTGCTGCTCACGAATGAACGTATGTAGCCCTGGTCCAGTGCATTACATGCGGCTTGCTGATGCTGAGACCAACATCAGCAAGCCACCTGTAACGCCCTAGACCAGAGCTATAACATACAATGAAGTCCACAACTCAGGGTCCCTGGAATTGAGGAGATGTATTCAAACACAGACTGAACTAACTGGTTTACTTGAACATTTTACAATAAGTTTTTTTTTTTTTAATCAATTTTATTTTAAAGACCAGGAAGTATAGTACATCTAAATGTCATTGAGGGTTCAGGGTGTATTATTTTGCAATGCTGAGAGCAGAACAGCAAGACCTCAGGAGATATTTATTTTGTCAACACTCCTCTACATAACCACCTGTTCAGTAGAATCTATTTTCCGTGGCAACAGTGCATTATGGGCATCACGGTTCCTTGATTTCTCATGTCCTTGATTCCTTAACATCTTTCTCAAAAGGCAAGGAATAAGGAAATACTTTTGAGATGTACCGTCTCGCTCTCACTCCTCTTATTTCTGTCATGATGTATGAGTCAAGACAAAATTAGGCCATTTTGAGTATGCCTTTTCTTTTCACAATCAAATTTATGTTGACATACCGGTAGTTTTATTTTCAGGTAAAACAAATCTATAATTTGTCTTTTAAATGTTAGAACACGAAAGGCAAGAAATCTTTGAGCATGCTTATATCCACTGTCAAATCTGTATCATTAAGTATTATTGCACTAGAATGACATTCCATGTTGTTGTGTAACTTACAGCAGCAGTTTGTTCCTGTATAGCGTTGCAATTTGCAAAATTCCAGTAACTTTCCCAAAATTCCCAGGTTTTTCAGAAATTTTGGTTGGTGGTCTGGATTCCCTGCTTATTCCCTCCTGATTCCGGAAATCCTCCAACTGAGAAATCTAGAAAACCTAGGAATTTGGGGAAAATTACATAAATGTTGCGAACCTATTCCTGTATACAGTGGGGAGAACAAGTATTTGATACACTGCCGATTTTGCAGGTTTTCCTACTTACAAAGCATGTAGAGGTCTGTAATTTTTATCATAGGTACACTTCAACTGTGAGAGACGGAATCTAAAACAAAAATCCAGAAAATCACATTGTATGATTTTTAAGTAATTAATTTGCATTTTATTGCATGACATAAGTATTTGATACATCAGAAAAGCAGAACTTAATATTTGGTACAATTAATATTTGGTGCAACTACAGAGATTCCTGTAGTTCTATACCAGGTTTGCACACACTGCAGCAGGGATTTTGGCCCACTCCTCCATACAGATCCTTCAGGTTTCGGGGCTGTCGCTGGGCAATACGGATTTACAGCTCCCTCCAAAGATTTTCTATTGGGTTCAGGTCTGGAGACTGGCTAGGCCACTCCAGGACCTTGAGATGCTTCTTACGGAGCCACTCCTTAGTTGCCCTGGCTGTGTGTTTCGGGTCGTTGTCATACTGGAAGACCCAGCCACGACCCATCTTCAATGCTCTTACTGAGGGAAGGAGGTTGTTGGCCAAGATCTCGCAATACATGGTCCCATCCATCCTCCCCTCAATACGGTGCAGTCGTCCTGTCCCCTTTGCAGAAAAGCATCCCCAAAGAATGATGTTTCCACCTCCATGCTTCAAGGTTGGGATGGTGTTCTTGGTGTTGTACTCATCCTTCTTCTTCCTCCAAACCCGGCGAGTGGAGTTTAGACCAAAAAGCTCTATTTTTGGCTCATCAGACCACATGACCTTCTCCCATTCCTCCTCTGGATCATCCAGATGGTCATTGGCAAACTTCAGACGGGCCTGGACATGCGCTGGCTTGAGCAGGGGGACCTTGCGTGCGCTGCAGGATTTTAATCCATGACGGCATAGTGTGTTACTAATGGTTTTCTTTGAGACTGTGGTCCCAGCTCTCTTCAGGTCATTGACCAGGTCCTGCCGTGTAGTTCTGGGCTGATCCCTCACCTTCCTCATGATCATTGATGCCCCACGAGGTGAGATCTTGCATGGTGCCCTAGACCGAGGGAGATTGACCGTCATCTTGAACTTCTTCCATTTTCTAATAATTGTGCCAACAGTTGTTGCCTTCTCACCAAGCTGCTTGCCTATTGTCCTGTAGCCCATCCCAGCCTTGTGCAGGTCTATAATTGTATCCCTGATGTCCTTACACAGCTCTCTGGTCTTGGCCATTGTGGAGAGGTTGGAGTCTGTTTGATTGAGTGTGTGGACAGGTGTCTTTTATACAGGTAACGAGTTCAAACAGGTGCAGTTAATACAGGTAATGAGTGGAGAACAGGAGGGCTTCTTAAAGAAAAACTAACAGCTCTGTGAGAGCCGGAATTCTTACTGGTTGGTAGGTGATCAAATACTTATGTCATGCAATAAAATGCAAATTAATTATTTAAAAATCATACAATGTGATTTTCTGGATTTTTGTTTTAGATTCCGCCTCTCACAGTTGAAGAGTACCTATGATACAAATTACAGACCTCTACATGCTTTGTAAGTAGGAAAACCTGCAAAATCGGCAGTGTATCAAATACTTGTTCTCCCCACTGTATCTATATGTAACAACGAGAGACATACATGCCCTGGTAAATGCTTGTCTTAAATACGTCAGTGTGTTTAAAGAATGTGCAGCACTAAACGAACTGGCCCTTATGGGCAGTTGAAACACTCCAAATGCTCTATTGTATGTAATCTGTAAACTGTACTGTATATATTGATTGAAGTCGTCTTCTGCCAGCATTTTGATAAAGTATTTTGCACAGTAAAAATCATGGAATGTAGCTAGCTATTATAGCCTTAATTTATGTTGGTTTGTGCTCACTGTTCAATAGATAATTTACGTTTCCTTTTATGTATTTTAGTAATGAGTCGGGGGAACAGTACCTCCACTCCAAAACATTTCAATGCATCTTTTTGTGAACGTTTGTCTTTAATTAAAATTGGAAACATGTCATTTATTTTGGTAGAATTCATGTAGAGTCAGTGCATATCTAATGTAACAGAAACAAGTCTGAGCTGTATCAATCTATTGGGAAAATAATATACACTACATGATTGAATCATCTTGAATGAATCTCGTCCACTAGCCAGCTTTCTTTCTCTGTCTAACCTATATGCAGATGTGGTAACAATTAAGCCTGGGGACTGAATATACAGTATACTAACTAAACAGGTATTTGGACATACAGTACGGTACAACATTATTGCACTTTAGAGCCCTGACAGTACCTTAGTCTACAAAAGCAAAGGGATGTCTGTCTTTCTCCAGTAGTTGTATCTATTGTCATATTTTTTTCTTAATTAGTATTTTATTTTTTTCAGGGAGCATGCACAACAAATGTTTTACCAGACTTAGCTACAAACCACATTTGTATCTGCAGTCCATGGGCAGCAAACGTAAGACATCCTCATAGAATACAGTACAGCAATATCTCACATAATACACAGTAGAATTACAACAATACATAATCAAATATACAGTACCAATCAAAAGTTTGGACACACCTACTCATTCAATTTTTTTCTTAATTTTTTACTTTTATAGATTGTAAAATAATAGTGAAGACATCAAAACTATGAAATAACACATGGAATAATGTAGTAATCAAAAAAGTGATAAACAAATCCAAATATATTTTATATTTGAGATTCTTCAAAGTAGCCACCCTTTGCCTTGATGAAAGCTTTGCACACTCTTGGCATTCTCTCAATTAGCTTCACGAGGTAGTCACCTGCAATGCATTCCAATTAACAGGTGTGCCTTGTTAAAAGTTATCTTGTGGAATTTCTTTCCTTCTTAATGCGTTTGAGCCAATCAGTTGTGTTGTGACAAGGTAGGTGTGGTATACAGAAGATAGCCCTATTTGGTAAAATACCAAGTCCATATTATGACAAGAACAGCTCAAATAAGCAAAGAGAAACGACCGTCCATCATTTCTTTAAGACATGAAGGTCAATCTGTAAAATTTCAACATCTTTGAAAGTTTCATCAAGTACAGTTGCAAAAACCATCACGCTCTATGATGAAACTGGCTCTGATGAGGACCGCCACAGGAAAGGAAGGCCCAGAGTTACCTCTGCTGCAGAGGATAAGTTCATTAGAGTTACCAGCCTCAGAAATTGCAGCCCAAATAAATGCTTCACAGAGTTCAAGTAACAGATACATCTCAACATCAACTGTTCAGAGGAGACTATGAATCAGGCCTTCATGGTCGAATTGTTGCTAAGAAACCACTACTAAAGGACACCAATAAGAAGAAGAGACTTGCTTGGGCCAAGAAACACGAGCAATTGACATTAGACAGCCACCTATCTAAGGGACACCAATAAGAAGAAGAGACTTGCTTGGGCCAAGAAACACGGGCAATTGACATTAGACAGCCACCTGTCTAAATCTATCCTTTGGTCTGATGAGTCCAAATATTTGATTTTTTGGTTCTAACCGCTGTGTCTTTGTGAGATGCAGAGTAGGTGAATGTAGGTGAACGAATCTCTGCATGTGTAGTTCCCACCGTGAAGCATGGAGGAGGTGTGATGGTGCTTTGCTGGTGACACTGTCAGTGATTTATTTAGAATTCAAGGCACACTTAACCACATGGCTACCACAACATTTTGCAGCGGTACATGATCCCATCTGTTTTGCTCTTAGTGGGACTATCATTTGTTTTCAACAGGACAATGACCCAACACACCTCCAGGCTGTGTAAGGGCTATTTGACCAAGAAGGAGAGTGATGGAGTGCTGCATCAGATGACCTGGCCTCCACAATCACCCGACCTCAACCCAATTGGGATGGTTTGGGATGAGTTGGACCGCAGAGTGAAGGTAAAGCAGCCAACAAGTGCTCAGCATATGTGCGAACTCCTTCAAGACTGTTGGAAAAGCATTCCAGGTGAAGCTAGTTGAGAGAATGCCAAGAGTGTGCAAAGCTGTCATCAAGGGTGGCTACTTTGAAGAATCAAATATATAAAATATATTTTGATTTGTTGAAAACTTTTTGATTCCATATGTGTTATTTCATGGTTTTGATGTCTTCACTAGTATTCTACAATGTAGAAAATAGTAGAAATAAAGAAAAACCCTTGAATGAGTAGGTGTATCCAAACCTTTTACTGGTACTGTATATACTCGCCTTTCTACAGAAAACTAATTACATTTCAAGGTGATGAAACACAACTAAGTAAAACTAACACATTTTCTCAATTAAATAAGTATTACCAACATTTTTTTAAGTTTAATTGACATACTGTATATTATGAGGAATTTACTAAGTATAACTTCTTGTAATGAAGTTAGTGACAACCACATGGCCGTGGCAGCTTTTACAGAGGAAACAAATGAAGGTTTACAAAACAATGTAATTAAAGTAGTGCTATAAAACATTCAAATCCTCAGACCGATTGACTGTAATCTAAGCTTCTGTCAACTTTTAGGTTGCATGTATTGAAAATAGATTCCAAATGTTATATTACTCCCAAAATAAGAGGAACCACAGCTAATGTACATTAAAACCACACAGTTATGCACATGTAATTTAATGACACATACAGTTTTTCCAATATAACAGATAGAAGTAGGCCCCCTGCAGTTCGCATATCAGCTCAACATCGGCTGGATGATGCAATCATCTACCTTCTGCAGAGGGCCTACTCTCACCTGGACAACGCAGGTTGCACTGTGAGGGTTATGTTTTTTGACTTCTCCGGTGCCTTCAACACCATTCAGCCCCTGCTAATGGGTGAGAAGATGAAGAGAATGAAAGTGGAAGCACCCTTAGTCTCCTGGGTTACGGACTACCTGACCGGTAGGCCACAATTTGTGCGACTACAGAGCTGTGTGTCAGAACGGGCAGTGAGCAACACAGGGGCTCCAGGGAACGGTCCTGTCCCCCTTCCTGTTCACCCTCTACACCTCGGACTTCAGATATAACTCTGAAACATGCCACCTACAGAAGTTCTTGGATGACTCCGCAATTGTAGGGTGCATCAGGGGTGGGCAGGAGGAAGAGTACAGGAGGACAATTAATTACTTTGTGGTGTGGTGTGAGCAGAACACCTTCAGCTCAACATCAGCTAAACAAAGGAGATCGTGATGGACTTCAGGAGAACCAAGGCCCAACTGACTGCAGTCCCTATACAGGGGATGGATGTGGAAATGGTTGGGTCATACAAGATCCTGGGAGTCCATATGGACAACAGGCTGGAATGGGCTGGTAACAACGGGGCTCTGTACAAAAAGGGCCAGAGCCGACTCTACTTTCTGAGGAGGCTCAGGTCCTTCAACGTGTGCAGTAAACTACTGCATACCTTCTACCAGTCTGTGGTGGCCAGTGCCATCTTTTTGCAGTGGTGTGCTGGGGAGCCAACATAAAAGCCGGTGATGCTTCTCGGGTAAATAAGCTGATCAGGAAGGCTAGCTCTGTCCTGGGGATGAGCCTTGACACTCTAGAGGAGGTGGCGGAGAGACGGATCCTGGCCAAACTGCTGGCCATCATGGACAACGTCACCCACCCTCTGCATGCCATGGTTATGACGCAGAGGAGCACCTTCAGTCACAGACTGATCCCACCACGGTGTGCCAGAGAACGCTACAGGAGGTCCTTCCTGCCGGCGGCTATTAGACTATATAATGCCTCACCAGGGTGCCGTGCTGTCGGCAACATAGATCTGGAACTGTTGTGGTGCTAGGACCTAGTTTAACAATTATGCATCCATCCGTGAGTAACTCTGGTCCGTAATCACTCATTCACTCAAGACTTATTTATTCATTCAGGTCTGTATATACATACTCATGTACAGTTGTTATATCATATCATGTGCAATATTGCAAGTAATTATCGGACTTAACTTACGTAGTCATTCACTCAGGAATGTCAGTTGCATCTTTTCTCATTGCTTTTAGTATATCGAATGTGCAATACGTGCAGTTATCTGTAATTAAACCCTGCGCACTAAGGACTGTATTTTAAGGGAATTACTATTATTACCCCAAATTATATCATACACACATTTAGCTATTTAAGTATCTCTTCCTGTTTTTTACCTGTAGTTTATGTAACCATGCAAGTATTCACTTACCTGTAAATATAACTGTATATTTACCTGTACAGCTAATTTAACCATGCAAAATATTCACTTACCTGTTATTTTTTGGACTCCAGATATCTTGTATTTCTATACTTTTTCATACTGCCGCTCTATGTATCATGTACCGTGTATCTGTCTTTTGTGTATTTTCGTTCTGGCATTTTGCACCTGCCCTATGTTTTGTTGTAGCTGCTTGACAAAGTAATTTCCCCCTCAGGGATCAATAAAGTATCTATCTATCTATCTATCTATCTATCTATCTATCTATCTATCTATCTATCTATCTATCTATCTATCTATCTATCTATCTATCTATCTATCTATCTATCTATCTATCTAGCTATCTAACTGTAAATCGCTCTGGATCGTCTGCTAAATGACTAAAATGTAAATGTAATACCTGGTCTTTTTTAAAATATGATACTCAGCTAAACTAGCATATACTATTGAGTTAATTGTGTACTAATTAGATACCAATTTATTTTGTGAGGCAAATTCATATTTTATGCCAGTTAGCTTGCAACTTTGCATCTATGCTAGCCTAGGCTGCCGATAGTGGGCGCTAGATCTAAACTATCATCTAGTATTGATGTGCCCAGCCGGTAATACTCGTGTCCTCCGTGGACCGGCTTGTAAACAAGGCTGCAAATTTCCCTCCTTAACTAGCTTTAATAGCGGGCCGTAGAAAAAAACACGGGAAAAATGTGTACTGTCTTAATAAAAATACAAATTTCCACCAACATTTTCGGACAATTCAGGATGTTGCACACCGAGTTCAGCCAAGGTTGTGCAACATCCTAAATTGTCCGAAAACGGGGTACACGAGTGTGTTACCAAATATTTGTATAACTAAACCAAGATACAACAAAGCAAGTCCTTTCCAATGGGAACAAATTAGTAAAAGTGGGCAGAACAAGCAAGGAGGTGGGCAGAGCCAAGCACGAGCTAGTGAGATCCATAGTGAGGCGCGTTCTAGCATACATCTGCATAATTCCATTAGGGAACGCCTACTCTGTGAATGCGCGTGTGCAATAACTCAATTCGCCTTTCCACTCCTTCTAAACAACGCAATTTTTAAAAAACTTTTGTAAGGGGTTAAGATCCTCCATTCAATTTATAACATATTTTCGTCTTGGGAACAGAAAACTGTATTGAGATCAAATGTTTAATCAATGAGAAAATGTGCAGAATTTCGGCCAAAATTAATCTTCTCCCACTGCCGACCAGTGGGCTTCCGGTAGTGAGTGAAAACGTCAAGCGGTAGCTACACTTTTATACATCAGTGAAATATCTGTCTCATTGTTCTGCCTGTGGTATTACCAGCAGGCCACATCAATCCTAGATGCAGACAAAGACTTTTATAACTAACCCATAGTTCTATATGTGGTGTAGATCTAACGCACACTATCTGCTGCCTAGGCTACATATATGCATGCATTATCAAACCTCCAGTTATGCACATGCAGGTAGTATATTTCAAAATTATATTAGTTAATCAAGTGAATAATATTGATCATCAAAAAATACATAAAAAGTATACATTTTGAGTGGCATTTGTAGCTACAAGCGGTCCCGCCTACTTGTTGGTCTCATGCGCAAAGAAAGACTTGCCGATTTTGGGTGGGGGATGGGTAAAATCTGTACAAGCAGCGCTGTGATTGGTCAGAAAAAAGATTCAAAGAAACAACAGGAATTCCCATTGGCTAATGTCCGCTCGCGAGGGGTCCCCGGGTTTGTTAAGGGATTTATTGTTTCTCTCTGTCTTGAACCGAAATTGTTTCCGACCTCCTCAGTTCCACAACCAAATAACGACACGTTGAAATGGTATGTGCTAATCTATAGCGATACTTTTAATACCTACTGATTTGGTATAGAATTTGTGCGTTTATGGTTTAATTGTACATTCGCTAGCATTACCTGCTACTGCTTTAAATTGACTGAAAAGCAGTGCTAAACTAGCGTTTACCAGCTAAGCTAGCAAGTTCGCGTTCATAGCTAGTGAGATATTTGAGTTACTTTAAAGTTTAACTTTATTTTCTGTCTGGTAATTTCTGGTTTTATAATTCATGTTAGAATGATATATTCGGCTATTTTTCGCGTGCAAATCATGTGGTTGATCGGCAAGTAGGCTACCAATTTGGATATCTAACGTTAGCTTAGGTAGTTTTTCGAGTTTGCCGGTCTGGTTGCTCCGCGGCAGTTCTGACTGTATCACATGTCAATATTGCCATATCTGTCGAGGTTATCTAACTAGATACTAATAATTCGCCTTTTTAGAGTTGCAGCAAATTTCAGAAAATTAATTCAAAGGGTTTATTAAACGCTACCCTTGGCGATAGTGTTATCCAGCTAACGTTAGTTAGCGTTCTAGTTGGATGGCAGCTGAGTTGTTGCTTGTCAAGAATTGGCGGGAAACGTAAGCCATCAAAATAGGGTGATTTTCCCCTGTCATTCTACCAAACACTAACAAACTACCTTCCTAATTTTTAATTTTATATGGACCTATGAATCAATCTTGAGTTGTATTATTTTAACTAGGTGACGTTAGCTATGTCAACCTGACAAGTGAAGGTTGGTGACTTGTCGGGTCAGGATATTTTGGGTCCCTAGGACAAGGATGAAGGAGCACTGAGTTTGATGACAAATGTTGACAGCTGCGCCATACAGACTGCAAAATAGCTGGGAAGAGATTATCGCTGTATGAATTGATAAATAAAATATATCTTATATATTAGACATAACTTTGTTGGTGGCAGGTCACAGTTTCAGGAATGGCTGAAAAACCACAACATTCATTAAAAATGAACCCTACAAATAGCAGTGTTGGGCGATTAGGAAAGCCATAGTCAAACACTAATCAATAAAATAATACTAGTAAGAAAAGGTATATTTATTTTTTTAACCTTTTTAACTAGTCAAGTCAGTTAAGAACAAATTCTTAATTACAATGATGGCCTACCTACAGAGCAAATTAGGATTTAGTGCCTTACTCAAGGACACATCTACAGGTTTTTCACATTGTCGGCTCGGGTAATCGAACCAGCAACCTTTCGTTTACTGGCCCAACGCTCTAACCGCTAGGCTACCTGCCGCACTTTAAATCACACTCTGTGGATACTATGCGATTTTAAGATTGAAAATGCATGTAAGACAGGATTGCACATGGAAATCAAAAGGGTGGTCTATGGAGATGGGTGGGCTGGGATCAAAAAGCTTTACTGCATTACTGAACACCTATATAGGACATTTAGGGTAAGCATATCTATGTGATGTGTATATAAAAATGATATCTTTGTTGTGAATGCTGTGTATAAAAGTACCGTGTGTAAAGTGTACATCTAACAAAAGATGTCAAACGTTACTTCTGTCCTCTGAAGAGGTAATATGGGCCAATAAAAAAGGTGGCTGGGCCAATTAACAAAAAAAAACACTGAGTTGGGGAATTTGTTGTGATTTGGTGCTTGCATGCAAATCACATGGTTTCTAGTCACTATCTTACTTAAAAGTCCCAGTTTACTGGCTATTTTTGTAATACTGTGTCTTGCACCATCTATTCCAGGCTGGCGGTAAGGCAGGAAAAGACAGTGGCAAGGCCAAGGCGAAAGCAGTGTCGCGCTCCCAGAGAGCTGGACTGCAGGTAAGATTTGAATACCTCTACAGAGATCTTATATACTGAACACAAAGATGAACGTAACGTGAAGGTTTGGTTTCATGAGCTGAAATAAAAAATTATGTTAATGTTCCGTTTGCGCAAATCTTATTTCTCTAAATTGTTGTGCACAAATTTGTTTACATTCCTGTTGGTGAGCATTTCTCCTTTACCAAAATAATCCATCCACCTGACAGGTGTGGCATATCAAGAAACTGATTAAACACCATTATCATTACACAGGTGCACCTTGGGCTGGGGACAAAATCAGGGATGAAAACTAGTCACCTTTCGTCGAAATTCGTGGAGCTTTGGATCACTACTGTCTAAGTGGACAAGTGATCCGCG
Source organism: Thymallus thymallus (assembly GCA_023634145.1). NCBI lineage: Eukaryota > Metazoa > Chordata > Actinopteri > Salmoniformes > Salmonidae > Thymallus > Thymallus thymallus. The sequence continues at coordinate 6,400,940 of CM042401.1, read as the reverse complement.
TTTGGAGCAATACTGGCTGTATCCAAGGCTTAGCCAGTCGTTCACATAACAGAATGCAGCACGAAGTTACAACCAATTTGCTAGTTACAGCTTTCTCTCTGGAAAGAATGTGCGCTCTGGAGGGCCAAGAATATTAAAGGCTGTTACAGAACCGCATCCCCTGAACGGTAACTAAGTAGGTGAGAAGCCTGACCACAGAGATGGGGGTGAGAAGGTGATGAAGCATACTTAACGAGCTGTAACCGAAAAATAACTGGCAATTAGGAATTTTGAGGTGAGGGGAGAAAGTGTGGTGGAACAAGTATTATTAGCATTGTTAAGTATCTTGCTAGCTGGATCGAATTCTCCGTTAGATAGCCAGATACCGTTAAATGTTAATCTTTTGAATAAGAGAATTGGGTGAAAATGAGGCGTTGCTTGTTAAACAAGTGGATTCAGGGATCAAGTGTAGCTGGAGCTAGGCCTGGCTTAAGCTGGGTGCCACTATAGAGGTCAAAGGAACACCACATACTTTCCCTCTTTCTCACTTTTTTAATACATTGGATAAAAAGGGGTATGCCAGGTGTACACTCTGCCTGAAATAGATCAGTTATGCTAACAAAGGGTATCATGCTCTGCTGGCACATTGTAGAACCGATGTCCACAGGCAAAGTGTACAATGAAATGTGCAGTGTAAGCCAAATATATTGCTTTTGTTGTGTTGAACTTGACAGTAACACTTGTGAGTGAGGGGGGATTATTACTTTTTTTACTCAGTGACTTATTTTTGCACACGTGTAGCCTGGTGCACTTGCCAATATAATAGGGCAAAAATATAATGTCTGTTTCATTCTATTTCGACATCCCCCCCCCCCTGTGCAGTATTTAGGTGTGTGTGGTCACAAGCATTCTATTATAAAGGCTGTCATGCAATATTAGTATATTGTTTTTTTTCTCAAGACTTGTCATTTGCAGTAAAGTCTAGGCAACAAATGACATTTGATTACTTTTTTTTTTAGCGTGAGTTAGGTTCACATTGTATCACAATCCGGCTGTGATTAGGTGTTCCATAGGGCGGCGCACAGTTGACCATTGTTGTCTGAGTTTGGCCGGTTTAGGCCGTCATTATACCTAAGAATTTGTTCTTAACTGATTTGCCTAGTTAAATCACGGTTACATAAAAAAACATTAACCACTTACACTGACTGATCATGTAGATCATATTCTTTGTTGTTTTAATTAGTAAAAACCTGCATTTCCCCCTAGCAGGGATTTGTTACATGTTTCGGTGCAAAAAAGTGTCACCTTTTTTGGGCCGTCACCAGTTTGCATCCCTGCAAAATGTTGCTTTAAAATGTGCAGTTTTGTCACACAACACAATGCTACAGATGTTTTTAGGGAGTGTGTAATTGGCATGCTGACTGTAGGTATGTCCAACAGAGCTGTTGCCAGAGAATTGAATGTTAATTTCTCTACCATAAGCTGCCTCCATCATCTAGACCTAGACTAGAAATCACTACCACTTTAAGAAATGGTACACTAGTCACTTTAATAATGTTTACATACAGTTGAAGTCAGAAGTTTACATGCACCATAGCCAAATACATTTAAACTCAGTTTTTCACAATTCCTGACATTTAATCCTAATAAAAATTCCCTGTGTTAGGTCAGTTAGGATCGCCACTTAATTTAAGAATGTGAAATGTCAGAATAATAGAGATTTTATTTCAGCTTTTATTTCTTTCATCACATTCCCAGTGGGTCAGAAGTTTACATACACTCAATTAGTATTTGTTAGCATTGCCTTTAAATTGTTTAACTTGGATCAAACGTTTCAGGTAGTCTTCCACAAGCTTCCCACAATAAGTTGGGTGAATTTTGGCCCATTCCTCCTGACAGAACTGGTGTAAGTGAGTCAGGTTTGTAGGCCTCCTTGCTCGTACACACTTTCAGTTCTGCCCACACATTTTCTATAGGATTGAGGTCAGGGCTTTGTGATGGCCACTACAATACCTTGACTTTGTTGTCCTTAAGCCATTTTGCCACAACTTTGGAAGTATGCTTGGGGTCATTGTGTATTTGGAAGACCCATTTGTGACCAAGCTTTAATTTCCTGACAGATGTCTTGAAATGTTGCTTTAATATATGCACCAAATTTTACTACCTCATGATGCCATCTATTTTGTGAAGTGCACCAGACTCTCCTGCAGCAAAGCACCCCCACATGATGCTGCCACCCCCGTGCTTCACTTTTGGGATGGTGTTCTTCGGCTTGCAAGCCTCCCCCTTTCCTCCAAACATAACAATGGTCATTATGGACAAAAAGTTATATTTTATGGCTGTAAAGATTCTAACAAAAGCTATCAAATTTCAATTTCTTGTTAATTATCCTGCCCACACAAAAAAATGTAATGTGATAAAGTAGATTTTTCAGCCCGGGCCTAATCTATTCTATGAGTTTATTCGGGTTCATTTTCACAACATTGTAACCTATGTTTGAGACCAACGCGTTGCTGTGAGAAGCACGCCAGTATGTCTTTTATTGACCTCAGTTTGTCAGTGTCAAAGTACCCTGCTATATGGATCATTGGTGCGGTATTAAAAGATTCTGCCAAAGTTTCCAGTCATGTAGAATTGTGCAATGCGTTTATAAAAGGCCACATTTTTCCAGGATCCTAGGCTACTAAAAACGTTACCCATGTGCGCAACCAGTATATTTCAATTGACTGATTTCCTTATGAACTGTAACTCAGTAAAATCTTTATATTTTGTGTGTACAGTGCATTCGGAAAGTATTCCAACCCATGACTTTTTCCAAAATGGATGAAATATTTTTTCCCCCCTCAAATCTACACACAATACCCCATAATTTTTTTTTTTTACAAATATTTAGACCCTTTCCTATGAGACTCAAATTGAGCTCCGGTGCATCCTGTTTCCATTGATTGTCCTTGATGTTTCTACAACTTGATTGGAGTCTACCTGTGGTTAATTCAATGGTCATTATTTGGAAAGGCACACCTATAAGGTCCCACAGTGCACATCAGAGAAAAAACCAAGCCATGAGGTTGAAGGAATTGTACGTAGAGCTCTGAGACAGGATTGTCGAGGCACAGATCTAGGGAAGGGTACCAAAACATGTCTAATGTAGAAAAAGTGAGTGAATACTTTCCGAATGCACTGTATAGTTTCCGTGCTACTTTCAAAGCAAGAGTAGCAATGCTATTTTGCATGTTCATGGTATTACAATAAAACTCTTCCTTTCAACTGGTTTGCTTTTTTTTTTTATTTTTTTTTTGCTTCTCCATGTTTCAGTACTCATATGTTTGGCTATTTACTAGAAAACACTCATTCCGTACAGAGCCGTGGTGTAATGGTAACACTTCCTGGCAACTGTCATAAAAAAAAAAAAGCTTATTTCCCCGTTTTCTTCCTTCCAGTTCCCAGTGGGTCGTATCCACAGGCACTTGAAGACTCGTACTACCAGCCATGGCCGTGTAGGAGCCACAGCGGCCGTGTACAGTGCTGCCATCCTTGAGTACCTCACCGCTGAGGTGAGCCTAACACCGACACCATCTGACACCAATACATCCTGTTTATTAGACTATTGCTGTCATGTAAACAATGTTATTTATCAATTTGCGGGATTGGAAAGATGTATCAGAGTTCTACTGAATAATAGAGCTCTGAATTGTTTTATATTTGAGTTTTAAAATTTGATTTGTTTCTAGGTACTGGAGTTGGCGGGCAACGCTTCCAAAGATCTTAAGGTGAAGCGTATCACTCCTCGCCACTTGCAGCTCGCTATTCGTGGAGACGAGGAGTTGGACTCCCTTATCAAGGCCACCATCGCTGGAGGAGGTGAGTTGAGAAGGCGATCACTTGCTCTCACACATCATTATTGGAACAAACATAATCACATTCCACATATGTTTTTGGATCATTGCTATTGTACAGTGGACATGTAGTGTTTTCAGAAGACTAGATCTCCATTTCTTTTGTAACATTCATACACTCACTTGTTTGACCGTTGTTTGCTTCTGTTTCCAGGTGTGATTCCTCACATCCACAAGTCCCTGATTGGGAAGAAGGGCCAGCAGAAGACTGCGTAGACAGACTATCTTGTTGACTGTGAAGGCTTGTATTCGGACTGGACTGTGTTCGGAGACGCTTGTATTCAGACTGACTTGACTGACCAGAACTTCACATTTTATCTTTTATTATTATTAATATTATAGCTAACGATGAGTGGTTTTTGTTTGGGTTTTTCCATTATTGTAATATTTCCCATAACTAGAAAGGCACTCAAAGACAAACACGTTTGTATTAGGGCTGGGCGATTTATGGCCAAAAAATCTGATCTACATTTGTTTTTCAAACTTATGGTTCCTAAAAAATTTAATTAAAATCATGTTTTCTTGTACAATTTAAAGGTCAAATACACTGCATTTCAAACAGTCGAGCAACAATCTAATCCAGGGCTTGTGGAATTATACCAAGGCTAAATATAATCCTTCCACAACCATAAGACCCACTAATAATTTGATTATTTTATCAACGTAGTTTAATCTGCTTTTTTGCAATCACTGATCTGGCTTTCAAGTTTATTAATATTCCCTTTTTTCTTAAGAATTTAACCAGAAGCATCCATAATGTACATTCACTAATAATGACTAACTTCTTGTAGCAGGCATTAGAGAAAATTCACACAGGTCTCTCCAAGCACAAGCCCACATGCTAGTAGGTAGTCGGCTAATCTTTATATTTCAAGTTTAGCCAACTTGGATCTACTCGCTAGCTAACAAGGCAGAACAGTTAAATTATGAACACAATCTTCTGTCTCCAACTGTTTAAACAGCGTTCTATCCTGTCCACTTTGTTCAGATGTTTCAATCAAGTGGCCTACCTTCTCAGAATGAGATTGAAGTTGCCAATCATATTGTTTTATGCTTATTGCAGATTTATATAACAGACTAGACCGCTAGAATAAGTATTTCGCTAAAATGCTGCTCCCTGTACTTGGTAGTGCAATGTTGAGCGCGACAAACTTGAGCATTCATTTACATAGATACGCTCTTTTTATTAGTCTGCTCTGTGTGCAATTTGAGTAGTTAAATGCAAATGGAGAGTTGAGACTAATTGTCGGGAGGAAGTGAACACTATTTTTGAGGGGAAGGGGCTCTCTGTGTGGAATTAAGGTCACTAATTAGTAAAGAACTCTCCTCACCTGGTTGTCTTAATTGAAAGGGGAAAAAACCCAATCAGTCTCGCCAGAATCTGTCCAAAATAAGCCCAATGGGGTTGAGCTTAGTTTGGATATAACCTTGTCACCTGCCTTCCTGCCTTTGGGACGACTCCCATTGTTATGGCGGAGACGTGCATCTCGTCATTATATACAGAGCTCTGGTGTTAGTGGGAAGGTGTACAGAAAGAGCAAAGAAGACGAGACCAAAAAGACAACATGAGAACAAGCGGCCAATAACACTCATAAAAACGTAAAATACCATTTGATTCTTGCGATACAGGCATTTGGAATATTGCATAAACAAATTCAAATTAATTTGATATCGCCCAGCCCTAATTTGTATGCTATGTTAGATTGGGCAGGACGGGAAATAATCATACTTTTGTCAGATTGTGACAGTTGAATTTTTGATTGGCAGGGCTTAGTTTTTTATTGAAAATTGAATTAAAACTCATTTTTTATAAAAACAAAGCTGTTTGTGGTTTTCTTCTGTATTTGTCTGGTTAAATTATTAGAATAACCTATAGTGTTATGAAACCATAGCACATTATGCTATAATGAGAAGTATTGTAATGTCTATTTGCTACTAGTTACAACAAAGCCTGTATCAAGGCTAGGGTTTCAAAGGCTGGGTATACTACTAGAAACGTTAAGTTTACCAGTAAACTACCAGAATTGTAACGTCAAGGTTTATAGAGCGCAATGTTAATGGTGTCCTTTTGTAGGCTCTTACTCCACCATGGCTCGTTGGTCGAAGCCAATGCGGAAATTAATGCTTTTTGTTTTACCCACTTTTTTGCCTAAATTCTTCGATCTCGGCTCATCGCTGCAACTCTCCAATGGGCTCGAGAGGTGACTGTGGTCGTGTGTCCTCCGAAACAGAGGCCATGCCTCCATAACACCCGCCAGCTTAACCCGGAAGCCAGCCGCAACAAGTAAAGCCCGACCAGCCAAACCCTCCCTTAACCCGGACGACACTGGGCCAATTGTGCACAGCCGGGGATTTGAACCTGGGTCTGTACGCGATGCTGTGCCTTTGATAAACTGAAAATAAGGTATTTGGTAAACACAGGCTTAGGAGATCTTATATGTTTTATGAGAATCGGCTAAAGTCACTTTGTGAATTTTAAAGCATCTCATGTACATTAAGGCTTCGTAATTCATAAAGCTCATGTTAACTGATTTATTTATTTTTTATCTTATAGAAGAAAAAAACTTATGATCTCCTGAGCCTGTGTTAACCGTGGACCTTAATTTTGGCATTTATCCCATTTTAATTTTCCCCATAGGACTCTTCATAGCACCCATCCAGTTGACTACTTTAAAATGGTGGAAGCCCTCAATGGCGCTGCCTGTGCTAAAATGGCCTTTTGGTCACTACAGGCCTCTTATCATTCTCTATGGTCCTAACGAACCAGAGTTAACTAATATCTGGTTTATAGGAATGCAAGCTGGAATTAAATCTATTTGCAATTTTATTAGAAGACATCTAGTTCCGTTTTTGGGTACTTCAGATTATCAGTGTCATCTCTGGCACTTTGTGTAGCCTTATTACAAAATTCAATAAGATGACAAAGCTGGAAAATACTGTATAAACCATAAACTTAGTGAATACCATTGGTGTTTAACAAGGGTTTCGGCATGAAATATCCTTATTTGACACTAGGTCTATGTATTTGTCAATGTTTTTGAGTCATACTGGTGGCAGTTGTGAAGTAAGTAGTTGTAAGGGTTGCAGAATTAATAGAAAAAATGCCATTGTTGATTCAAGTATTAGTTACCATAGATGACCATAGATTCTGTTAATGACCAAAATTACAGAAGATTCCGGTAAATTACCGGTAGCTTTGCAACCTTAATCAAGGCACTTTAAAAACATTTTGTTTGTGACAAAATGATCAAATGCTGCCGGTAGCCTATAGTGATTTAAGAGCGTTGGACCAGTAATCGAAAGGTCGCTGGTTCGAATACCCAAACCGACTACGTAAGACATCTGTCGACGTGCCTTTGAGCAAAGCACTTAACCCTAATTGCTGCTCCTGTAAATCGCTCTGGATAAGAGCTACCGCTAAATTACGAAAATGTAAATGCAACATTTTATGATAAGTAGTAATATGTTGATTTGCAGCTAGTTTTAATGCTTTGTTAAAGGGACAATCTGCAGTCGAAACAGTAACAAATGCTGTCAAACATTTTAACAGTGCTGAGCAATTAACCGAAATGTTGGTTATTTTTTTGTGTTTTTAGACAATGTTGGTTCAATTATTTGAATTCTATTTCGGTAGTTTTTCAGCTCAATGCGCACATTGCACAGTTTCTCAAAATAAATCTCATGAATCCCGAACTGTGTGATGTTGTAGTTTCCAACAGACCAATATTCTACGTAGTTTAGCGCAGAAAACATGGTAATTAACTACAATGACCATAATCCATTGCACACCTAATACTTGTCTGGTCTGTTTCTTTTATGTCTGCTACTTAAGAGACAAGAATGGTCGATCGAGAGGAATAGAGCAGTTGCTAGCTCTAGCTGAAAATACATGATCTAGTTCAGGGATCAGATTCAGCCCCGGGACGATTTATTTTCTTTTTCTTGAGTTTATGGTCGGGGAAACTGGAAGCTAATTGCAAATAATTTGTAGATTGCAAATTGACCTTAAGAAGGCCAACCAGATATGTTTGACTAAACATAATGTCAAACCTTGATTACATTTGTGTACAAACATGTATCTGTGTGGGAATACTTTTCATAAATTAAAATCACTTGGGGCTGATTTACTGGTGTCTTTACAGTCTTTTGTCCAACAACAACAACAAAAACTTGGGGGGCCAAATAAAACCACCAGTTGGGGAACCCTCATCTAGTTGGTATTCAGCAGGCCTTATTACTTTGAAGAACTACTAAAATGATTTTGTCAGACAGCAGCTCCTTAGGGATGAGATGACTTGGAATGCAATTCAATTATCAAATAAAACAAATATAATATACACAACTGAAATATTTTATTAAAGTAATGTGAATAAATGATGGTTAATAAGTGAAGCAGTAATTGGTAGTCACTACCATCGTGGGACTTTAAATTGTTTTATTCTGTGATGTTACAGCGTTCAACCCACAATGCATAGTGCATTTAATGTTTAAACAAACCAAATCTAAATGATAAAACCATGATTGTTTTAATCTAACCGAACAGACTCCAAAAAGCAGTAGTCGCTCAGCACTACAACATAACAATTCCCTCTGTAATGCCTCGATCACACCAACTGCGCCATTGCATTTTGGTACACCAGAAGTACATTAATTTCCAATGGAACGCTGGTTATATCCTGCCTGGTTTGGCCCTGTCTGGGGGTATTGTCTGGGTATTGTCGGAGGGGGCCACAGTGTCTCAGCCTCCAGTATCTATGCTGCAATAGTCTATGTGCCGGGGGGCTAGGGTCAGTTTGTTAAATCTGATGTTATTATCCAGTGTCTTGTGTGAATTTAAGTATGCTCCCTCTAGATACTGGAGGCTGAGACCCCCCCTGTCTCAGCCTCCAGTATCTATGCTGCAATAGTCTATGTGCTGGGGGGCTAGGGTCAGTTTGTTAAATCTGATGTCTTGTGTGAATTTAAGTATGCTCCTTCTAATTCTCTCTCTCTCCCACTCTACCTCCTCTCCCGGAGGACCTGAGCCTACCCGGAGGACCATGCTTCAGGACCACCTGCCCTGATGACTCCTAGCTGTCCCCAGTCCACCTGGTCGTGCTGCTGCACCGGTTTCAACTCCTCTGCCTGCGGTTATTGAACCTTGACCTGTTCATTGGACGTGCCACCTTGTCCCAGACCTGCTATTTTCATCTCGCTCTACCGCACCTGCGCTCTATTGCACTGAAAAACCAAGTGACATTCACTCCTGATGTATTTACCTGTTGCAACCTCCAACTACTTTTATTATTATTTGACCCTGGTCATCTATGAACATTTTAACATCTTGGAGAAAGAACTGGCCTTAATGGCCATAAATTGTTATCTCCACCCGGCACAGCCAGAAGAGGACTGGCCACCCCTCAGAGCCTGGTTCCTCTCTAGGTTTCTTCCTAGGTTTTGCCTTTCTAGGGAGTTTTTCCTAGCCTAGTTTTTCCTAGCGTGCTTCTGCATTGTTTGGGGTTTTAGGCTGGGTTTCTGTATAGCACTTTGTGACATCGGCTGATGTAAAAAGCGCTTTATAAATACATTTGATTTGCATTTGCCTTGCAACATTGCGTTCTGTGTGGTGCATACGTTGGCTATATCAAACGTATGCATCAAATTGCATGGGTAGACGGCTTGACAGAAATAGTAGCTGAAGCTGAGTGTTGAATGTTTGTTGTACACATTCAGATGATGCTGCTTACTATTTAGGTATGATGGAGGTGTGAAAGTCTGGAGAATATATCTAAACCACACAAACTTTGAAGGTATACTGAACAAAAAAATTAATGCAATATGCAACAATTTCGAAGGTTTTATTGAGTTACAGTTCATATGAGGAAATCAGTCAATTGGAATAAAATCATTAGGCCCTAATCTTTGGATTTCACATGACTGGGACTACAGATATGCATTTGTTGGTCACAGATACCATAAAAAAAAAAAAATGTGCCACACAATGTGCCTCAGGATTTTGTCATGGTTCAAATTTCCATGGATATAATATAATTGTGTTCCCCATCTGTTCACAACATTGACATGAGCAAACTGCTCCTCCACACAACGCAATACATGTGGTCTGCGGTTGTAAAGCTGGTTGGACGTGCTGCCAAATTCTCTAAAACGACGTTGGAGACTGTTAACATTCAGTTCTCTGGCAACAGCTCTGGTGGACATTCCTGCAGTAAACATGCCAACTTCACGCTCCCTCACAACATCTGTGGCATTGTGTTGTGGCAAAACTGCACATTTTAGTGGCCTTTTATTGTCCCCAGCACAAGAGGCACCTGAGTAATGATCATGCTGTTTAATCAGCTTCTTGATATGGCACACCTGTCAGGTGGATTTTCTTGGCAAAATTATAAATACTCACTAACAGTGATGTAAACAAATTTGTTCACAAAATTTGGGATAAATAAGCTTTTTGTGTATATGGAACATTTCTGTGATCTTTTATTTCAGTTTATGAAACATGGGACAACACTTTACATGTTGCGTTTATATTTTTGTTCAGTGCAGATGCTTCTGAAGCCAATAACTTTGTTGGAGTGTGGAAAGAGTCTGACTTTTGGAAAATGGCAGTTAGAGAAGTGCACTGAATTTAGCCTTCCAATTGCCTATTTAGACCCAATCACCATCTCTTCAAAGTATGTTAAACTATTTTTTTTACACACAGTATTATTTATAATAAAACATATCTACATACACTGCATTCAAAGTATTTGGACCCTTTGACTTTTTCCACATTTTGTTGCGTTACAGCCTTATTCTAAAATGTCTTAAATGTTTTTCCCCATCAATCTACACACAATAACCCATAATGACAAAGAAAAAAACCAAAACATAAATACCTTATTTACATAAGTATTCAGCCTCTTTGCCATGAGACTCAATTAAGCTCAGGTGCATCCTGTTTCCATTGATCATCCTTGAGATGTGTCAACAACTTGATAAACTTGATAAATTCAATTAATTGGACATGATTTGGAAAGGCACACACCTGTCTTTATAAGATCCCATGGTTGACAGTGCATGTCAGAACAAAAACCAAGCCATGAGGTCGAAGGAATTGTCCGTAGTGCTCCGAGACAGGATTGAAGGTCCCAAAGAACAAAGTGGCCTCCATCAATCTTATATGGAATAAGTTTGCAACCACTGTCGTGACGTGACTTTCATTAATGTGATGACAGTTATTTATCAAATCAACTATGTTTAATTGTTACTCGATTAAATTAATCATGTAACAATTAACTAATTAGGAATTTGGGGCACCACAGAAGAAGTTGTTTAACGAGTTACCATCTCCCGAATTAAACTCTTAGAATATACAGTTAAAGTCGGAAGTTTCAGAAAATTGTCATGGCTTTAGAAGATTCTGATAGACCGATTGACATAATTTGAGTCAATTGGAGGTGTACCTGTGGATGTATTTCAAGGCCTACCTTCAAACTCAGTGCCTCTGTTCGACATCATGGGAAAATCTAAAGAAATGAGCCAAGACCACAGAAAAAAAATTGTAGATCTCCACAAGTCTTGTTCATCCTTGGGAGCAATTTCTAAATGCCTGAAAGTACCACGTTCATCTGTACAAACAATAGTACGCAAGTATAAACCCCATGGGACGAGGCAGCTGTCATACCGCTTAGGAAGGAGATGCATTCTGTCTCCTAGAAATGAACGTACTTTGGTGCGAAAAGTGCAAATCAATCCCAGAACAACAACAAAGGACCGTGTGAAGATGCTGGAGGAAACCGGTACAAAAGTATCTATATTCACAGTAAAACGAGTCCTATATCGACAAATCCTGAAAGGCCACTCAGCAAGGATGAAGCCACTGCTCCAAAACCGCCATAAAAAGCCAGACTACGGTTTGCAACTGCACATGGGGACAAAGATCGTACTTTTTGGAGAAATGTCCTCTGGTCTGATTAAACAAAATAGAACTGTTTGGCCATAATGACCATTGTTATGTTTGGAGGAAAAAGGGGGAGGCTTGCAAGCCAAAGAACACCATCCCAACGTGAAGCACGGGGGTGGCAGCATCATGTTGTGGGGGTGCATTGCTGCAGGAGGGACTGGTGCACTTCACAAAATAGATGCCATCATGAGGAAGGAAAATTATATGGATATATTGAAGCAACATCTCAAGACATCAGTCAGGAAGTTGAAGCTTGGTCGCAAATGAGTCTTCCAAATGGACAATGACCCCAAGCATACTTCCAAAGTTGTGGCAAAATGGCTTAAGAACAACAAAGTCAAGGTATTGGAGTGGCCATCACAAAGCCCTGACCTCAATCCTATAGAACATTTGTGGGCAGAACTGAAAAAGTGTGTGTGAGGAATGAGGCCTACAAACCTGACTCAGTTACACCAGTTCTGTCAGGAGAAATGGGCCAAAATTCACCCAACGTATTGTGGGAAGCTTGTGGAAGACTACCCAAAACTTTTGACCCAAGTTAAACAATTTAAAGGCAATGCTACCAAATACTAATTGAGTGTATGTAAACTTCTGACCCACTGGGAAAGTGATTAAAGAAATAAAAGCTGAAATAAATCATTCTCTCTATTATTATTCTGACATTTCACATTCTTAAAGTGAAGTGGTGATCCTAACTGACCTAAAACAGGGAATTTTTACTAGGATGAAATGTCAGGAATTGTGAAAAACTGAGTTTTAATGTATTTGGCTAAGGTGTATGTAAACTTCCGACTTCAGCTGTACATATACAGTGGGGAGAACAAGTATTTGATACACTGACGATTTTGCAGGTTTTCCCACTTACAAAGCATGTAGAAGTCTGTAATTTTTATCATAGGTACTCTTCAACTGTGAGTGACGGAATCTAAAACAAAAATCCAGAAAATCACATTGTATGATTTTTAAGTAATTAATTTGCATTTTATTGCACGACATAAGTATTTGATACATCAGAAAAGCAGAACTTATATATTTGGTACAGAAACCTTTGTTTGCAATTACAGAGATCATACGTTTCCTGTAGTTCTTGACCAGGTTTGCACACACTGCAGCAGGGATTTTGGCCCACTCCTCCATACAGACCTTCTCCAGATCCTTCAGGTTTCGGGGCTGTCGCTGGGCAATACAGACTTTCAGCTCCCTCCAAAGATTTTCTATTGAGTTCAGGTCTGGAGACTGGCTAGGCCACTCCAGGACCTTGAGATGCTTCTTACGGAGCCACTCCTTAGTTGCCCTGGCTGTGTGTTTCGGGTCGTTGTCATGCTGGAAGACACAGCCACGACCCATCTTCAATGCTCTTACTGAGGGAAGGAGGTTGTTGGCCAAGATCTCGCGATACATGGCCCCATCAAACCTCCCCTCAATACGGTGCAGTCGTCCTGTCCCCTTTGCAGAAAAGCATCCCCAAAGAATTATGTTTCCACCTCCATGCTTCACGGTTGGGATGGTGTTCTTGGGGTTGTACTCAGTCTTCTTCTTCCTCCAAACACGGCGAGTGGAGTTTAGACCAAAAAGCTCTATTTTTGTCTCATCAGACCACATGACCTTCTCCCATTCCTCCTCTGGATCATCCAGATGGTCATTAGCAAACTTCAGACGGGCCTGGACATGCGCTGGCTTGAGCAGGGGGAACTTGCGTGCGCTGCAGGATTTTAATCCATGACGGCGTAGTGTGTTACTAATGGTTTTCTTTGAGACTGTGGTCCCAGCTCTCTTCAGGTCATTGACCAGGTCCTGCCGTGTAGTTCTGGGCTGATCCCTCACCTTCCTCATGATCATTGATGCCCCACGAGGTGAGATCTTGCTTGGTGCCCCAGACCGAGGGAGATTGACCGTCATCTTGAACGTCTTCCATTTTCTAATAATTGCGCCAACAGTTGTTGCCTTCTCACAAAGCTGCTTGCCTATTGTCCTGTAGCCCATCCCAGCCTTGTGCAGGTCTACAATTTTATCCCTGATGTCCTTACACAGCTGTTTGATTGAGTGCGTGGAGTCCGTTTGATTGAGTGTGTGGACAGGTGTCTTTTATACAGGTAACGAGTTCAAACAGGTGCAGTTAATACAGGTAATGAGTGGAGAACAGGAGGGCTTCTTAAAGAAAAACTAACAGGTCTGTGAGAGACAGAATTCTTACTGGTTGGTAGGTGATCAAATACTTATGTCATGCAATAAAATGCAAATTAATTACTTAAAAATCATACAATGTGATTTTCTGGATTTTTGTTTTAGATTCCGTCACTCACAGTTGAAGAGTACCTATGATAAAAATTACAGACTTCTACATGCTTTGTAAGTGGGAAAACCTGCAAAATCGGCAGTGTATCAAATACTTGTTCTCCCCACTGTATATATATAGAGAGAGATTTATATATACACAGTATATAACGTTCTCTGTAGTGATGAATCACGCGGTTTGGACGATGCCAGGAGAATGCTACCTGCCCGGATACATAGTACCAACTGTACATTTTGGTGGAGGAGGAATAATGGTCTGGGGCTGTTTTTCATGGTTTGGGCTAGTTCCAGTGAAGGGATATCTTAACGCTACAGCACACAAATGGTTTGTTGAGATCGGTGTGGAAGATCTTGACTGGCCTGCACAGAGCCCTGACCTCAACCCCATCCAACACCTTTGGGAAGAATTGGAACGCAGACTGCGAGCCAGGCCTAATCACCCAAAATCTGTGCTCGACCTCACTAATGCTCTTGTGGATGAATGGAAGCAAGTCCCCGCAGCAATGTTCCAACATCTAGTGGAAAGCATTCCAAGAAAAGTGGAGGCTGTTATAGCAGCAAAGGGGGGGGATCAACTCCCTATTAATGCCCATGGTTTTGGAATGAGATGTTTGACGAGCAGGTGTCCACATACTTTTGGTCATGTATTGTATATGCACTGCTAAACATACTGAAGCAGCAACTAACTCTAAGTGAACATCCAGTTATCTTCCAATATCCTTCCCACAAAGGATAATTCATTTTTCTTTTTTGTCAATGTAACTTATTGTGTCATCCCTTGATGCTGCTCGAATGGACTTATTCCTTTATCTCGAATGGACTTCCTTGGCTGCTCTCTCAAGAACCTCAAGGGGGGGCTAGACCCCTGCTTGTTTTACATTTGTACACACAGGGCATGATGATGATGTCTGCTCTGTAACAATTAAAATGCTATCTTGAGTTCATATGCATGACACATTGCAACAATTATATGCATAAAACTGACAAAATGTAATGAATCATAATTTGTATCGGGTATGGTGGCCATTGGCTCAGACGAACGTTGTGACTACATTAACCCACACAGCTACAAGAATGCACTTTCATGTTAGGTTTATGACCTCATATTGTAGCTTATAAAGACCCCTACTGATGTATAAAATCTTAAATCCCAATCTTAAAATGATTTACTTTGGTTTAGATGAGGGATAGTCAACTCCAGTCCTTGGGGGCCTTATTGGTGTCACACTTTTCCCCCAGCCCTATAGCTAACACACCTGATTAAACAAATTGCATTCAAAACTGAAGACCTTGATTTAGTTGATTATTGGAGTCAGGTGTGTTGGCAGGAGCTGGGGCAAAAGTGTGTCACCAATCAGGCCGCCGAGGACTGGAGTTGCCCATCCCTGGTTTAGATAAAAACATAATGAAACATATGACACACGGCTCTCCGACCCTGTTCCTGGCAACCTACTGTCCTGTAGGTTTTTCAACAGGGTTGGAGAGCCCTGCTATAACACAATAAATTAATTTGACTTAGTGAAATCAGTTTTTTGGACCTAACTTGCTTACCACTTTTTCCATGTGATTTCTTCCACCAGAATCCATAAAATGAGGGCCTCTTCTTAAATATCTGGTCAGATGATTAATTTTGTGTCTGGTTTCCTAGAAACAAGGGTTGGCTCAAGTTGAAGGACTCATCATGGATATAACCCATTTTAACATGGACATTGCATTTGAGGGCTTCCACCATTTTAAAGTAGCCAACTGGATGGGGATTCCTATGAAAATGTAGTACTTTAAGATAGAGATAGCCGGTGGTGCTAATTACATGAATAATGCTAGGGGATTGTGTCAGTGCTCAGAGGGACTGTCATCTCTCTCCTTCTCTCTCTTTCTCTCTCTCTCTCTCTCTCTGCAGAACGCAAGCACATCTACTGAGCTAAGAGAGATGAAGGGAAACCTCTCCCCTTGTTTCACTCCTAGCCTTTGAAAGCCCTATCTCTGTGGTAATTGAGACACATCTTCTGCCTCTTCTTCTGTTTGAGACAAGACACCTGGGAGTGTACTGATGTTATTCATCTCTCTCTCTCTCTCTCTCTCTCTCTCTCTCTCTCTCTCTCTCTCTCTCTCTCTCTCTCTCAATTCAATTCAAAGGGCTTTATTGGCATGGGAAACATATGTTTACATTGCCAAAGCTAGTGAAATAGATAATAAACAAAAGTGAAATAAACAATAAAAATGTAACACTAAACTCTTTCTTTCTTTCTTTCTTTCTTTCTTTCTTTCTTTCTTTCTTTCTTTCTTTCTTTCTTTCTTTCTTTCTTTCTTTCTTTCTTTCTTTCTTTTCTCTCCAAACACACACACACCTAGGCCAGGTCTGTTTCTTTGTCGTCATTTGGGACCGTTACCCTACTCACAGTGATGTAGTGGTAAAAAATATATTGGTGGGTAAACTTCTTACAGGTGAGTAAACTGTAGCGGAAAAAAGTGTTTACTTGTGTTTACCCTCCACTACACCACTGCCTCCTCACTGTTGAGTCTGACCCAGAGATGAACTTTCTGCTGTCAACCTGCATTTACAATCTACATGTTTATCCAGTGTTAGACTGTCACCCCAAAGATAAATATCAAAGCACCAGAACCCCTTTGATGTGCAGCAGGATAGTTCAAATGACTTAAACAACTACATTCAGGTTCATCATTATTGGCACCCTTGATAAAGATGTGCAAAATAGACTGTATAAAAAAAATAACACAAATACTGAGCTATATTCTATGCTCAAAAATTATTGGCACCCCTGTTTTCAATATCCCTTGTGAGGATTACGTTTTATGAGATTGGAGAACACGTTGGGAGGGATCTTAGACCATTCCTCCATATAGAATCTTTCCAGATTCTTGATATCCTTCGTCTGCTCTTATTGACTGCCCTCTTTAATTCAAACATCTTTTCAACAGGGTTCAAGTACGGAGATTGAGATGTCCATTGCCAAATGTTGATTTTATGGTCAGTTAACAATTTCTTTGTGGATTTTGATTAGTGCTTGGGGTTATTGTCTTGCTGGTGTTACGGACTCTACACTGCTATCTAAAAACAAAATAGCCCCATAACATCAAAGATCCACCACCATATTTTACCGTAGGTATGAGGTACTTTTCTGCATATGCTTCTGTTTTTCAACACCAAACATCTGACCAAAGCTCGGTTTCAATCCAAGTGCCAGAGTCCCGTTTTTTTAACTCCGGGTTGTGCTATGGTCAGATGACATGAAAATAGAGCTATTTGGACACGCACACCAGTGGTGTGTTTGGCGTTGAAAAACAGAAGCATATGCAGAAATGTACCTCATACCTATGGTAGCCAATTTTTTTATTTAACCTTTATTTAACTAGGCAAGTCAGTTAAGAACAAATTCTTATTTACAATGAAACAAGTGGCAGTGTTCTAAGACACTGAATTGGTCTTCTTCTGCAATTCACTTATCTTCGGTCAAGACAGACGTATATGACTTTATAAAGCTGTGTAAACTTTAGAACACCATTGATGTGAGGAGGATCTCCAACGGGACTTAACACAGTTTGAAACGCTCAGCAACACATCTGAGTCGGTCCATACAGCAATGGATCTCTGAACATGAAATCCATGGAGAGTATCTTCAAAGAAAGAGGGAATAATTAGTTTACTCTTAAATGTCTTTCTCTCTCTTTACTGTACACTTCTATCCTCTTTCCCTAGAGAATGATTATTGTGAGCCACAGCCTATTCTATTAAATATTGTTATTTTCTCCGGGTACCAGAGTACACATTTATTGAAGAAGACTTTTAGAAAACATACTTACAATGCATTACAGCTCAAACACCTTAAAATCTAAATTCCGAATCTAAATTCTACAATCCCAAAAATATAAATTTCTATTGAAGATTTGAAAGTCGAATATTAGATTAATAAAATAATAACAAGTTAAGTAAACATGAGAACATTATTTTAGCTCACAGACATAAGTTTTTACAATGGTAAACAATTTTGTGAAAATGGTAAGCAGTCTAAAATGTCAGACTTGGTTTGAAATAGCTTCATATTGGTACAGTAGTTCTACAGACGGACTGACCTTTTATGCAATTAAGCATTAAGTTATAGTGCAACAATAAGCCACATCTAATTTCAAAACATTCTTATACCCTCTATTATCTGTACACTTATATATTTCCTCCAATGGTATCTGCTCTGAAACTCATTTTAATGACTGTCAAAATGACAAGATTTTGTTTTTGTCTTGATTGTTCACGATTCAATTGTACAGCACAGTTTATTGTAGTAATTATTTACACTTGATTTCATTCCAGTTTGTGCAACCAAGGCCAACGGTGACAGGCACCAGCAAGAGTCATGATCAGGTGTTATTAGGACCACAGGCATACAGTTTAGAGAATGGGCACTTCAGTTCATGTTCTCCAGCAGGTAGTACCAAATAAAAAAAGTTCACTAGAATGTTCCATGATGGGTGGACCGGCTGCCATATTGAACGTTCCATGATGGGTGGACCGGCTGCCATATTGAATGTTCCATGATGGGTGGACCGGCTGCCATATTGAATGTTCCATGATGGGTGGACCGGCTGCCATATTGCATGTACACATCATCTATTTCTATGGGTAGTTCTGCGTGTTCCTCAGTGAGAGTAATCTTATACAGTCTATGCTTGTGCATTTCACTCCCAAGTCTGGCTTGGCGAAGCTTATTGACAGTAAAAGAACTGAGAACATTCAAACGTAACACCTCTAAAGATCTCTAAAGTCGTTAGTGTGAATCCGTGGTTTTATCCTTCCATCTCTCAGTCAATTCATCCACGCACACCCTTCAATTAACACATCAATTAATCCATCCGCCCACCCAACAGTCTGCACACCAATCTATTAATCCATTCATACCATCCACCCACCTACCTGACAGTCAACACACCAATCTATCTATCCGTCCAATCAATCAATCAAGCTATAACAGTTACTTCACACAGGCCAATGTCTCTTCGCTGTTGACCTCCTCTTAGTGTCATTAAGCGTCTCTAAGATTACATTCTAAATGGGACCCACTCTGCCCAAAAGTAGTGCACTACAGAGAGAACAGGTGACCATTTCAAAGGCATCCCAAATGTTTGCTATTATGGACAATATCTCCAGTTAGCCCTGTCTGTCCCCTCTCTCTGTCCCATTAAAGGTGGTATTATGGCCAATATCTCCAGTTATCCCTGTCTGTCCTCTCTCTCTGTCCCATTAAAGGTGGTATCAATACAGGCCCTTTTGTTTCCTGATGCTCAGTCAGCACCAGGAGAATGAACGTCCCACCATCTGAAAGAACAGGCGGTTGGGTTCCCTGAAGTATTGGCAGAGCTTCCCGAAGGCCCGGGAGCTGAGAGGAGCGTGGGGCCTCCCCTTGGACTCATCCAGACACTTGTCATGGCCCCCGGCAGAGAGGAGGCAGTAGAAACCTTTAGTTGTGTTGAAGTAGAAGTTGGAGGGAGTGATACGGGACGGCAGGTCCAGGAACCTATAGATTATGAATTTATTTAATTTAACTAGGCAAGTCAGTTAAGAACAAGTTAGATGAGATTAGATTTGAAAACTTAATGAGGCAACTGAATAGCATCTTACACAATATAAGATACATACAGACAAATGTAACAGGTGGGTCATGAAAGGATCCTCTGTTGGAGGCCATTTTTTTTTCAGGCCCCTATTTAATCAGGCAATCCAAAAGACTGCTGTTTCCGGGCGGATTAGTCTATTAGGAGAGGGAATATGGTGGAAATGGTTGTTCTGATGGTGGATCGGGTAAAGATGAGAGTGAGAATGAGTCGGCTACAGTCGTGAAAAAGAAAGGGAACAGTAAAGTTGTGATGGAAACAAAGAAATCCCTAGATCTGTTTATAGTCGGAGTGAGGGTTTTGGATCAATGTTACCTGGGGGATCCATTTGAAGTCACAAGAAGTGTCATGGATGCACTAGGTGAGGTGGCGTCAGTGGAACCACAAATTCTTGTTTTATTCAGAAATGTAGTGTGTCCGTGGAACATACTTTGTGCCTCAAAAATGTTTTTGAATGCAACGTTTTGTGTATGGATTTCCAAAACAGGGTGCCTGTCAAGGGGGTTATCTCTAAAGTTACGCATGAAGTGGATGCAGATGATATACCTGAGGAAGTAGATTGTAATTGGTGCACGTTCATTGACCTGTGTGGTGGATGAAGTAAGGAAACACATTTTGTCCATATTATAAAGTCTCTCCCTTCTCATGTCAAGCTAGGCTTTATCAAATATCATTTGAGAGCTTTTGTGCATAAGCTCCTCCAGTGTAATACATGCAAAAGATATGGGCATGTCTCAAGTGTATGCAGATGAAAAAAATATTGTATGCCAGCTGAGGTTACAGTATATGCTGCAACTGTGGTGTCCACAGGAGGTTGGTGGCACCTTAACTGGGGAGGACGGGCCCATGGTAATGGCTGGAGCGGAATTAATAAAATGGTATCAAATACATCAAACACATGGATTGATGCCATTCCATTCACTCAGTTCCAACCATTATTATGAGCTGTCCTCCCCTCAGCCACGTAGGCCAGAGTCCCCGGATTGCGCTGTAAGGGTGAAGGATACAGAGGTAGGGAGAGAAAGGACCGTCCAGCATGTCTCCTATATGGAGGCGGAGAAAAGAGTGGAAGGAACGAGTGGCGTTGAAGACGCAATGGTAATTGAGACTGCACCAGTGAATGTTTCTCGCCAATTAAGGGATCCTGATATATTACATGTAAAAAAGGTAGCATTTATTGCCGTGGTCATAAACTGCACAGCACAAACGAAGAAGAAATCTGAGAAAATGTGATTTATTGTGCAGCAGAATGCTTTTTGGGACTCAGTTTACAGCTGAGGCATTGAAAGAAATCTTGTCAAAGGATGTTCCGCCCTCACGGGCCTTGAATTGGAATGTGACTGAATTATTTAAAAAATTATGTGTCAATGTTTGTCTCTTTGTATGATGTCATTTTTATCCCCCTTTTCTACAATGGATATTTTTTCTATAGTTTACAACCAATACAGTAGATGACGGCATTCACCTCTAACATGTGTTTGTGGACCGCCATAATACTATATAAGATGAAGAAGAAGACTGCTATTTCCAGGTCCTTTCAATTAACTTCCTGTTTGTTGTGTTTGGGGTAGGCCAAGAATTATCATGCCAATTGAAAAAATGTCTGTGAATTTTACCAACATATGTAGGCTACAAGTGCATGGTGATTCATTTCATTTTATTCAAGTTCGTCCCAAA
The DNA here is from genome assembly GCA_023634145.1 of Thymallus thymallus. Taxonomy (NCBI): domain Eukaryota; kingdom Metazoa; phylum Chordata; class Actinopteri; order Salmoniformes; family Salmonidae; genus Thymallus; species Thymallus thymallus. The sequence goes on along the minus strand of CM042401.1, from coordinate 6,379,529 downwards.
TTTAACCCTATTTCCTATATAGTGTACTATTTTTGACTAGCCATAATAAACTTCCGACCTTACGATCGCTGTAAGTGCATCTTCCCTGTAAGGTTGGAACGTCAGACTCTCCTAATTAGGACACTGTGGAGCCGGTGCAAGATATGGCTTGGAAAACATACCTTGAGAAGATTGAAATACTGCTATTTATTTTATTAAACTGACTTTTTTAGGTAGCCTAGCGGTTAAGAGCGTTGGGCCAGTAACCAAAAAGTCACTGGTTGGAATCCGAGAGCCGGCAAGGTGAAAAAGAATCTGCCGTTCTGCCATTGAGCAAGGCAGTTAACCCTCAACAACAACTGTGCGTGGCTGCTTATTAAGGCAGCCCTGACTGACTAGGTATCCCCTTCCCATTATGGAATGTCATGTTGAACTAAAAAGGAGCTGATTGGTTGACTGTCCTTCAAAAATGACTTTGGATACCTAGCATCTCCATCCCTGGATTGAGGTATGTTTTCTGAGCTCCGTGGTTTCCTGGGCAGCCTGCTGTTCCGACCTTACAGGGAAGATGTACTTACAGTGATTGTAAGGTCGTAATATTATAAATGGCTACTATGTTGTGGAGTTTGGGACGCACCCAAAGATTACATTAGGAAAAACATTACCTCTCCGCCCTCCGGAGCTCTGGGAATGGGTCTCTGATGAGGGCCTCTCCATCCACCACATGGACCTGCTCCCTGGGGAAGACATCCAGCCAGCGGTCTAAGTGCTGGTGGTACAGGCTCCTCTGCAGGGCTTTGTAGGCCGGGTCAATGTGGCCCTGGCGGAGCAGTAGCTCTTCTACAATAGAATACATAAAATAGAGTAGAATATAATATTTAATACTTTACTATTAGAACAGAAATTAATATTTTCTTTGCTTTTCCCAACCCTAGGAACAAATATAGGTTGAGAGGAACAGGATCTGAGGTATGGAGCACAGGATGGATTAACTGCCTTTCTCAAGGGAACAACAGTAGTGGTAGTAATGATCTGACACAAGCATTCCCCAATTATCCATCGCCTGGGACTTGAACTAGCAATCTTTTGGTTACTGGGCCACCGCTCTAACCTCGGTGCCACTTACCTAGAGACTGGTAGGGTTTGTGGCGGGTCACCCTATTATGGAGGACCTGGGTGTAGTCGGAGACGAGGCGCTCTGCGGGGTCCCGGACAATCAGTAGGAGTCGGACAGCAGGGTTCATCTCCCAGACCCGCTGAGGGACCTGGGGAGAGGCAAAGTAGCCAGGGGTTTTCTCCACCGTCACTTGCCCAGGCAGGGTGAAGGGCATCTGGGCACGATACCACGCCAGCCCCCGCCGGTAGTGCTCTTCCACATTGAAGTAGTGCACCTAAAAAGAAAGTATGTAGAGTTGTTTAATACCTTATCCTCCTGAATAAATGTAGCGCTGTGAAGTCTGTACTCTAGGATTTTATCTTGTTCTTTCATTGTTATGCTGCATGACTATTTTCATACCATTATGTTAAAGCTTTGAGAGTGAAAGTGCTTTACAAATGAAGTGAAGACGGTCATGATGATGTTTCTGTTTCTCATTACCTCAGCCTTGGCCACCTCTACGTCCGGATGGAGGTTGAGCATCTCCAGGAGGGCCCTGGTGCCACCTTTACGCACGCCGATGATGATGGCTCCAGGTAGTCGCTGCTGGGTGGCATTACGAGAGGGGGAGGAGGAGGGGGAGGAATTGCTGGCAACTCTGAGCACCCGTAGACAGACACATAGCTGGGTCTGCAGTAGGAGGAGAACCAGCAGGGCTAGGAGAACAGTCCACAGCATGGTGGACTATGGGCTGTGGAGGTTGGAGGATGAGGAGGGGGGAGGTAGGGGCTCCTGGGTGAAATGGGTTCAGGATCCAGGGGTCTTCAGTGCAGAGCCTGCAAATTAAGAGTTAAAAAAGCAGTTTTAAACATCTGAGTTCATATTTTAGGTCATATAAATTAGCTACATTTAGGGTAGAGAACTGAATGAAGACTGGAGCTGCTTCTTATATGTTGTGTCTGTATTAGGGTTGCAAAGCTACCAGTAGGTTACTTCAGTAATTTTGACAATTAACAGAAAATCTATGGCAATCTATCGTGATTTATATTTGAATAACTGTATTCATATAATTTACATGTTTCATCTCCGTGTCCATGTTGTCCATTAGTTTCTAGTATATAGACCATATGGTTCAAGAGAAAATTAAGCCCAATTAATGAAAAAATATTCGTAGAAACAATAGCATTATTTCCAATTAATTCTGAAACTCTTCCGGCTATTGACTGTTCACAACTGCCACCACAATATTGACAACAAATACATATTGACATAGTAAAAAAATATACAGTTGAAGTCGGAAGTTTACATACACTTAGGTTGAAGTCATTCAAACTAATTTTATAATTCACTATATTACAATTCCAGTGGGTCAGAAGTTTACATACACTAAGTTGACTGTGCCTTTAAACAGCTTGGAAAATTCCAGAAAATTATGTCATGGCTTTAGAAGCTTCTGATAGGCTAATTGACATCATTTGAGTCAATTGGAGGTGTACCTGTGGATGTAGGCCTACTTTTAAACTCAGTGCCTCTTTGCTCGACATCATGGGAAAATCAAAAGAAATCAGCCAAGACCTCATAATTTTTTTTTATACCTCCACAAGTCTGGTTCATCCTTGGGAGCAATTTCCAAATGCCTGAAGGTACCACGTTCATCTGTACAAACAATAGTACGCAAGTATAAACACCATGGGACCACGCAGCTGTCATACCGCTCAGGAAGGAGACGCGTTCTGTCTCCTAGAGATGAACGTACTTTGGTGTGAAAAGTGCAAATCAATCCCAGAACAACAGCAAAGGACCTTGTGAAGATGCTGGAGGAAACAGGTACAAAAGTATCTATATCCACAGTAAAACGAGTCCTATATCGACATCAACCTGAAAGGCCACTCAGCAAGTGAGAAGCCACTGCTCCAAAACCGCCATAAAAAGGAAGACTACGGTTTGCAACTGCACATGGGGACAAAGATCGTACTTTTTGGAGAAATGTCCTCTGGTCTGATGAAACAAAAATAGAATTGTTTGGCCATAATTACCATCGTTATGTTTGGAGGAAAAAGGGGGACGCTTGCAAACCGAAGAATACCATCCCAAACGTGAAGCACGGGGGTGGCAGCATCATGTTTTGGGGGTGCTTTGCTGCAGGAGGGACTGGTGCACTTCACAAGCATCATGAGGAAGGAAAATGATGTGGATATATTGAAGCAACATCTCAAGACATCAGTGAGGAAGTTAAAGCTTGGTCGCAAATGAGTCTTCCAAATGGACAATGACCCCAAGCATACTTCCAAAGTTGTGGCAAAATGGCTTAAGGACAACAAAGTCAAGGTATTGGAGTGGCCATCACAAAGCCCTGACCTCAATCCTATAGAACATTTGTGGGCAGAACTGAAAACGTGTGTGCGAGCAAGGAGGCCTACAAACCTGACTCAGTTACACCAGTTCTGTCAGGAGGAATGGGCCAAAATTCACCCAACTTATTCTGGGAAGCTTGTGGAAGACTACCTGAAACGTTTGACCCAAGTTAAACAACTTAAAGGCATTGTAACCAAATACTAATTGAGTGTATGTAAACTTCTGACCCACTGGGAATGTGATGAAAGCTGAAATAAATAATTCTGTCTACTATTATTATGACATTTCACATTCTTAAAATAAAGTGGTGATCCTAACTGACCTAAGACAGGGACATTTTACTAGGGTTAAATGTCAGGAATTGTGAAAAACTGAGTTTAAATGTATTTGGCTATGGTGCATGTAAACTTCCGACTTCAACTGTATAAAGGATATTTCATGCTGAAACCCTCATATTTAACACCAATGGTTTTCACTTAGTTGGTGGTTTATGTTTAGGAACATGTTTTACAGCTATAATGTTTTATTTTAAAATGATGTTAATGAATTATTTCATATATTTGACATGTGATAAGACCACACAGAGGGTCAGAGATGATTAGACACCTGTCATAATCTGAAGTACCCTAAAGGGGCCACTAGATGTCTTGTGAGATTATATAAAATCCTTGAAAGACACCAAACCTAGAGTGTATTGTCCCTGCATGTGTCAAACTCAATTTCCCCTCTGGGTAGCTAAAATGTTAATTCAATCATTAATTGAAAGAAGAAAAAAAAAGTATTTGGTGCCATGTCAAATGGTAAAAGTAGGCTAATGTTCAATTCTTTTTTTATATAACCACAGTGATGGACAGTGAAATATATGGATATTGACTAACATTAGAGAATGAACAATTACACACAATTTAGATGAGAAGACTCCATCTTATTAATTAGGTGGAAGAAGTAGGGTATGGGGGCTTTGTTGTGGGTGGTTCTGTCTGTCACTTGTCCTCAACGCAGGCAACCAGTCACGGAAGGAGGACTTGAATGGAGCGATTGCACAGTCGAGGCACTATGTTGACATGGTGTCTAGTTTGTTACCGTGTCTGTGTTCACCGGGCCTTAACATCACTGCACAGCAGTGTCATACATGTAACATTATCCTTCCTTAACATCACTGCACAGCAGTGTCATACATGTAACATTATCCTTCCTTAACATCTCTGCACAGCAGTGTCATACATGTAACATTATCCTTCCCTAACATCTCTGCACAGCGGTGTCATACATGTAACATTATCCTTCCTTAACATCTCTGCACAGCAGTGTCATACATGTAACATTATCCTTCCCTAACATCTCTGCACAGCGGTGTCATACATGTAACATTATCCTTCCTTAACATCACTGCACAGCGATGTCATACATGTAACATTATCCTTCCTTAACATCACTGCACAGCGGTGTCATACATGTAACATTATCCTTCCTTAACATCACTGCACAACGATGTCATACATGTAACATTATCCTTCCTTAACATCACTGCACAGCGATGTCATACATGTAACATTATCTTTCCTTTGACATTGTTTCTCTGTCTCTATTGTTGTTATTGTGTTCAGGCCAGCCTGACGGGGCTGAGTAATGTATTAACTTGTGTGTGTGTGTGTGTGTGTGTGTGTGTGTGTGTGTGTGTGTGTGTGTGTGTGTGTGTGTGCGTGTTGTGTGGTCTTGGAGAAGAACCTTGTCAGTGTTCGGTTCCTGTGTTCCTTTTTAATTGGACCTTAGGGGAACGTTGTTACTCCAGCCAACCTCTCCTCTCCCACCTAACCTCTCGAGAGGCTGTCTAGTCTCCCTGCTCAGTGTCTCTTTTGTCATCATTACCTTCATCAAGTCAGCTATCAAGGTTGAAGGGTTTGTCCTGATGTTTCGTTTAGTTTGTCTTTGAAGAATTTACTCTGGAAGTGGTGGCTACTGGCTAGTATTTTTCTATATTACAGTTTTTTTCAATCACGTTGGTGAAATTTCACAAGTGTGTGTTACATTTTCACAACTCTAGGCACAAATCAAAACAGATAATCAAAAATGGCTTGTGTTTCAAAACGCTAAGCACATTTCAATTGACTGAGAAGAACAAACACGTTCACAAAGTAATTTGTTCACTGCACCAAATCTTTGAATTTGGATACATATTCAGTCTAAGTACTTGCTTTTCAAAATGCAATCTTCACTTTAGATATGATTTTCTTATAATTTGTTAACAATACAATTAACTGTTACATTTACATCATTTAACAGAGGACAGAGTGGAGAGAGTCACGATGTGCTACCATGAGAAATGATAGTGTAGTGTACAATGTACTGCTGAAATGGGCTACCTGGGTTGTATATAACAATATATTTTCCACTTATTATCTAAATGTCATTGATACACTGTAAGATGATCAATTTCAAGCAGAGTTGACAAATTAAAAAATGGTGATCTTGTACAAAGTTGGAAGCACAGAATCGTCTAGAATGTCATTGTGTGCTGTACATTTTGGGGATCTTTTTACTTCAGCTCATGAAACATGGGGCCGACACTTTACATGTTGCGTTTATATTTCTGTTCAACCAGTACGTCCCAGTGGGAAGTGGGTCCATGCTTCCCGTGTGTGTGTCCCAGTGGGAAGTGGATGCATGCTTCCCGTGTGTGTGTCCCAGTGGGAAGTGGATGCATGCTTCCCGTGTGTGTCCCAGTGGGAAGTGGATGCATGCTTCCCGTGTGTGTGTCCCAGTGGGAAGTGGATGCATGCTTCCCGTGTGTGTCCCAGTGGGAAGTGGATGCATGCTTCCCGTGTGTGTCCCAGTGGGAAGTGGATGCATGCTTCCCGTGTGTGTGTCCCAGTGGGAAGTGGATGCATGCTTCCCGTGTGTGTGTGTCAGTGGGAAGTGGATGCATGCTTCCTGTGTGTGTGTCCTGTGGCTCCCTGATACAGGGGACTGATATCTCTCCTGTCGAGACGCAGCGCATTCTGCTTGACTTCCACTCTGCTAATGAACCCTCTTCGCTCTCTCTTTATAAAAGCCATTTGATTATTTATTATTTCTGTCGTTCCTCCTTTCTCTATATTCTCCTTGTCTCTTTCTACATTTCTCTCCCCTCTCTCCTTTTTGTCCTTATATATCACTATATATATGTCTCTTACACCATGAAGATACAGACATGAATATAATATATGATAAATGAGGAAATAACCTACAGTAAGCCTACGGTAACACACACAGAGACCTCTTATCTACTCATCAATGAATCATTCTAAAATCCCACGTTGCATCACACTCACAGTTCCCTGAAATATCCTAATCTCACATCTCTATTTCGCCTAGAATGGAGTGACAGAAACCTGAAATACAGTACATCATGTCTCGATCTTAGCACAACACTGATAGAGGCGGCTAGTAGTATGCAGTTCAGAAGTAGTATGCACAACCAATTACTCATAGATAAAGGGTAAAGTCGTGAAAAAAGGTGACCAATCAAGATTAATAGTGGTCCTTACAGTAATGAGTGAATGGGGAGGGATTGGTCTTTCATTATAGAGTTAGAGGAGGGCCTCTAGCCCAGCCAGATCCCAGTGCCAAGCACCAGAATGAATGCCTAAACCTTAACCCTTAACTTAACCAGAATGAATGCCAAACCTTAACCCTTAACTTAACCAGAATGAATGCCTAAACCTTAACCCTTAACTTAACCAGAATGAATGCCTAACCTTAACCCTTAACTTAACCAGAATGAATGCCTAAACCTTAACCCTTAACTTAACCAGAATGAATGCCAAACCTTAACCCTTAACTTAACCAGAATGAATGCCTAAACCTTAACCCTTAACTTAACCAGAATGAATGCCTAAACCTTAACCCTTAACTTAACCAGAATGAATGCCTAAACCTTAACCCTTAACTTAACCAGAATGAATGCCTAAACCTTAACCCTTAACTTAACCAGAATGAATGCCTAAACCTTAACCCTTAACCTAACCAGAATGAATGCCTAACCTTAACCCTTAACTTAACCAGAATGAATGCCTAAACCTTAACCCTTAACTTAACCAGAATGAATGACAAACCTTGTGAGGTCTTGTTGCTCTAGTTCAGCTCTCTTCAATAGGAGAGCAAAAAAACACAACTACAAGACTTTGAATGTCCATGGGGGCTGTGAGAGATCCATATGGACTAACAGTATTGATAGTATAGCTGAGATAGTATAGCTGAGAGAGGAAACTTGAAGTAATTATCTGTGAAATGTGAAAATATTGATATAATATACTATATAATATATTATACAATATACTATATAATATAGCAGTGCTTCATCTATTTCCTCTTTCTCCTCTCACTCTCTCTTGGCTAGTTTATGGGTGTGTGGATTTTGTTAGTTTGAGTATTGCATGGGTTGGTGGGATGCTTCTTATTTTGTGTTTGCACTCTTTGTGTGTGTGAGTGTGTGTGTGTGTGTGTGTGTGTGTGTGTGTGTGTGTGTGTGTGTATGAACACACGTCTCTGTTTGCCGTGCCGTGCCTTACAACTATCTTTTGGTGAGTGCTGGTATTTGTGGTGTGGGGTGTCGGGATTATCCTGCACAGAGGGACAGAGGGAGGGATGGATGGTGGGGAGGTGGGGAGGAAGGGAGGGGACAGAGGTAGTCCGTGTGTTTGATCCCAGCAGGAGTGTGTGTGTATGTGTGTGTTCTCAGCGGGAGTGTGTGTGTGTGTAACGCAGGCAGAGATTGGCCCTAGTAGGGGGTGGCATGGTGAAAGCCGGTAGATTGCCAGCCTAGCCATATCACCAAGGCTGTTGGGCTGTAGATAAAGTCTCTGTTTTTCTCTCTGCTTCTCTGTTGATGTCTATTATTTCTCTCTATTTGTTACTCTCTCTCCTTCTCTGTCTCTCCATTTGTTTCTCTGTTGCTCTCGCTGTCTTCTCCTTTCTCTCTCTCTGTTGGCTCCTTTCTCTCTCTCTCTCTCTCTCTCTCTCTCTCTCTCTCTCTCTCTCTCTCTCTCTCTCTCTCTCTCTCTCTCTCTTCTCCTTTCTCTCTCTCTCTCTCTGTGTCTCTCTTCTCCTTTCTCTCTCTCTCTCTTTCTGTCTCTCTTCTCCTTTCTCTCTCTCCCTCTTTCTGTCTCTCTTCTCCTTTCTCTCTCTCTCTCTTTCTGTCTCTCTTCTCCTTTCTCTCTCTCTCTCTTTCTGTCTCTCTTCTCCTTTTGTTCTCTCTCTCTCTCTGTCTCTCTTCTCCTTTTGTTCTCTCTCTCTGTCTCTCTGTCTCTCTCTCTCTCTCTTTCTGTCTCTCTTCTCCTTTTGTTCTCTCTCTCTCTCTCTCTCTGTCTCTCTGTCTCTCTCTCTTCTCCTCTCTCTCTCTGTCTGTCTCTCTTCTCCTTTCTCTATATTGGGCTCTCTCTGTCTCTCTTCTCCTCTCTCTTCTCCTCTCTCTCTCTCTCTCTCTCTCTCTCTCTCTCTCTCTCTCTCTCTCTCTCTCTCTCTCTCTCTCTCTCTCTCTCTCTCTCTCTCTCTCTCACTTCCGGTGTGATTGTTGGGGGTGAGCGTGCGGATTGCGTGAGTGCGATTGGATTCTGTAAGTGGATCTTTCTTTCTTTTTTTTCTGGCTTTTTTCTTTGTTCGTTGTTTTTGTGTGTTTTTGGTTTATATTGTAGTTATTTTGGGCCGCGTGCCACCTGTTTTATCGGGAGCATGACGGCCCCGCGCTCACGATGTTTGGGTTCATTGACCCGGCGTCATGGGGTGAAAGTGGCGGCCGCATTTAGCGTGGAGAAATGTTGCCTGGCAGTAGGAGAGGTGGTTGGGCATGAAAGCATATTGTCTGCCTCCAGGATGAATAATGCCACTGTTGTATTTCTCAGTACTATTGAAAAGGCTAATGAACTAGTTGAGAAAGGGATAGTTGTTGATGATGTGTTTAACCCTGTACTTCCGCTTTCTACACCATCAAAGAAAGTCACGCTATCCAACGTACCACCGTTTTTAAGTGATGAGATATTAGCTAAAGCTTTGTCTCGTTATGGCAAACTGGTCTCTCCCATTAAAAAGATCTCTATTGGTAGTGGATCGCCTTTACTGAAACACGTTGTTTCGTTTAGGCGTTTCGTTTATATGATTATGAATGGCGATGCTGATTTGGATGTGTCTTTGCACTTTCGGGCTGATGAGTACGATTACATTGTTTACGAGACAACTGACGGAATGAAGTGTTTTAGTTGTGGGCAATCTGGTAATTTAATCCGTGCTTGTCCCGCAAAAAATTTGAACAACCGTGACGTAGTTGCTGTCGTCAGAAGTGATGTAGTCGATAACGCTGAACCCGATGAAGCAGGGCCGTCCGATGAGACTCCGGGTGTGTCAGGGGTACGAGCCTCAGAGGACAAAAATGATGGTGTTTTACCTGTGATCGCGGTAACTGAAGCTGCAGAATTAGCGCTTGAAAACACCGTTTCTGGTGTAGAAGTGTCTAATGTTCAGGCAGGGGTTATTGAGACGGAGAGGCAGGTAAATGATGCTCTCAATGATGATCTGCAATATACTGTAAGGAATATAGGTGATGACAGTCCAATGGAAACGGGGCAGGCAGATTTTAAAGTCCCGTTAAAGAGGAAGAAGTCTGGTAAAACTCGGATTGATAGACACGCAAAGAAATCAGAGATGACTAACGTAAGTGATGAGGATGAAACAGGAAGTGACAGTGAATCATCTGATTCAAGTGTTTGTCTTTCTCAGAGTGATTTTTCTGGACGTCATTATGAGGTAGATGATATTAAACTGTTCCTTAGAGCTACTAAAAATAAGAGGGGTGTGCGCATTAATGAATATTTTCCTGACATAAAGCAGTTTGTAGAGAATACTAAGGGTTTCATGATGAAGGGCTCCTTTACAAATAAAGAGGTCTATAGGCTAAAAAAAATAGTGAGGAAACTCAACCCTGAACTTAGTAATGATGACAGTGAGAAAGCTTGAATTCCATGACCTTTAGTATTATTTTTTTTGGGGGGGGGGGCAGTTTTGTTTATCTTTTTTTTTTTTTTTGTATGTGTCACGCTAATGTTGCTACCCTGAATCTAAATGGTGCTAGAGATATGCACAAAAGAGCTGCTTTATTTGAAGTAATTCATCAGAAAAAAATTGATGCCATGCTATTACAAGAGACACATACTGATGCTAATATTGCTGCGGACTGGGCAGTAGAATGGAATGGGGTTGCTGTTCTAAGTCAAAATAACTCAATTAGTGGCGGAGTTGCTGTTCTCTTTGCTAAGAACTTCAGCCCACACTCTTATCAGGTTGAAGAGGTTATCAAAGGTAGACTTTTAAAAGTAAGAGCTTCTTTTGAAAATGTTGTTTTTGTTTTTATTTGTGTGTATATACCAACTTCAGCTGTTGAAAGAATGCTGTTTTTAAATACTTTATCCTCAGTTTTACAAAATGTTGCTGTTGATGAGTATTTAATTTTGGGTGGTGATTTTAATTGCACAGAGTCCAACTTAGATAGAAATCACATGGAACCTCATCTACCATCACATCAACACCTTGTTCAGTTAAAAAAAACACATGAATTAATTGATATTTGGAGAACAAAAACAATACACTTGGTCTCATGTTCGTGATAACATGATTTCATTGGCAAGGCTGGATAAGTTTTATGTTTTTAAACACCATGGTAGTATTGTTGAGAATTGTTCTATTACTCCATCATGTCTTTCAGATCATAGTATGGTGCAGTGCTGTATCTTTTTAAATTATATCAAGCCAAAGAGTGCTTATTGGCATTTAAATACTACTCTATTGGATGATAAGTGTTTCAAAGAAAGTTTTAAGTATTTTTGGGATATTTTTAAAACAACAAAGAGTTCCTTTAGAACACTGCAACAATGGTGGGATTTTGGGAAAGTTCAGATAAAACAGTTATGTCAACAACATTCTGAGAACGTCACTAGAGAGGTAACCCTGAGATTGAGCACCTTAGAGAATGAGATTTTGAAACTGCAAGAATTGGCTTACTTGCCTGGAAATCAAAGTGATGTGGAGTCTCTCATAAAAAATAAGAAGACTCAGTTATCTGACCTTTTAGGGGTTAAAACACAGGGTGCTCTGGTCAGGTCACGCTTTTTAAGTATAAATGAGATGGATGCACCGTCAAGGTATTTTTTTAGTTTAGAAAGAAAAAATGGACAGAACAGAGTCATTCATGCTTTACGTTCTGAATCTGGAAACGTATTGACTGACCCCAAAGACATTCGTAAGAGAGCAACCACTTTTTATGAGTCTCTATATAAAAATGAACTGGGTCCAGATTATAGGGATGACAGTGCTTTTTTTGATAATCTTCCTCAAATGGCAGAGGAAGTCAACATAAAGATTTCAGGTGCCTTGACCATGGAGGAATTGTTTAAAGCCGTCCAAGGAATGGCGCTTGGAAAAGCACCAGGGATTGATGGTCTGCCTGTTGACTTTTATAAGTCTTTTTGGTCAGAGGTTGGAGAGGATTTGCTAGAGGTACTGAATGACAGTTTAGCCGGAGGGCTACTGCCGTTGAGTTGCCGTAGAGCAGTCCTGACTCTCCTACCTAAGAAAGGTGATCTGAGGACATCAAGTGTTGGCGGCCGGTCTCCCTCCTGTGCAGTGACTACAAGCTAAGAGGTTAAATTTGGATTGTGGCTTCATATCATTAGATCAAGAGAAAGCGTTTGATCGCGTTGAGCATATTTATTTATGGAGAGTTTTGGAAGCCTTTGGTTTTTGTAAAAAATGTATAGATCAGGTGAAAGTTCTCTATAGTGACGTCAGAGCATTCTCAAGGTTAACGGTGGTTTGTGTGCGCCTTTTGAAGCTTGTAGAGGTATTAGACAGGGGTGTTCACTTTCTGGTATGCTCTATTCTCTGGCCATAGAGCCTTTATTGAAGCAAATAAGAATGAAACTTCAAGGTATATCTTTGCCAAATTGCAATGGTCATTTTTTACTATCAGCATATGCTGATGACATAGTAGTTATGATTAGTAAGCAAAGTGATGTACAGGTTTTATCTGAATTGCTTGGAAATTTTAAAGTTTTGTCATCTGCTAATATAAATTGGAATAAAAGCGAAGCACTACTGATAGGAAGCTGGAAAAGTGGAAAACCAGGGCTCCCTGCTGGTTTACAGTGGGGAAAAGAAGGTTTTAAATATTTGGGGGTATTTTTGGGAGTTGAGACAATAGTACAGAAAAACTGGGAAGGTTTAATTGAAAAAGTCAAAGGACGCCTAGAAAAATTGAATTTTTTGTCTCCAAAATTGTCATATAGAGGACGCATTTTAATTGTTAATAATTTGGTTGCGTCTTCTTTATGGCATAAATTTGCCTGTATAGATCCTCCCTTGCAACTGCTTTTAAAAATCCAGGCTATCATGGTAAACTTTGTTTGGAAAAAACTACATTGGGTCTCACAAAATGTATTGTTTCTGCCAAAGGAGGAAGGTGGTCAAGGACTAATACATCTGCAAAGCAGAATTGCAACCTTTCGTCTGCAGTTTGTGAAAAGACTGTTGGATGGACCATCAAATTGTAATTGGCGTACTGTTTCATGCCTGATTTTACGTAGTTTTGCAGGATTGGGGCTGGACAAAGCACTTGTTTTGATAGATCCCCTAAAACTGGACACCTCCACGTTGCCAATTTTCTATAAGAATATTTTTAAAGTTTGGAGTATCTTTGTTGTTCAACGACCAGAAAACTCATCTTCTCTTTTCTGGTTACTTGAGGAGCCTTTAATCTATGGCTCTCGTTTGGATTTAACAGACAGCTCCTTTTTTCCTGGACTTAATAGGGTGCTGATTGGACACAACGTTATTACTCTGAGTCAACTACTGAACATTGTAGGGCCGGATTTAAGGACGAAGCAGCTCTAGCTCAACACTTGGGAATCAGGTCTATTCGTCTGGTTACCCAGTTGCTCATGAGATGGAAAGATGCCCTTAAAACTGAATTAGAATTGTTAACAGAATATTGTGGTTGATTTTCTCTATTATAAGTATATTGATGATATCTTCTTCATTTGAATGTATATGGTGCTGTAATGAAGTTCTGTGCTCTGTTTTTTGAGGGGTGAATTGATTTTTATGCATACTTAATAACTATGGTGTGAAACTTGAACAACTACTTTATACTCTGGTATAAGAGTGTAGGGTGAATAGGAGATTTATTTTTGTAATAAAGGTCTTGTTAAAAATCAAATCTCTCTCTCTCTCTCTCTCTCTCTCTCTCTCTCTCTCTCTCTCTCTCTCTCTCTCTCTCTCTGTCTCTCTCTGTCTCTCTCTCTCTCTCTCCTCTCTCTCTCTCTCTCTCTCTCTCTCTCTCTCTGTCTCTCTCCTCCTCTCTCTCTCTTTTTCTGTCTCTCTCCTCCTCTCTCTCTCTTTTTCTGTCTCTCTTCTCCTTTCACTCTCTCTCTTTTTGTCTCTATTCTCCTCTCTCTCTCTCTCTCTCTCTCTCTCTCTCTCTCTCTCTCTCTCTCTCTCTCTCTCTCTCTCTCTCTCTCTCTCTCTCTCTCTCTCTCCTCTCTCTTGGGCTCTCTGTGTCTCTCTTCTCCTCTCTCTCTCCTCTCTTCTCCTTTCTCTCTCTTTACTCTCTCTCTCTCTTTTACTCTCTCTCTCTCTCTCTCTCTCTCTCTTTTTGTCTCTATTCTAATCTCTCTCTCTCTCTCTCTCTCTCTCTCTCTCTCTCTCTCTCTCTCTCTCTCTCTCTCTCTCTCTCTCTCTCTCTCTCTCTCTCTCTCTCTCTCTCTTGGGCTCTCTGTGTCTCTCTTCTCCTCTCTCTCTCCTCTCTTCTCCTTTCTCTCTCTTTTACTCTCTCTCTCTCTTTTACTCTCTCTCTCTCTCTCTCTCTCTCTCTCTCTCTTTTTGTCTCTATTCTAATCTCTCTCTCTCTCTCTCTCTCTCTCTCTCTCTCTCTCTCTCTCTCTCTCTCTCTCTCTCCTCCCCTCCTCTCCTCTCTTCTCCTTTCTCTCTCTCTCTTTTACTCTCTCTCTCTCTCTCTCTCTCTCTCTCTCTCTCTTTTTGTCTCTATTCTAATCTCTCTCTCTCTCTCTCTCTCTCTCTCTCTCTCTCTCTCTCTCTCTCTCTCTCATCCTCCTCCTCTCCTCTCTTCTCTCTCTCTCTCCTCTCTCTCTCTCTCTCTTCTCTCTCTCTCTCTCCTCCTCCTCTCCTCTCTTTTACTTTCTCTCTCTTGGCTCTCTGTGTCTCTCTTCTCTTCTCTCTCTCTCTCCTTTCTCTCTCTTTTACTCTCTCTCTCCTCTTTTCTCCTTTCTCTCTCTTTTACTCTCTCTCTCTTCTCTCTCTCTCTCTCTCTCTCTTCTCCTTTCTCTCTCTCTCTCTCTCTCTCTCTCTCTTGGGATCTCTCTCTCTCTCTCTTGGGCTCTCTGTGTCTCTCTCTCTCTCTTTTACTTTCTCTCTCTCTCCTTCTCTTCTCCTCTCTCTCTCTCTCTCTCTCTCTCTCTCTCTTCTCCTTTCTTTCTCTCTCTCCTCTCTCTCTCTTTTACTTTCTCTCTCTTGGGCTCTCTGTGTCTCTCTTCTCCTCTCTCTCTCTCTCTCTCTCTCTCTCTCTCTCTCTCTCTCTCTCTCTCTCTCTCTCTTATCCTTTCTTTCTCTCTCTCTCT